>CM036761.1:31632927-32232927 GCA_020796225.1 Arion vulgaris | reverse complement strand
TGTGTAGTTCGCTGTGGTAGGTGATACCATACTGATATCTGGTGTTATGTGTAGTTCTCTGTGGTATGTGATACCACACTGATATCTGGTGTTATGTGTAGTTCGCTGTGGTAGGTGATACCACACTGATATCTGGTGTTATGTGTAGCTCGCTGTGGTAGGTGATATCATACTGATATCTACTGACACACCATATATCTACCGATGTACAAATAATACCTTCATTGATAAGTTAAAGAACCGTTTAATTTAATTATTTCCAGTTAACGTTTCTCAAAAGAAGAGCAGTATTCCCATCTTCATCAAGCAATTGGTAACTGAAAAAGCAGTGGTCGGAAGAACGGATCAGAATGTGTACATATCTGGTACTCTTAGTGGTATACGTTTAAAATATTAAATACCACTTGAACCAAGGTTATTGAATTATGGACGCATTTATTGAATTCGTTACTTTCCAAAATATATTTTCAGAGTGGGCAGTCGATATAAAAATATTCGACGTATTTCCTGCAACGTCTCTAATTTGTTTATTTTATCGATTCTAATTCGCATGTTTCAGCTTCGTCATTTGCGATTGTTGCACCTGGACACGATGGTGGTACGTTTTTTTATTGAAACGAAGTTCTTGTCTACAGTGATACTTAATGTGGTACTTTAACAAATTATGAAGTGAAAATCATCGCATATCCTTTACAGGAAGTTAGCAAACGAGTCATCAATTTTTCTAGGCACTACTTATACCTTCAGTAGTTTGCCATTGCTTTCTGAACGATGATGTCTATTTTTACCATTCGTAAAATTCCACGCTGACAAATTTGCTTCCAAACTTGCCCCCCACGAAGTGTGAACAAACACGCCTAGGCTATGATCGAGCTCCCTACCACTTAAGCTACAGACACCCACATATTATATATTTCATATCAAACTCACACAATATGAACTCACAATATGAAAAAAACCACTAATTGGGGAATCTATGTGGTTAAGCAGTTAAACCATTGCATTGCCTTCCGAAGGTTGTGGGTTAGAATCGGGACTGCACCATTTTGTTCACAAGTTCATTTTTTCAGAGACCATAAGATTGATGATGGAGCTACGGAGTTAGTGTTTTGTGCAATACTCTAGGCAGGGGGCGTGTGATTTCAGCAAAGAAGGTCTGAGCCGTATTGGATAAAACTCGGTGCAAGAAAGTAGTCCTATACAAAAGATGTCATAGACACAGTAAAACGATTAATTCATAACTGTACCAAAATAAAATCACGTCTAAGTAAGGCCAGAACCGCTTTTGCCAGAATGAAACCAGTATGGAAGTCCAAAATCTACAATAGGACCACAAAGCTTAAACTCTATAAAAGCATTGTTTTGCCAGTTTTACTCTACGGATCGGAGTGTTGGAGGATGACCAAAGGAGATACTAGCAGGCTGTCAGTTTTCCACCACTCTTGTCTTCGCAGAATCTTGGGAATCTTTTGGCCAGTAAAAATATCCAATAACCAACTACTACAAGACACAAGACAAGAGCCAATGAATGACATACTCAAAAGAGAAGATGGAAATGGCTCGGACATGTTATGAGAATGAGACAAGAAATGCCTGCAAGGATAGCCCTCACTTGGACACCAGGGGGAAAGAGAAAGAAAGGCAGACCACGGACAACATGGAGGCGCATGATGGAAGAGGAACTGGACACCGCATCTCTGACGTGGGGCTCTGCGCTGAAGGTTGCACGGGACAGGAGAGCATGGAAAGTCCTTTCTGAAGCCCCATGTGTCACTAGGCATGACGGGATTAAGTAAGTAAGTAAGTACCAAAATAAAAGTGTGTGACTAAAACTAGAAATAGGAAGTAAAACATATAAAATAACACTATTAAAACATATACATGTAATATATATATATATATATATATATATATATATATGTACACAATAGATCATGAGAAGAGACACTATACTATCGAGAAGCATATTGATGTAGGGCGTTGAGTTCAAGAGGTCACAAGGTAATATATGAAGATACAAAACGATGTGTTTGCACTACGTGCAATCTCTCTTAGACTTGTATCATATACAAATCACAAAGAGTGGTTAACAAGTGGTCGATATGGAGCGTGTAAAGAAGAAGAAGAAGAGTGAAGCACAATAAAGCAAATCATTGATAGCCTCCACTTAAGAGTCGTTTTCTTACATAAGACATACTTCCTATTCTTCTAACCACTATGTTTTGTATGTATGTGATCCGAGCCTAGAGCGATTGTACGTTGTGCCAGCTATGCGCCTAGAAGTAGGCCAGCACATCCGATTCCTGCAAAGCTTTTTATTTACTAAGGTAGCTTCCCTAAGTCTTACATCAGTCGCCTCTTACGACATGCCTTGTAGTTCGCAGTGGTACTATTCTTTGCTTCTTATGTGGGCCCCGGCGCCACACTGGCGAAATGAAGCGCAATAAACTTCTTCTTCTTCTTCTCTTCCACCATTGACTTCTTTATAGAAGTGTTGGGGGTGAAACGTAGTGATCTTGTGTGTGCTTATTCTTCTCTTCCACCATTGACTTCTTTATAGAAGTGTTGGGGTTGAAACTAAATAAACACAATAAACTAAATCATTGAAAACTTCCACTTGAGTCTGTATCTTACATAAAACATACAAAACCACCTTAAGAACTAAGTAGGTCCTAATCAGAAACTTGACTTTCAGGAAAATTGATGTATTTTTGCAAACTTTAAAGATATTAAGAAAAATAAAGTTAGTACAGTACTGCAGGAGGCCAGAGAAGTAAACCTTGATCAAAAATCCGGAGGGATGGACTCTAAGGCAGTTGATGGTTAAGTGTGTATTCCTTGCCATCTTCTGACGTCTCCTGCATACTCTGCTTGATTCCAAACGTATAGACTTTGTCTTTCCTTTGGATGAAACAGTAGGGTATAGAGGGGGTTTGTGCAAAATTGGCAAGGCACATTCTCCATCTATATTTAGTTTGTTTACACAATTACGTGAATGTTTAAGAGAACTTCACATAAAGTGGGAGCTTATTAGCAAATATGAATTTTGGAAAATCGTAAAAACATGTTCTCATATAACATGTCACATGAACATGGAAATATTTGTAGTTATGGCAGATTTAATAACAAAAATATGAATCTATTAGTGCTTAGCCTTAAGGCAGTTTTGCATTTTACCTTATATTTATTTCTTGATATAACTCTCATATAATTGGCCCATCATTTTGCGTTCCTCGGGCAGTATATCTTTTTATTATCAAAATCTGTATAATTTACAGAATCTTTGCTTATTTTTGCCAATTTATATTCCTATTATCTTACCACTTTTTCAGTTTCAGTTTGGAATATCTTCATTGCACTCCGGACATGTCCATAGGTTCTCCGATCTCCCTAGCAATATCTCCAACAGCGACTGACCGTACCAGTTCTATTTTGATTGATAAGCCTACCGGTATACCTATTGTACTGTTCTTTTTTTGCCACACCAATCTTCAAACCCAGCTCTAGCAATCTAGTAGTTGATGTGGATTGGTATAGATCAGCGTTTCCCAAAGTGGGCGATACGCCCCCAGTGGACGCTGAAGCGTTCTAGGGTAGGGGTGGTAGTGGGTTAATAAGAATTGGGGGTTGTTCAGGCGCCTAGGGCTCGGTGGCTCCTTAAAGAAGAAATTAATAATATATATTTTGAAATAAATTAGTTTCGTGATTTTGCGATTGAATAATCATTTAAAGTTTGAATTCTGCATTTAATTCATCATATGCCCGTCTTATACGATCCATTTTTTCATCAATTTTCTATTTCATGTATATAATCATTTGAAAATGTGTCCATGTTTAACAGAAGTAAATATCAATTTTCTGTGTCAAAGTAAAAATAGACCATGTATATATGTGGGAGTGGGCGTTGGCAAACTGTTAAAATGTGGAGGGGGCGTTACAAAGTCTATGTTGTGCAAAGTGGGCGGTGGGCCGAATAAGTTTGGAGATCTATGGTTTAGATGAAGGTCTTCTCTGCGACCACGCTCTATGAGGGCGTTCAAGATGTCAGCTCTGCCCAATGACTCGCCCTCTGATATTACCACTTTGTTTTTCTATCTAACATAAACCAGAATAAAATGGTGTAATAACTGGCTTATCAGCTTTTATCTAACATAAACCAGAATAAAATGGTGTCCTAACTGGCTTATCAGCTTTTATCTTGTTGTGGCGCTTTTTCACAATCGGATTTCATATTATGTTACTATTTTGTCTGTATTTTTCAATACATTAATAATTATTTGTTTATTTTTATTTTACCTCCGAAATTTTGTAAATTTATACCAACTCTTCTCTGTTTTCACATGGTCATTAAATAAATCGCAATAAAGAAAGAGCACAACATGTGAAATTAACTGTTTAAGAAAACCCGACAATGTTACAAGACGTGATGGGAATCCCTGGCGCAAGATCGCCAAATATGGCACTGCAACAACACAACAGGAACTCCCGTAGTTGAGAATCGTCGTGCCGCTGAGGCGCAGAGAAAGCGAGCTGCACAAACAGACAAAACCCACAACACCCACTTGTCTAACCTTGATCATGTATGACCCACCTGTGGTAGGGCATTGAGTTCGAAGATTGGACTCTACAGTCACCTCAGCACACCACCAGAGATATCCAGCAGTACACGTATCATCGCTCTTGTCATCGTCGCTTGCGATGGACATCTATTATTATTATGCTCATATCAACGACACTGATATAACCAGTATATAAAGTTCATGACTCATATCCCATGTGATACAAAACTGAGGAATCCGATTGTTTTCATCTGCACAAGAAATGTTGATTTTCCCTCTGTATCTTAAAGTCCGATAACTACAACCACTGACATAATGTACAAAGCCAAGCATTCTGGTATGACCAACCAGTCCGATTGTCAGGACCGCTCTAATTTTATCGACATACAACACTGCTCTGCTGGCTGAGACAAATACCACTGAGGCGATTGTACTGTGTTAGGATTCGCTATCTTAAAGTTTTCTATACACTCTTCTATTCTATATACTTTTTTTATACATACGTTTTTATACTAATCAAATCGTCCTCCTGCCCAGCGTGTTTGTAGCGCGTTGGACGACGGGTAACAAGCCCTCTATGAGTGAGGTTCAATTCCTCGGGCTGGCAGAAAAGCCACAGATTCTCTAGATCTACGGTGTTCGTGGCACCGAACCGAAGTGTTACGATGTCCATGAAACCGAGCCAACGAGCTGAAAGCTCACGTGCGTCTGGATCGAAAAAAGCAACAAAAAAGCAAACTAGTCAAATTTAACACGACGTGATGTGAATTTAAATCTAAAAATGTTGTCATCATTGCGGTGTTTTCTTGATATAAGATTTCCTTCTGACCTGGATGGTGATTGATTGAATGATACGACCATCATCACTGCGCTTTGGGGAGCAACCATGTGCTCTCCGATCTCTTTCTTACACAGGAATAACTCAGTGAGAGTGCACGAACTCTGTAACGCCGGCGAGGGTATCGATGTAATTTAGAAGATGGGGACAACATTTTGTAACAATTTTACATTTAGTCTTTTTCTAATGAATGTTGCCTAGGCAGCGGGTTTCCAGCCTACTCTTCTCGAGTTTGAACTGCCAAGGGTTCTTTTACGTGCTCAACTTGAACACGGAACTAACGTTTTCTCGTCCGTCTCCGATATTACTAGGAATTATATCTCACATACACTGAGATCAGTGATCAATGGAAACAATTTCTAGATTAATCAACATGGGATCGAACCGAATACCTTTGAAACGAGAGGCGTGCACCTAAACTCTACGCCACAGTCTCCTGGGATGGTAGTACGAGCGATGGGATTATTTCTCTTGAAGTTTTCTATTCACTTTTGTACAAAATTGTTTATACATACTATTTCAAATTAATCAAATTTCAGAGGAAGACGTGATATAAATATATATCTAAAAATGATATCATCTTCGCAGGGTTTTCATGACATAAGATTTCTCTATGACCTGAACGAATAAACATATATGTCGATATATATAGTCTGAGTGTTATATGTATGTCTAAGTTGTAGGGGCAGACAGACGAGGCAGACAAAAACTGATTTACGCACAATATATCGAAAGTAAATCATTTGAAAGTTAAAGGAAATCTATGTGAAGAGAAGAAACCTATTTAGATAGATATGATATTCTAGACGGCAGACCGTCTGCAACGAGGACATCGATGCATGAGCTAAAAATACTGGTTACAATTGACATGTCTGCTCTCAGGTTGTTCACATATATGTGTATAGCAACTTTCATAAAACTAAAAGTGTGAGTTGTGTGTGAAGTATTTACTAAGTAGACCCAACGAAGATTAAAATACTTTCCTCGAGCTCAGAAAGTGCATTCAACCATTTTGTATTAATAGATTAGAGGTTGGTCACGCAAACGGTGGATGTCAGATATGATAGAGGCAACGAAATACACTAATTATGAAGCGCACACAAGGGATCGTTCTAGAAATCTCTTCTTATCCTGACGATCTGAGGCAAAACAGGATTAGAGAAAAGAAAGAAAGAAAATTTGAGAACTGTTGTACTGGAATTAAACCCACACCCTTTAGATATTTTATTCAGCTCACTAACACTGCGCTATATTGTCTTTCCGCACGAAGTTAACAATTGGAAAGACAATCTAATATTGTGTGGAGTAAGGTCAACTGTGATAAACATACCGATGACAAATTGACTTTGATACCATGGTGCAGTGTAGTTCAGTATATGTGGTACCGTAAAGATGACGTTTCAGTCCATTAAATCTCATCAGTTATACTCGTGTATGCATTTGTGTCTTATTGCACTATATACATTTGTTTGACGTGGTTTGACTTCAAGGCAACAGTTCAAGCTTATACAAATAGATACCTTACACAAACTACAATGAAAAATTGTCATTCGAGTAGTGTTAGCAACAGTTTCAGATATATATTTTTGTCTTAAGAATCTTCGTTGTTTCCTTTTCTTCAATCATGTTTTGTCTCACAGCGTAAGAATAAGAAGAGATTACCGCTCGAGTGGTTACCTGGGCCCAAATTTGGGGTGTAAAGAGTAGAACCACTGTTACCTACAACGCATGTCGTGAGTGCGATTAAGGAGGTTTGGCTGAAATCGGATGCACGTGTCCTAAACGTGTACAAGTCTATGCGTTTAGGGGTCTAACAAACCAATGTGCAACGTATACACGTTTTTGACAAAGATCAAACATATCACAAAGAGTGATTAAAATTAGTCGTAAAGAACGAACGCAAAGAAGAAGAAAAGATATATCTAGACTGGACCTATGTGTGCCTCATAAAGAATGTCTTTCGTTGTTATTCTGTCTTCGTCTCTGTTATCCCTAAATTCCACCTTGTGTGTTGCCAGCCTTTTACTTTGCATCCACTTCATCGGAATAATTTTGCTCTTTGAGACACACTATCTGTTGGTAGTCTCTCTCGCGTTCACGTCGTTGGTAGTCTCTCTCGCGTTCACGTCTGTTGGTAGTCTCTCTCGCGTTCACGTCTGTTGGTAGTCTCTCTCGCGTTCACGTCGTTGGTAGTCTGATTATGTGGCCAAATTATTTAATTTCTTGTTTCTTGATAAAGTATAGTACTGATGGTGTACGCACATTTTTTCCCGATGTTTTTATTTCTAAACCGGTCTCTTCTTGTTACTCCCAACATTCTGCGTAGACGCTTTATCTCTGTCGTGACAAGTTATCTTCTATCATTTAATGTCAGCATTCAGGTTCTTCACTGATATCATAATCTATGGGAGAAGATTATGTTTAACAATGCTCTTTGTGTGTTCATGGTGATATGTTTGCATTTTAAAATTGACGTTATTTATTCTTTAATTGATCTGCATTTTTATATATTTATTATACATTTATTAGCCTTTAGAATATTTCATTGAAATGTTGATATAAATATTATCGATAAATTGCATACATGAGTTCTTTCGGAAACAAGTGAAAGAGATGGAGAAAGTAAGAGAGAGAGAGAGAGAAAACACGAAACATTGCGATGTTGGGAATTACAGTTGCAGGGATCTCCTCCTTGAATGTTTTATTTGAAGTTATCGATATGGAGGGATCCTGTAAGCGTGGTATGTGTGTGTGTGTGTCCTATGAATGCCTCTAACACTGGGTACGGCACCATAAAAACGATCATGTAAGCGTGGTGTGTGCGTGTCCTATGAATGCCTCTAACACTGGGTACGGCACCATAACAACGATCATGTAAGCGTGACGTATGTGTGTGTGCGTGTCCTATGAATGCCTCTAACACTGGGTACGGCACCATAAAAACGATCATGTAAGCGTGGTATGTGTGTGTGCGTGTCCTATGAATGCCTCTAACACTGGGTACGGCACCATAACAACGATCATGTAAGCGTGACGTATGTGTGTGTGCGTGTCCTATGAATGCCTCTAACACTGGGTACGGCACCATAACAACGATCATGTAAGCGTGACGTATGTGTGTGTGCGTGTCCTATGAATGCCTCTAACACTGGGTACGGCACCATAACAACGATCATGTAAGCGTGACGTATGTGTGTGTGCGTGTCCTATGAATGCCTCTAACACTGGGTACGGCACCATAAAAACGATCATGTAAGCGTGGTATGTGTGTGTGCGTGTCCTATGAATGCCTCTAACACTGGGTACGGCACCATAACAACGATCATGTAAGCGTGACGTATGTGTGTGTGTGTGTCCTATGAATGCCTCTAACACTGGGTACGGCACTATAACAACGATCATGTAAGCGTGGTATGTGCGTGTCCTATGAATAAATCATGAGTGACATACTGGTCCCTGTAGACGACTTGAATGTTTTTTTCATTTTATTAGTTTAGTCACGGCACCACTGGTATCTGTACCAGAATAAGATTATCTGCGGGTATCTTGAATATTTCTATTTCTGCTGCTATAGGAACAAGAGAATATATCTCTCTCTGCAGGTGTCTTGAAGATTTCTATTTCTGTTGCTATAAGAACAAGAGAATATCTCTCTCTCTGCAGGTGTCTTGAAGATTTATATTTCTGTTGCTATAAGAACAAGAGAATCTCTCTCTCTCTCTCTCTCTGCAGGTGTCTTGAAGATTTCTATTTCTGCTGCTATAAGAACAAGAGAATCTCTCTCTCTCTCTCTCTGCAGGTATCTTGAAGATTTCTATTTCTGCTGCCATAAGAACAAGAGAATCTATCTCCAAATCAATCATAAATGCACCAAATACCTGATAAATATCAATCAAACTTTAATTCCTCTCTCAGTTATTCTTACTGACAGCTTAATCATGAACATGAATTGATACAAAATCACACATAAATCAATGGTTCTCGAGAGATCTCAGGGCTTGACAGAAAAATACACTGTCCTATGAAGAAAAATCTAACTCAATCCAACTCACAATTTAATAGTCTCCGCTACACCGACTATATTTCTCTAGATCGAGATTCTCATCTTCCACAATAAATGACTATTGAATACCTAGATATGGCTACCAGAAAATTCCTACTGGTCTGTCAGATCTTACATGTCTACTGAAACTCTACAAATAACACCAGGTCTGCTCTAGATATGCCTACCAGAAAATCCCTACTGGTCTGTCAGATATTCCATGTTTACAGGACCTCTACAAATAACACCAGGTCTGCTCTGCTCGAGCTCCCTCCACGGAGATGTACAACGTCTGTTCTCCTTGAGCTGTCCTAGCCTCTACCTCTATTCAGTCTGTCTCTCGAATTCCGTCCCACCGTATTTATACCAGGCTGGTATTATGCAATCTATAATTCTCCCGAAAGTTCTAGATCGGGGTTGTTTTTCTCACAATACTAGCTTAACAATAATCTACGAATTTCATTGGTCTAACTAGATGTCCTCATGTACTTCAACCTACCAATCTAAATAATTTTCTCCACTTGTTTACCAGGCTGCGCATATACAATCGCGTCATCCCTTCTCGAACATGGTTCTATGAAGTAGTGAACATGGGATTTTCCTATCTTTGTCTTTAATTCCTCATCATTACCAAAAATGCGTTGTGTTATATCAAACCTTTAATCAGTTCACATCGTCGAATAGTACACGAATATCACGTGATATTGACTGCATAATACGTTTCTCATTTACGTCCAATTTTCTTGAGTACAATTTTTTTCTCCTAGACTTGCTAAGATTTTATAACGGCCTGGGCATTCCTTCCTTGCTTTCATTCTACTATAAATATATCTTTATTCATCGTTATCTCCTGGTATAAACATTACCCCATTGTTACATTACAAAATACAAAAACAATGACTATACACAGCAACGTTTCGACCAAAATACCTTTATCAAGACAACGATACAACAGGAGTGACGAATTTCACAGCACACTACATATAGACTACAACAGAGACATTCCGACGGGTTATTTGAAGTTAGTGTGCTACAGTTGTTTTCTTTAAGATAGATTAAGTCTCCGAATCTGATCCCGTAGGACTATATATGAACTGGTTACTGGTAATGGACAAACATTATGTAATTTAATTTGCTGCATGGAAATCTTGAGACGAGTATTTAAGAGTTTGAACGTGAATGCACACAATTACAGAGATAGATTCACAATTACAGAGATAGATTCACAATTACAGAGATAGATTCAACTGAAAGCAGGTTATGCACAATAATATAAGCATTGGTAAAGATAGACAAAGACAGGTCACTGTTATAAAACGTGCCAGGAGAAAGCAATACATTTACACTATCTTTTATGATTACTATCATCTTCACATGATCCACATCGTCGACTACTTATTAACCACTCTTTGTGATTTCTATGTGATCTGAGGCTAAGAGCGATTGTACGTTGTGCCAGTTATGCGCCTTCAAGTAGGCCAGCACATCCGATGTCTGCGAAGTTTTTTTATTTACTAGGTAGCTTCCTAAGTCCTTCTCTCAATCGCCTTGTATGTCGTAGTGTTACTATTCTTTGCTACCGTTGATATCCCCGATAACATACCGGCAACTAACATAATGCTATCATTTACAAATATATAGATATAATGGTTAAATACGCATGTGTGGGTGTATGTGTTTGTGTGTCTGTGAAAGAGAGAGAGAGAGAAAGAAAGGGAGAGTCACAGAGTGAGATAGGTAAATACAGAATATGTAAAACGCATCACAGTTTTGTTTTAAGGTCAAATGAAAGCCAGTGCGTAAAATAATGGAAATGAATGTTTAAATTTGGCTGAAATCGGATGCACATGTCCTAAACGTGTAGAAATATATGCGTTTAGGGGCCTACCAAACCAATGTGCAACGTATACACGTTCTTGGCAAAGATCAAACATATCACAAAGAGTGATTAAAATTGGTCGTAAAGAACAAACGCAAAGAAGAAGAAGAAGAATGTTTAAATAACAAACGATCAAAGACATGAAACACTACGACTATAATTCAAACTGTTCAAAAACATTAGAAGTAAGAGAAATATAAAACTTGGATTCCGAAGGGACAGCGAGTAAAGATAACAGGTACATTAAAGGGGCACACCGCTCTCAAGAATGTGGAGAATCTTCAAAGAAATGATTAATTGTTCATCAAGTAAAGAATCTCCAAAGGAGATCTTTCGATGGTAAGATTGTTCAGATGGAAGGAAATAAAATGTACAGGTAAAACGGGTACTTATAAATCAAGGTTATATATAGTGCATATTCGGAATCCAGAATTGACCAATGTTGAATCGTTCTGAATTTCTTATTCTATTTTCACAAATCTGGAGAAGAAAGCCTTGTTTGTTGGTTATCTAGGGGATTTAACTGATTAGCTGCTCAATTGAAATACAGATTGTGACTGAATTAAATTTATGTCCTTTTATCCCATTACAGGTGTATGTAAAAATTCAGATGCAGTTTTCGTAATTATTAACCGATTTGTAAAAGTAATACACCATTTTGTAGGCAAAGTAATTTTCTTTAAGATCGTTCTCAAACAAATAAATAGCGGTCCTTCCAGCGGCTTATATGAGCCAATAAATTAAAGCGTCTGTAAGCCTATGCCTTATTTATTTAGTTAACCTAAGAGAGAACATTGTTTGGTTATATCAGAACTTGTAGGCTAATAGACCCAAAACGCTGGACAGATGACGCTCAAAAGATCGGGAGGGTAGGTGGTCTAAGGGTCGCTACCCTAAAATAAAATAGCAACCTGCTGCCTTGCGGGTTGGCTGGGAACAGTTAAAGGCTGACGGAGAGCGAACCCAGTAAACGCTGGTTGAAATCGAACACATCACCGAAGGATAAACACCAGAGCTCCAAATGTTACTGAAGATTGTGAACTATTTTTGGTGTTAGGCTGTTTATATATCACAATTAGAATGATAAAAACGGCCGTAAAAGAAGACAGATCGAGAGAGAGAAGAGAGAGAAAGCGAGAGAGAGAGGAGAGAGAGAGAGGCGAGAGAGCTAGAGAGGAGAGAAGCGAGAGAGAGAGGAGAGAGAGAGAGAGAGGAGAGCGAGAGAGAGAGACAGCGAGAGAGAGAGAGAGAGAGAGAGAGCAGAGAGAGAGAGAGAGAGAGAGCGAGAGAGAGAGAACGAGAGAGAGAGAGCGAGAGAGAGAGAGAGAGAGAGAGAGAAAGCGAGAGAGAGCGAGAGAGAGAGAGAGAGAGAGAGAGAAAGCGAGAGAGAGAGCCCAAAACATTGAATTAATTTCTATCGGAGAATAAAATAGTTAGTTTAACAAAGAAGAAATCCTCCATGTTGTCCGCTCTATTTATATTTCTGCCAGGTGCGCTAGATGTAATTTGAAAAAGTTGATATGTTTTTTCACTTATATTAACTCCGTTAATGTCCAGGCATACAAAACCAAGGCATTCGCTTGCGGCAACTGCTAATGTTGTGTACCAATTCCGTGCACAGCTTGCCTGCATCGATGCCTCAAACACTCCCATTAAATATTTTACTATTATTGCAGGTATCGATGTTTGGAATGACACATGATATTTCTTTCACGAAGCAGCAGCTGTCTTCAACGTTATGATTGAAATGTTTGAATGAAGTTCATGACTTTCTTCCTGCACTGCACTTATGTTAACTTGTGCACAATATATGCACATCTAGGTCATATCACACATCATATCAGACTCGATGAATATGCTTCTAATGATTGAATCTGGAGGTATGCGTGTGGAATGGGTGGACATCATTCGGAGATCACATCTCAAGAAAATGACTGGCTGTACACACCTGGACATGCTGGCGTGCAGGGTAACGAGCGTACTGACTTTCATGCAAACAATGCCCCGACACAAACGGGCAGAAGTATGGACAGAGCCGATATCATCAATGCGGTACGCTCTCAATTATGTGACATGGGCAAGTCTCAGACAATGGAACGAGTTCGAGAATTAGGTGTTAAGTTTGGACATGCCAGACACTGTCGTCTTCGTGGTAGAGAGAGAAGATATAGTAATCAACTTCTCATGGGTACGGTGAGCAAATGGACTTTGGGATGACTGCTGCAGCGGAGGACAGAGCATGCATGGGAATGCTTAATGTGCCATGACGTCGATCGCATAACATAACATCTAGGTCACATTCTCCAATTACTCTAACCATCTGAAGAGATACCGAAAGAGTATGACCGAGTATACCTATCAACTTGGTACCTTATCTCTGCATATATAACTTTATGGGGCAATTCACGAAACTATTCACCAATTCGACATGACTCTCGGCCCCTTCGCCGCAATGCCTGATGTTTACAAGGGGTAGATCTGACAGCATCGCCCATTTCCTCCATCCTAATTTTCTTCTGTTTAATCTCCAGACACTGCCTTCTGCAAGACAGCTGTGCAGTAGATGTCTTATAACAGCAACGACTTAGTCACATAGTCAGTAGCTCAGCAACGACTGTACTCGAATTTAAACTACAAACAAAAACAACTGGTACTAAATGACAATGATTCTGCCATTGAGCTACATCGACCCCATTATTAATAAAGAAAACTGAAGTGTACTCTTTCTGTTATTGAAATAGAATGCGGTTGGTTGAAGATATTTTCTCAAGCGTGTGTTAATAACTTTTCAGAGAGCTCAAACATATTGCAAATTGCGATACCAAATTGTCTTCAATCCAATATCTTCTGCTTTTTAATAAATAAACTGACCATATTTTTTTTCCATCTTTGAACACTCCAAGTCAACCACTTGTGTAACCACTCTTTGTGATTTGTATGTGATCTGAGCTAAACCAGTTCTGCGTCTACACGTAGGCGCATAACAACGCTTTCTTCAAGTCCGATTTCTTCAACGCTTTTCATTCTTCTTCTCCTTTGCATTCGTTCTTTACGACCAATTTTAATCACTCTTTCTGATATGTTTGATCTTTGCCAAGAACGTGTATACGTTGCACATTGGTTTGGTAGGCCCCTAAACGCATAGATTTCTACAAGTTTAGGACACATGCATCCGATTTCAGCCAAACCTCCTTAGTCGCCTCTTACGACATGCATGGCAGGTAACAGTGGTTCTATTCTTGACACCCCAAATTTGGGCCCCGGTAACCACTCGGGCGGCTTTTCATTTACTTTAGTAGTTTCCCTAGGCCTCTACCTTATTCGCCTCTTACGACATGCCTTATAGGTTCCAGCGTTACTATTCTTTGCTCCCCTTGAGCGTCTCGGCAACACACTGGCGAACTGATACTATCTAGAAACCTAAACATTGAATATACGAGGTGCAGAAAGTGTACTAATATTGCATTTACTTATATTCTCAATACACGCCTTCAAGATGAATGTATCTCGCGGCAAGAAGCTCTCAAATACATTTTATATTTTATATATTTGTAAACACATTTCTATCACCATGTACAATTAAATCTAAATACTGTCTGGATATCTTGTTCTGTTTATTAGTGTGTGTGTTAGCTGGTATAATGTATCACATAGCTCAGTGGCGTCTCGTCATTAAGGGCCAGTGGGGCCAGGTCCAATCAAAATAATGTGTAGCGTGCATTTATTATTTAATAAATTAAAATATAACCTAATCCAAAACCATGACTTTTCCGAAAATTTGTGTCTGGCCTCACCAACAAAAAGGATCACGAGCCGCCACTGACACAGCTACAGAATAGATGTTACAGTGCCAGCACTATACATCAGACTTTAGAAACGTGTTAGAAACTTCGATTATTAATTGTTCACATTAGCCGTCCCCTCTTTCATTAACAGAAGCTGTTGCTTCCTTCCACCACACCCTCCCATGGTAAACATCAACGTGATTATTGCCCAAGGCTTACAATATGTCTGATGTTATTAAAGTGATTAAACTGATGTCGTAAGCATTTTAGAAACACATTCTAATTGTGATCGCGACTTTTGTCAAGAATATTTGTTATTTTTTCTTGCACTTTGTCATGTCTACGTCAGTATTGATCTGGTGTATCGAGAACTTTCAGTTTTGAATGTTCTCAACTTATTTAGTTGCATACTTCTCTTAGCTCCAAATGATTATATTACTTTGTAGTAGTGGGGTTGTAGTGATGTCTGTGGCCTAGGGGATAGTGGCTCGGTCTATTTACCCTGACGTTCTGAGTGTACGATACATACAAGCCGGCAGGAAGTTAGTCCAGTATTCTAAACAACCTAAACATTATAAATCTTTCTAAATAACCAAACGTACGGTTCTAACACGAAGGTCTAGCCAATAGACCAGCCGTATAAACGAGACATCAAGAAGACTTGAGCTTCCAGCTCTTCGGCTCGGTGCCATGGACATCGTAAATCTGGAGAATCTGTGGCTTTTTCTGCTAGTCCGCGGAATTGAACTGCACTCACGCTGCGGACAATTTGGTTGCAAATTGTTTCGCGTGGATTTTTACCAAATGACGATGGCACCACCCGTCCAGAAAGCAATGGCAAACTACTTAACGTAATAATGCCTAGAAAAATCACAAACAGCGTTAAAAAGATAGGGTTGATTCGCAAAGTCCTGTAAAGGATATGCACTTAACTTTAGTGGGGTTGTGTGTGTGTGCTCCAATGATACAGTGGGCTATAACGACCGAAACGTAGAGTCTTTGGAGTGTCACCCATGCTGGACGGGACACTGAGGAGGAGCCAGACTAACTATGGCTTAATGGTCTTACAAGTTGGGGGTTTGGCTTGCCGTCCCTAGTAAGCGATGATGACAACATTCTCAGCCGTGTGTTGTTGCACAAATTTGGTGTGTGAAGAAGTGTCTGTAGCGTACAATCTTGGAACAAACTTCCCTAACACAGGTGGGGGCAAACATTAACATCAAAGTTGTGCATGTGCGTTTTGTGTACTGTCTTTTCAAGCAGTTCGATTTCATTGTGCATCAACATTACGTCAATCTCTGCTACGCGAGTTTCTCTCGTGTTGTCATAATGTCACATATGGGGATCTTGGACAATGGATTCCCAGCACGTTGTATTTATATTGAGGCAATTTAAAGACTCTTTAAGGGTGTTTTTATATATTTTTAAACACTAACCGGTCTTCTGCCCCCTTCAAGCTTGCCATACATCAACTGTTTCGGAAATCGTTTATCAGGTATTCGAGCAACTTGAGCAGCCCATCTCACCTGTGTCTTCTGCAACAAGGCATTGACAATTAAAATCGTGGCTCTTAGGAAGACGTCGGTATCTGGAATTTTGTTCTGCCCTTTTATTTTAAGCAGTTTACATACACAACTTGTGTTGAAGTGGTTTCTCACTGTGTATATTCCCTCAATACCCAGTCAATGGCTAGATTGACTAAAAAATATGAAAGTATGTAGCTGACTATATTAAACAGTATAGATAAGCTTAAACCATTTCACTTTTTGTCGTTACGTTAGCAATGTATTTCACTAGACTGTAGCTTATAATGATACCTGTAGTTTCATTGTAAGACTTGCTAAACTCATCTGCTTCTGCTTTTCGAATACAAATATCAACTCGTGGTTTCTGTTTTCTTGGTTTTTTTTTAGATATCGCATTGTGGAACTGAGGAATTCCACACAAAAAAACAAAAAACACTGTAGGAAATTCCCAGAATTGCGTAATGAATATCCCATATTATTATTGTGGATATGATCTAGATTTGAAGTGAGAGATGTGTCTGTGCTGTGTTAGTATTGAAATAAAAGATTCTATGTGAAGATGTGTTATTTTCTTTGCTTCTTGTAATACCACATTTTAGGGCGATCTAGGACAGGTGGGACGAGAGCCTTAGGAATGTGATGACCGCATGGCTAGTGCAGTCAGTGGGAAGCTGTTCAGGTTAGGATTTTTCATGTATACACACCACAGAAAAAAAACCAATCTTTTGCCTTACTGGGTATTGGACATGGATCTCCAGCATTAGAACCGCGTTCTAATCCATTCAGGTAGACGCTAAAGATATGTTAGTGTTGAAATAATAGATGCGATCTTAGTATGTGTCAGCGTTAGAGTAGACGAGATACTCGTGGTCAGTTGAGTCTTGCTAGTCATGATGTAAGACAGAACACGCGTCACAGGGTGGTTTTTTTCCGATCCAGAAGCACTTGAGCTTTCAGCCCCTCGGCTCGGTGCCATGGACATCGTAACCCTTCGGTTCAGTGCCACGAACACTGTGAATCTGGGGAACCTGTGGCTTTTCTGCCAGCCCGCGGAATTGAACCCGCACACACAGAGGGCTAGTCACCCACAGACCAACGACTACAAACAGGGAACTCTGGGATAGAATAGGACAACCGCAGGTGAAACAAAATATAACGAGCAGAAGGTCACGATGGATAGGACACACAGTGAGGAAACCTAACAGCATCACAAGACAGGTTCTCCGATGGAACCCCCAGGGCAATAGATGTAGGGGAAAACACAGGAACACCTGGAGATGGGAGATGGAGACGGAATGCAAGACAATAGGGAGAGAGTGGAGAGATGTGGAACGGATGGTCTTGGATAGGCGGGCTTGGAAGGTCTTGGTGGCGGACGTATACTTCCCTAGGGCGAAGTGGGAAGAAGAAGAATGTAAAGAAGGTAAGAGAGACAATTCCTTTCCTGACATGTGGGACGTCGAGTGTAGGATTGAACCTAGCACCTCTTATGTCAGAGTCGATAGACGATTGCTTATACATTACGAAAATCCGTTCCACAATTATTACTATATGCGTCTATTATACAGGGTGTTCAACTTAAAAGCAGCCCCAGTGATAAATATAAATTTGCCAGGTACGCATTGCATCTCGTCTATTTACTATTTAAACCGGTTCTGACTAGCTTGTCCTACGTCACATTTGTTCATCGCCCCTTCCCGCACTACAATTACACCCTATCACACAACCTTGAACTATACTACGTCATAACTAAACCTTCCCATTTCCATACATATATGCCAGATTAGCTCCATTCACAGGCTGCTTTTAAGTTGAACACCATGTATAAGTTGAGTCTTTGCATTCTTCTCATTCTTGCTCTTCTTCTTATAGTCTCATATCGACAAATTGTTAACCATTTTTCGTTATTTCAATGTGATCTGAGTCTAAGAGCGAGTGTATGTTGTGCCAGTTATGCTTCTACAAGTAGGTCAGCACATTCGATTTCTGCAACGATTAGTTTTACTAGGGTAGCTTCCCTAGGCTCCTATCTCAGTAGCCTCTTACTACATGCCTTGTAGATCGCAGTGTTACCAGTTTATGATCCCTTGTAAGCCCGCCAAAGATGGATGTTCGCATCCTTGAATAATGCTTTCGTTATCTCTTCGTGTTGTTAGATCGTTTTTAATGCTGCGTATAAATGAACACGGTGGCGTCTGTGGCTTAGGGGATAGTGACTCGCTCTATTAACCCTGACGTTCTGAGTTCTAATCGCACTGTGGACAGTTTGGTTGTAAATTGTTTTAAGTGGATATTTACAAAAGGACGATGGCACCACCCGTTCAGAAAGCAATGTCAAACTACTGAACGAAATGCTTCCTAGAAAAATCACAAACAGCGTTAAAAAGCTGTGGTTGATTCGCAAAGTCTTGTAAAGGATATGCAATTTACATTTATTTTATAAATGTTCACGCCACCAGGCTGGGTCCTCTCTTAAAACATGACACGTTTAATTCCTTCACTTTCTTGTTAAAAAGGTGCAGATGTGTTCTTGTCTTCTCTAAGAACAACATGTTTCCTTTGAAAAATGGCTCGTGGAAGAAAATGTTAACCATTTTAGACACGCGATCTGCAAGAACAACAAATTGGAGATTCCCTACTCTATTATCATGTACAATTTAGAATGACAGTAAGCAAACATCTCTGAGACATTCTTAAGTTGGAATCCAGACATGAGAAATATTAGTATCTATCCTCTCAACATCCCCCGTTATAATGATATCTTGAACAATGATCTGAAAGCGTTTATGACTCTATCATATCACCATCAACACAATTTAGCAATATATATATATATATATATATATATATATATATATATATATATATATATATATATATATATAAAAGTAAAGGTAAAGGAACCTTTTCATACCTCGTGGTATATAGGGCAATACAGTGTTAGGCCTGTATTTTACATTGACCGTCGGCACACGATGGGTAATGTGGTCAGCATCACGCGGCAGCCATTACTGTCCCAGAGCATGTCTGGTACCCATTTGAGGCTGGGTCGACCTGAGAGCCGTCGCGGTCGGGAAAATTTCCACGCGCACTGCGGGATTTGAACCCAGACCACCAGCGTTGAGAAGCGAGTTCACTAGCAACTACGCTACCACGGCTCTCATATATATATGAGGAGCACCTGGTCGAATGAATTAGAGCGCGGCTGGCACGCGGAAGACCCGTGTTCAATCCACGGTAGGGCCAATAATTTGTTTCTGTTGTGGGCAGAAATGAGAAATCCTAACCTCAACAGCTTCGTGGCGACTGCACTAGCCATGCGACCATTAAATTCATCAGGCTCACGTCCCATCTGTCCTGCATCGCTATAAAAAGCGGTGATATAGCCAGTAACGACAGTCTTATATATATCTATATAAACTGCAAGAAATTATTTCAAATAAACAGACATAAATCATTATATCAATAAATTGATGTTACTAGTGAAATCAAAAACAATAATTGTATAGTTTTCATAACCAGCACCAACATCCCTCTAAATGCCTTTGAACCCGTGTTATAAATTTATGCGGTCCTGTTATATTCTGCCTATTTTATTACATGAGAAGAATGGAAACTTACCGCATACCAAAACAAATGTTGTTCTGTGAACTTTCGGAGTGGAAGAGGCACCAGGGCAGACCACTGCTCAGATATAAAGATGTCTGCAAAATCTCAATGAAAAACTTTTCTATAGATCCCAGCACATGGGAGGGACTAGCTGATGACAGAGTTGTGTGGAAAGCAAAATGACGGAAGGGCGCAGAGTCTTTTGAGAAGAGACGTATGTACGAGCTGAACGACAAGAGAGAAAGCGAAAACTCAGAAGTTGTCACAGTAAAACACTTGCCAATTGACATCTGTAAAGATGAAAAGGGCCATATATATATTTTATTACAAAACACGTAATCACAAAGTACTGTAGTTGTACAAATTACAAAAACAATGACAAAATACAGCAACTTTTCAACCAACAAGGCCTTTATCAAGCAAACGAACAACAGGAGTGACAAATTTAAAAAAACAAATGGACGACCAAAAACAAACGTTTCTAATGAAAATTTGGAAAAAAACACGAAAATCCAGATTTCCACTAGAAATGTTTGTTTTTGGTCGTCCATTTGTTTCTTTTTAATTTGTCACTCCTGTTGTTCTTTCTGATAAAGGCCTTGTTGTCGAAACGTTGCTGTATTTTGTCATTGTTTTGTAATTTGTAAAACTACAGTACTTTGTGATTACATGTTTTGCCAATCAAATAGTTTTACTGCAGTCTCATCTGTTTTGTGACTATTTTATTACACAAGCACCGTATACTCGCATTTATCAAGTTGTTTTCTTGTGTAACTGTTTTATTGTTCACTAACTACAAACTTTGTTTTGGTTCACTACAAAGAGCACACCCTCCAGGTGCACCCTCTATACATCCGGTGAATAGCTGCTGCGCTATTTCAAAAGGAAGGTTGTACCTAAAAAGAATGAGGTGGTTGGTTTTCTGAACCAGTGACTGTACATTCCGGATTGCCACATGCCCTCCTCTTTCCCCTGTCTTATTCAATATATACGCGGTGTCAATCACAGAACAACAACTCGATGGCAGAGGTAGAACTGTCATTTGCTGATGACATCCTAGTGTATAGACAAGGGAAAAACAGGGATGCAATTGCCGGTGAGATACAGAGGGAACTCAACCGCATCACAAACTGGTGTGATGTCTCTGGTGCACTAGTTAACCCTACCAAAGCAGCAGTGACATGGTTCTCACTCAATAATCACACTGTTAACGCATGTACGCCTAGTGTGAAATTTGCGGTATTGTTTTGTCCGTAGATAAATCGATGACATTTTTGGGTGTGACATTTGACCGCAGTCTGTGTTTCCGGGAACATGATGAGTATGTCATTGTCAAGGCACGCAAAGTTTTGGCGGCAATGAGAGTCATGGCGGCTGTTAACATCGAACAACGACTGCTTATCATCCTGTATCAGACTCCGGTCCTCTCCACCATTTATATGCAATGGCCATCCTCACTGTCAGCAAAAAGCAAATTGAAAGACTTCAGAGAATACAGAACGAAGCTATGCGCATCATCCTCGGTTGCACAAGGGATACACCCTATGTGGCGATGAGGTTTCTCCTGGATTTTCCGACCATGGAGTATAGAGTCAAGATAGCTAGAGTACGTGCCTATCTAAAAAGTGCCAAATAGAATCACCGAACAGCTCAGCGCCAGTGGTGGACATCGGTTAAACGGGGCAAGTCATGGGTTGGCCGTGTCGCAGATACTGTTCAGCTGGTATGCGCGCTCAATAATATTGACTATGGAGAAGAATGGATAGCGATGCCTCCAATATACTGGAACATTTTTTCAACCATCATTAAATTAATTTGACAAAGGTTGCAGAGAGGGAAATCCCGCGGCGTTGAATGCAGACGTCAAAGCCATAATTGATGAAAACTGCAATGCAGACGACGTTGTGATTTACACGGATGGATCGGTAGTTCGTCACGTAAAGTCTGCATGTGCCTTCTCTGTAAACTCATGTGGCAGAATGGTCAAGGACGTCAGTGGTGCATTTAGTATGACAACAGCAGCATGACAATGGAGGTACTGGCGGTGACCAATGCAATACTCTGGCTAGAGTCACAAAACTACACTCATGCGTGCATTCTGAGTGACTCATTGAGTATGATCCGAAAGGTGGAGGCCGGTTCGGTGAGCAGGCAAGGGACTGAATCACTGCAGGCGTCAACAGTTTGCAGAATTACACTTGTCTTTGTTCCGGGGCACATTGGTGTCGTTGGCAATGAGAGAGCAGACAGGCTGGCTGGCTCTGTCGCTATATCAGAGGGCCAGACAATGGACGAAGCTGACATCGTGAACGCCATCATAGAGCGTGGTCACAGAGAAGACCTTCATCTAAACCAATCCACGTCAACTACTAGATTGCGAGAACTTGGTTTGAAGATTGGTGTGGCAAGAAAAGAACGGTACAACAGGTATACGAGTAGGCTCATTAATCAAAATAGAGCTGGTACGGTCAGTCGCTGGACGCTGATGGAGATATTGCAAAGGAAATCGGAGCACCTATGGACATGTCCGGAGTGCAATGAAGATATTTCAAACTGAAACTGAAAGAGCCCAAGCATAGTTACAAAAACGACACTGATATGGACACCTGAAGGTAAACGAAAACGTGTAAAACTCGAAACGACGTGGATGTTAAAAAGTAGAATTTGAACTGACATTTTTTTTTAAAATCACAGCTGGAATCACAACACAGAGCACAGCCACGAACATAGAAGAATGACGTGCATTTGTTGGTTGCCTAATCACCAAGGGAGTCATGTGGTAGAGCGAGAGAGAGAAGAGAGAGGAGAGAAGAGAGAGAGAAGAAAGATCAAACATGAACTTCTACCTGTGGTTAATCTATAAGTATGTAGACTAATTTTGAAGAATGTACAGCTGTTGCACACTAAATAGCAATATACAACAAACCAACAGACAGACATACTAACAGAAAGTAGCACATTGCTAGGAGGGACTAGCTATAAAAATAAACTACAGATAAGAAACTAAAAACGAATAAGCTCTTAGCTGAAGTTCAATGACCTACAAATACCTCAGCTTCCAGGTGGCACATCGTTGGTTGATGTCTTAAGAGTGTGGTCTGGAATTTTTTTAGATTAGTATAACCTTTGAACTTTAACAAAAATTATCAAGCTAGTCGAAACTCGAAAAAAACTGAAATAGTGCGCCATGGTATATTATTTATAACTCTCTTTCCCCCTGTCTCTCTGTAAGTCTGGTTGCTCTCTCAGTGTATCTCTGTATATCTATCTCTCTGTCTCTAGATATGTGCCTCTCTCCCTGTTTATATGTAGGTACAGGGTGTTCAAGATAAAAGTAGCCTGATTGGCAAGCTTTGGTTTGTAAATCGGGATACTTTTATTTTGAACACCCTGTATAAACCATTTTTTTATATAAGTATCTCTCTCTTTTCCCTGTCTCTATGTATGTCAGTTTCTCTCTCACTGTCTCTCTTTCTCTATATATATGTATATATATAATATATAAATGTCTCTACGTATATCATTCTCTCTCTGTATATATGTATGTCTCTTTATTAATATATCAGTATCTCTATCTCTCTTTCTTCCTGTCTTTCTGGATGCCAGTTTTTCTCTCACTGCAGCTATGTGTATATATATATATAAATGTCGTTATGCATACATATCTCTTCTTACTGGCTATATATTTGCCTCTCTCTTTCTCTGTCTTTTTAACCCTGATTGGGCATATGCCCTCAACCAACTCATGCCAAGTCTTCCTATCTCTAGCTATCTCCTGCATCTCCCTCCAGCTCTTGATATTGTTGATCTCTGCCTCCAAATCTCGTCTCCATGTATTTCTGTCCTCTTTCTTTCGCTGCCCCTGTGGGTTCCAGGAAAGGACCGTTCTTGTTATATTCCCTCAGATATTTGCAAAGTGTGTCCTATCCAGCGCCATCGTCTTTTTTAACCTCTTTATTCACTGGAATCTATCTTGTTCTCTCAATAAGTTCCTCATTTGTGAACATATCATACCATCTCAGTCTCTCAATTATGTCTTGTTCTCTCCATAAGTTTCTCATTTGTGAACCTATCATGTCATCTTAGTCCCTCTATTCTGCACAGATACCAGTTGATGAATGTTTGCTATTTATTCATTATTATTTTAGTCGTTCTCCATGTTTCAGACCCATACAGTAGAACTGCTGTAACATTGAAGTTAAATATCCGAATTTGTCTTCTAGATTTGATGTCTTTAGACTTCCAAATGTTTTCCAATGCAATGAAAAAGCTAGAAGTCTCTGTGGCTAAGTGGTTAAGCCTTTTGCCCTGTGAGTCGAAAGTCGTGGGTTCGAGTCCGGACTGCATCATTCTGTTCACGAGTGCAGTTTTTTTCCAGAGATCCCTAGGTTTGTTGCTGGAGCTACGGAGTTCGTGCTTTGTGAAAATACTCACGGCAGGTGGCATACCATTTCTGCGGAGACAGACCGAACCGTATGAAGTAAAAACCCGTTGCAATGAAGTCAATCCTTCGGTTTTTAAATTCTTTTGAAAGTTCATCTTGCCTTCTGTATTCTTATTCTGACATCTCTATTTGTTCCACCCTCTTTATTTACATTGCTGCCCAAATATGTGTATGATTCTACCTCTTGAAGTGGGATGACACCCAGCGAGATCGGAAGACCACGAAACAGTTGAATATATATATCATGGCAGAATCCTGTCATAAATACAAAACTAGATATCACCAGGGGCGGCTCGTCATTAAGGGCCAGTGGGGCCGGCCCATAGAAAAAATAAGGTTTAACGTGTATTTATTATTTTATACAATAAAATATATCCTAACCGAAACCATGATTTTTCCTAAAATTTATGTCTGGACCCACCAACAAAAATGATCACAAGCCGCCCCTGGATATCACCCAAGTCACTAGAACAGCACAAGCCAAAAATAGAAAATCACAACACTGGGAAACAACCCGGTAATAGTGTGACGACAAAAGAAGAAGAAGCTTCTCTCTATTACGACAAAAGAAGAAGCTTCTCTCTATTACAACCAAATAAGTTAAGGAAATGTACTCATGGTGATTGACATATACATTTTATCTCTGTAGTAGTTGTACACTGTGAACTCATAAAACATAACGCCCGAGTGGTTACCGGGGCCCAAATTTGGGGTGTTAAGAATAGCACCACTGTTACCTGCCACGCATGTCGTAAGAAGCGTCTAAGGAGGCTTGGCTGAAATTGGATGCACATGTCCTAAACATGTAGAAGTCTATGCGTTTAGGGGCCTACCAAACCAATGTGCAACGTATACACGTTCTTGGCAAAGATCAAACATATCACAAAGAGTGACTAAAATTGGCCGTAAAGAACGAACGCAAAGAAGAAGAAGATCAAACATAAATATAAATATGAAAAAAAGATTTAAACAATAAAAATAAACTCACAAAATGGAAGAAAGTCAGCAAAATCAATGGCTAACAATAATAATGGCTGAACATTACGGAGAAAACTAAAAGCTTAGATCAGCAAAAATAATACAAGTGTTTATTAAAAGCGCGAGGACTGACATGAATAAATCACGAAACAAATAGCAGATCTAACTGACGCAGATGCTGTGTATCGAAACGGCTAGATTTTTTAACCATCCATTTCCACCTGGCTCATTCTGAGCAAGGCGTAGACGATAATGCAATTCGACCTTTGATCTTCTTAAGAGATACTTAACACAGAACATAGATATGTCATTGACATTCTCTCCCTTTTCGTATCAGTATAGATAGTAGTGACGTAGTATGCGTCTTTCTGTTTGATGTATATATATGATATCGTTACACGGACGCCATATTTGAGATATTATGATACTTTAATGTTTCGTAGTTCTTTACGAAGTGTGTTGTAAAGTTTGAAACAGGTCTATAGTAAAGAATATGAAATGTAGCAATAATTGTAATCTTACAGTGTATGCCCATATATTCATGGTGTGCAGTGGCGGCTCGTAGTAATTTTTGTTGGTGGGGCAGACAAAAATTTCAGAAAAATCATGGTTTTTGGAGTATTTACTATTAGTTGTCAATACTGAGAAGTTATTCCCCCTTGCGAGAAAAGAACATATGCTTCTTTTCTGTAACAGCTTGATATTAATTAGAGTTGGCTATTAAAGAACATAAAATCAAGGACAATTAAATATTTCGGACATATCAATCGACATGAGTGCATAGAGAATATTTTTTTTTAAATTATTGGCCTCCTAGAGCGGAAATTCTTGGTCTACAATAATAAGTACATATTACAAAAAATAATTTTGGTAGGGCCGGGCCCAGCTGGCCCTTAATGACGAGCCACCCCTGATGGTGTGTGTGTGAATCTCTCTAGCCTGTTACGTACCTTCTTCTTCTTCTTCTTCAACGCTCCATATCGACCACTTGTGAAAACCATTCTTTGTGTTCTGCATGTGCCAATTATACAATTTGAGAGCCGCTGTAGCGTAGTTGTTAGTGAACTCGCTTCGCAAGGCTGGTGGTCTGGGTTCAGCTCCCGCAATGTGCGTGGAATTTTCCCGACCGCGACGGCTCTCAGGTCGACCCAGCCTCAACTGGGTACCAGACATGCTCTGGGAAATAAAGGCGGCCGGCGTGATGCTGACCACATCACTCATCGTGTGCCGAAGGTCAATGAAAAATACAGGCCTAACACTGTATTGACCTATATACCACGAGGTATGAAAGGGTTCCTTTTAATTATACAATTACAAGTAGGTCAGCACATCCTATTTCTGCGACTCTTTTTATTTACTAGGTTAGGTTCCTTAGGCCCCTACCTCAGCCGCCTCTTACGACATGCGTTGTAGGTAGCATCGTTATTATTCTTTGCTCCCCTTGCGATCACCGGTAACTCACGGACGCTTGACGTCCCTGAAGCTTGAGGTAGCACCACATTTGAATTATTCTTTTCTATTCTTGACCGTCCTCTGTGTTGTTTACCAGCTGGGATTCAGTTCTTTGAGTTCTTGTTTTACTGTTCTCCTCCAGGTCTGTTTGAGACTTCCATCTTTTCAGTTACCCTCTGATATCCATATTAGTGCAGTTTTCGTAACAGAGTTAGTCTTCATGTGTATCACGTTTCCGATTCATCTCCAAAATCTTCTTTCCATGAAAGTTATCATATTCTTTAGATGACACTGTGTCTACCAGTGTGTTGCTGGGCACTACAATGGAAGCAGAGAATAGTACCACTGCTACCTACACGGCATGTCGCAAGAGGCGTCTGAGGTAGGACCTAAGGAAGCTACTGTAGTAAATAAAAAGTATCGCAGACATCGTAAGTGCTGACCTACTTGTAGGCGAATATCTGGCACAACGTATAATTGCTCTTATGCTCAGATAACATACACATCACACAGAGTGGCTAACAAGTGGTGGGTATGGAGCGTTCGAAGAAGAAGGAGAAGAAGTTGGCACTGTTCTTGGTTAGAAGAAGTTGGCACTGTTCTTGGTAAGAAGAAGTTGGCACTGTTCTTGGTTAGAAGAAGTTGGCACTGTTCTTGGTTAGAAGAAGTTGGCACTGTTCTTGGTTAGAAGAAGTTGACACTGTTCTTGGTTAGAAGAAGTTGGCACTGTTCTTGGTTAGAAGAAGTTGGCACTGTTCTTGGTAAGAAGAAGTTGGCACTGTTCTTGGTAAGAAGAAGTTGGCACTGTTCTTGGTAAGAAGAAGTTGGCCCTGTTCTTGGTTAGAAGAAGTTGGCACTGTTCTTGGTTAGAAG
The DNA here is from genome assembly GCA_020796225.1 of Arion vulgaris. Classification (NCBI taxonomy): domain Eukaryota; kingdom Metazoa; phylum Mollusca; class Gastropoda; order Stylommatophora; family Arionidae; genus Arion; species Arion vulgaris. The sequence continues at coordinate 32,204,942 of CM036761.1, read as the reverse complement.
AAGTTGGCACTGTTCTTGGTTAGAAGAAGTTGACACTGTTCTTGGTTAGAAGAAGTTGGCACTGTTCTTGGTTAGAAGAAGTTGGCACTGTTCTTGGTAAGAAGAAGTTGGCACTGTTCTTGGTAAGAAGAAGTTGGCACTGTTCTTGGTAAGAAGAAGTTGGCACTGTTCTTGGTAAGAAGAAGTTGGCACTGTTCTTGGTAAGATGAAGTTGGCACTGTTCTTGGTAAGATGAAGTTGGCACTGTTCTTGGTAAGAAGAAGTTGGCACTGTTCTTGGTAAGAAGAAGTTGGCACTGTTCTTGGTAAGAAGAAGTTGGCACTGTTCTTGGTAAGAAGAAGTTGGCACTGTTCTTGGTAAGATGAAGTTGGCACTGTTCTTGGTAAGATGAAGTTGGCACTGTTCTTGGTAAGATGAAGTTGGCACTGTTCTTGGTAAGATGAAGTTGGCACTGTTCTTGGTTAGAAGAAGTTGGCACTGTTCTTGGTTAGATGAAGTTGGCACTGTTCTTGGTTAGAAGAAGTTGGCACTGTTCTTGGTTAGAAGAAGTTGGCACTGTTCTTGGTTAGATGAAGTTGGCACTGTTCTTGGTTAGAAGAAGTTGGCACTGTTCTTGGTTAGAAGAAGTTGGCACTGTTCTTGGTTAGAAGAAGTTGGCACTGTTCTTGGTTAGAAGAAGTTGGCACTGTTCTTGGTTAGAAGAAGTTGGCACTGTTCTTGGTAAGAAGAAGTTGGCACTGTTCTTGGTAAGAAGAAGTTGGCACTGTTCTTTGTTAGAAGAAGTTGGCACTGTTCTTGGTTAGAAGAAGTTGGCACTGTTCTTGGTTAGAAGAAGTTGGCACTGTTCTTGGTTAGAAGAAGTTGGCACTATTCTTGGTAAGAAGAAGTTGGCACTGTTCTTGGTTAGATGAAGTTGGCACTGTTCTTGGTTAGATGAAGTTGGCACTGTTCTTGGTAAGAAATAGTATTTGGTCAGAACCCGCGCAAGATCTTTGGCAGACACCCTGCATAGAGGGTGAAGAGTTTGATATATCTGGTTCTATCCTTCTTCAGTATTCTGATCCGTATAATAAAGTTGATAGTACACATCTGCAGTGTGCATTCGTATTGAATCTATATTGTGATGGGCATATTTCCAGACCGTTTAAATGTCATGAATGCACGTTGTGCCTTTCTCAACCTGCTTTTAATGTTAGATCCAGCGTTTCCATCGTGGCTGATAACACTTCAAAGATATGTGAAAACAATTGTATACGATACGATTTTATCTTTTGGTTTGAATGGCCTTGAGGTGGCCATGTTCAAAGCCCTAAATTCTGCTTTTTGCTGACTGCCTTTCAGCCCAAGTACCTGGCTGAACTGGTTCAAGTCGTTTCCTGGATATAGACGTGAGATAGACGTGCGATGACATTAGCAGAAAACCACGATACCGGACAACAACCCGGTAACAGGGTGACGACAAAAGAAGAGGACGGATAGATCTATCAGGAACAAAAATAATGATGAATGCTAATTTTGAACATCGTCTACTATATTAATTTATCTAGACTGGTTATATTTAACATTGAACATTCACTGACTATCCTGAGAATTAGAACCACAAATATAAACAGACTGGCGAGAGTAGAAAATGAAGTAATGTGTATAATTTATGGATGCATTAAAGCATGGATCGTGCAGGTTGACTGCATGATACACCATTGGTGGAAAAATGGACAGTCAAGAGAGAACAGGTTATGTCCAGTTGTCAGTGCATTTATGATTTTATATATATATATATATATATATATTATATATATATATATATATATATATATATATATATATGTATATATATGTGTGCACACAATAAGAGGAAACAATCCAGTGTAGTTCAGTTATTGTTATCTGTTTGTCAATGCTGCTGCAACGACCAAGTATGTACGCATATTGCCTGTTAATGCCCTAATGAAATCGAAAGGACTCAGACATTGGATTGAGCATAAAGCTATCAAAACCTCCTCGTATTATATAATTTGCTATGTTTGTCCAGGAAATGACCACTTGGAAGTTGACGTGATATTCACAAGACACTCATAGATTATAACGATTTGTCATCAATGTTGTACTGATGCGTTGGATGTTGTGCGACATATTTTAGAAATGATCCGAGTATGGTTTGGCTTCTACTGAAATTCAGTTTTCATTGGTAGGGTATTGCCTGACATGGTTTGTTGCAAAATAGTAAAATAAACTTAGATCCCGGTATGTTTTTTACAAACATTACATGACAAAATGATACAACGTTGCAACTGGAGTTTCGAATCATTTTAATTATGTTTATCATCTTACATGCTAGTATATCCTGCGATGATATAAAGAAAACGGATAGCGTTTGGAAAATGGAGGATTATTGCTGAGGCTATATGGTCAATGAGGAACGTAGAGAAATAATTCAAACATGTGTACATCGAACTGTGAATGTTTTAACTTTTGATCCATCAATTGGTTATATCTGTTGTTGATTAAACATTTAGTCATATTGTGATTATATTGTGAGTAAATGGATTGTATTAAGAGGAAAGGTAGCCCGCCAGCTCAGCGTGTTCGTAGCGCGTTGGACGACGTGTGACAAACCCCCTGTGAGTGAGGTTCAATTTCGCGGGCTGGTAGAAAAGCCACAGTTTCACCAGATAGAGGGTGTTCGTGGCACCGAATCGAAGGGTTACGATGTCCATGGCACCGTGCCGAAGAGCTGAAAGCTCAAGTGCTTCTTGATCGAAAAAAGGGAAAGGTAATAGTATAGTCTTTTGTAGCAGAACATGATCCTATGTTATTATCGTGTGGTAAAATGGTAGATATCTTCCAATTATCATGTATCCCTTAACTAGAGGCATTCAGCTGTTCGGCACATCATACACAGAAACAAACAAAATAAACATTAAAACCAGTGGCGGCTTGTGGTCATTTTTGTTGTTAGGGCCAGACAAACATTTTTGGGAAAAATCATGGTTTTGGGTTAGATTATATTTTAACTTATGAAATAATAAATACACGTTGCACATTATTTTAGGTAGGGCCCGTCCCCATAGTCCCTTAATGAGGAGCTGCTACTGATTAAAACACTATTTTAACTCAATGACCGCCCAAAACAATATAAATGGAACACCGGGATCTTTGCTTTATTATCATAACTAGAATTTACAACATCGAAACAAACGCATATACACATTGTCTATGAGTAAGAGGGGAGAGAAACCATACATATGTGCTTCAACAAATAATATAGTCGAGGATTTCTTTGTTTCCATTGATTTATATACTCCTGTTTTCTCTCTCATCGTCAGGATAAGAAGATTTTTCTAGAACGAGTTCTTATGAACGAGTTCAAAAATAGTGTCTTTCGTCGCCTCTGTTATCTTTGAGGTTCATTTTCTACACAGCCTTGCTTTGTATCCATTGTATTGGAGCAACATTCTTCCTTGGAGTACAATGTCGATTTGTAGTCGGTGAGTTAAATATGGAAAAGGCGAACCACTTTCGGTTTTATGTCGACCGCCTGTTTAATGAATGCACTAACATTGAATGCATCCAACAATTATGCGCAATTCTAACATACTTCTAGCGACTGTGAAAAGTTAACGTAGATACAACCACATTTTCGCCCGTGTGTTCCCGGGGCTCGCAAGGGGAGCAAAGAATAGTAGCACTGCGGCCTACAATTTATGTCGTAAGAGGCGACTGAGGTAGGAGTCTAGGGAAGCTACCCTAGTAAATAAAAAGCATTGCAGAAATCGGATGTACTGGCCTACTTGTATACTCATAACTGGTACAACATACAATAGTTCTTACGTTCAGATCACATATAAATCACATATAATGGTAAACAAGTGGTCGATATGAATCGTTCGAAGAAGAAGAAGAAGAAGAAGCTGAAACCAACTTTTAACGAAACAAAACATAATCGTGAAACAATAAACTAAATAATTTCAAATTTCATCTTATATCATTGTAAAAGATGGCGTCTGTGGCCTAGTGGTTAGTGACTCGGTCTATTATCCCCAACGTTCTGAGATCGAATCACGCTGCGGACAGTTTGGTTGCAAATTGTTTGCGTGGGTTCTAACAAAAGTACAATGGTACTACCCGTTCAGAAAGCAATGGCAAACTACTGAACGTAATAATGCCTAGAAAAATCACAAACAGCGTTAAAAGCTGGGGTTGATTCGCAAAGTCCTGTAAAGGATATGTAAATCATTGTAAAAAGTCTGTAGATGTAACACGTACAAAGAACTTGATAAGAGAATACTGTTTAATGAGGATCATTATAATTCTTCTTCTTCTTTCTTTGCGTTCGTTCTTTACTACCAATTTTAATCACTATTTGTGATATGTTTGATCTTTGCCAAGAACGTGTATACGTTGCACACTGGTTTGGTAGGCCCCTAAACGCATAGACTTCTACACGCTTAGGACACATGCATCCGATTTCAGCCAAACCTCCTTAGTCGCCTCTTACGACATGCATGGCAGGTAACAGTGGTTCTATTCTTTACATCCCAAATTTGGGCCCCGGTAACCACTCGGCGCATTATAATTCAATCTGGACAAGGTACATATATGCTTATATATCCTCTTCAATTTATCCATCAGTGTAACGTGACTGATCACTGAAGTTCTGTGTTGATTAAGCAAATTTCTTGTACCACTATCAAATTGTTTAAGTCTGATAGCTCTCGGTTTCAGTCTAACCATCAATATGTATATGAATGCGGATTCATACGTGTATGCAACAAAAATTATATGTTGTATTTGTTTCTATTACGGTATTGATAATGTCTGACCTATACATTGTCCATCCATAAACGATGAATGCCGTGTTAGCCAGTCGATTTGCTCCCACACTGTTTGGTATAAGGGATTTTTTCTGGGTTTTTCTCGATCCAGAAACACTTGAGCTTTCAGCTATTCGGTTCGGTGCCATGGACATCGTAACCCTTCGGTTCGGTGCCACGAACACCGTAAATTTGGAGAACATGTTGCTATTCTGCCAGCCCGCGGAATTTAACGGCACTCAAAGGTGGCTTGACACCCGACGTCCAATGCTACGAACACGCTAGGCAGGTGGGCAATATATTGTATTAAAGCAGCTTTAAGCATAGATCGACTAGGTTCAACTTGATAACTATCAGATCGTGTAGGTCAACAAACATTTTTTAAAAGAATGAACTCTTTGCGGAGAATAAGAGCTTGCTCTTTGCTCGTTCTTTGCTAGCACATTACCCTTGAAGAAGAGAATATGATTTCACAAATACACATTACAACCTCAGTTAAATATCAAATTGTACAAATCATCAACACTAACAAAATAATATTGATGGAAAATTAAAAATCTACATTGCAAAGAAACTATGAATGGTCAACATAATGGTATATTTAAGGTTATAAGAAAAAGTAATATATATGTTTGTAATTACAAGTTGAGCAAGAACAATCTTAGTTTATGCACGAAAACGTATATTCTTGTATTTAATGCACCACAGATCTCAAATATGTATTGGATATTTTTTGTTAAACATAATTTTTACAATTTGATAGCGACATCAGGTGTAAGTAATGGAAAATGTCAGATGGGAAATAAATTATCACTTTCAAATCCAGGCTGTACGGTTGAAAGGTACGCACGTACAAACTGAACACGTTATATCGTAGCGATATGAGTTTGTTGACATATGCTATTAGGAACTCATCTAATCATATCTGGCTGTCTGTAACCACATTCTTCCTGTCTATGTACGTGACAATACGTAATTTCCTTGCGTGCTTGAGATTTGCTTGTTGCTTATGCAAGTGCAAAGATCGATGTTCTGGATCCGTTTGGACAATCAGTGTGTCCCATGACTACTGCAGTGTTGCATATTTCCCATAGCTGATTTCTTGTATTTGTGTAATATTACTTACGATTTTGGTTTTTTTCCGACTATCATTAGCGGCTCGTCATTAAGGGCCAGTAGGGCCGGGTTCCACCAAAAATAATGTATAGCGTGTATTTATTATTTTATAAATTAAAATATAGCAACCAAAAACCATGATTTATCCGGAAAAAATGTCTGGCCCACTAACAAAAATGATCACAAGCCGCCACTGCCTACTATGATTTATATTACATGTTAATATTTAATTTCTACTATGTACATTCTGGTCACCAACTTCTTTGAATTTGTTCTGTTCACCTACTACTTTTAGCTATGGTCTGGTCACCAACTACATTGAGTTATGTTCTGTTCACCTACTACTTTTTAACTATGCTCTGGACACCTACTTCTCTTCTTCTTCTTCTTCTTTGCGTTTGTTCTTTACGACCAATTTTAATCACGCTTTATGATATGTTTGATCTTTGCGAAGAACGTGTATACGTTGCACATTGGTTTGGTAGGACCCTAAACGCATAGACGTCTACACGTTTAGGACACGTGCATCCGATTTCAGCCAAACCTCCTCAGTCCCCTCTTACGACATGCGTGGCAGGTAACAGTGGTTCTATTCTTTACACCCAAAATTTGGGCCCCAGTAACCACTCGGGCGGGACACCTACTAATTTGAGTTTTGTTCTGGTCACCTACTACTTTAAGGCGTGTTCTGCTCACAAATTACTTTTATCTATGCTCTGGTTATCTACGAAAAAGTTAATTGCATATCCTTTACATGACTTTGCGAATCAACTCCAGCTTTTTAACGCTGTATGTGATTTTTCTAGGCATTATTATGTTCAGTAGTTTGCCATTGTTTTCTGAACGAGTGGCACCATCGCCCTTTTGTAAAAATCCAAGCGAAACAATTTACAATCAAACTGTCCGCAACGTGATTCGAACGGAGAACGTCGGGGTTATTAGACCGAGTCACTACCCCCTCAGCCACAGACGCCACCTAGTACTTTTATGCTATGGGCATCTGCTACTTTTAGCAATGCTCTGGTCACCTAATACGGTTAGATATGCTCTGGTCACGTAAAACTTATGTTATGTAATGGTCCCCTGAGCTATGTTACTTGCTAACAGTTTTCTTATTTTTTTGTGTTCTGGTGTTTTACTACTTTGTACGCTGTTACTTCTAAACATATATATGTTACTTGCGTTTACCACTCTTACATTTAGTTGCGCAGGTTAATAAATGTTGGTGTATACTAGCCAGCTGACAGCTCTATTAATAGATATTTAGAGTGCGCAACACTCATATGTACTCAAACAGACCGACAGAAAAATCAACTAGGAGTTATTTAATGACATTATGTTTCATTTAGCGACACGTTTTTCTCAAATTATTTTTTAATCTGTAAAACATAATTATTTCTTTTATATTGGTAGCTATTTTTGTTTAGTCATAATGGTGATAAAAAATAGAATGAACATGCATTGGTCAAAATTTTAAAATGTTATAAAGACTATGAAAATAAACTGTTATAAAGACAACACGTTTAGATCATACATTTTTTCCAAAGCAAACTAATGCTGTAAGGCACAGATTATTGATATCAATGTTGAAAATTTGATTAGATCCCTTAAATATTACAAAAGAGTAAGGAGAATACCCTCGTTATAATAATGAACAAATAAGTATATTTTGAAAGAGCCAACAATCAGTGGCGGCTCGTAATCATTTTTGTTGGTGTGAGCAGACATATATTTTCGGAAATGTCATGGTTTCGGTTAAATTATATTTTAATGTATAAAATAATAAATACACGTTACACCTTATTTGTAATGGGGCCCGACCAGTGGCCCTTAATGACGAGCCGCCACTGCCTACAATTGTAAATAAATGATTGATAAAATAAATATAACATTCCTCATAGACTTTTCAGATCACAGTGTATGAAGTGTCTACTACTTCGCATTTCTAGATCTTACAGAGCGAGATGTAGAAGTGATAATTTCTTTCCTGGCGTGTGGAAGGTCGCGTGTGGGATTGAATCTACAACATTTTGAGTAGGAGTCGATAGAGGCACGTTTATGCACTACGCTAATCCATCACACGAAATGATTGATATAGAATAAAATAATTGAATATTTTGAAAATGATAATTAAGTACATTCGTCTATGAGACCCTGACACGAACTTTTCTGAGAGAGGCAAGAATAATCCACCACATCGTGTACGCAAATACAGTACTCTACCGACTTCGTGTACGCAAATACAGTACTCTACTGACTTCGTGTACGCAAATATACGTAGTCTACCGACTTCGTGTACGCAAATACAGTACTCTACTGACTTCGTGTACGCAAATACAGTACTCTACCGACTTCGTGTACGCAAATATACGTAGTCTACCGACTTCGTGTACGCAAATACAGTACTCTACTGACTTTGTGTACGCAAATATACGGACTCCACCGACTTCGTGACGAAATCAACGATTATGGCTGTACATCGAGCTGCCAGAATTGATGAGTGTGTACTGTGCCAATTTTCTTTCCGACACATACATCAACTTTATTTACAACTGTCTTACAGTTTCTATTTGTGTACTTCGTCCTGTTTGGGTGCAGTGCTGTGGAAATAAGGTTGCATTGTGTTGGAAAAACGTTGCATGCAATAGAGGAAGGAAGGAAGTATTGACTTCAATGCACATGATCCCCCGTTATGGCTCAGTCATTCTCCACGGAGATGTAAGATTTCTCTCGGGCATATATCGAGGGTACTGCACAAACCACATAGTCAGTCGCTTCATCAACAAGCCCAAGTCGCTCCGGTCAAATATTAAATTGTGAAGCCAGCCATGCGGTCCAGAATCAAACTTACGAACTTCAGAACTCAGGAAACACTACTGAACCACTCAGCTACAGATACACCCCTAGTTTAGCGTATAAGAAAGGATAATAAGAAAGATAATACCTGAAATAAAAGAACCAAAGGATTAAATACGGAAATAAAATAGACGAAAATAAGCTACAGAGCACCAAATAATGAAATAAAGAAAAGGAATAAAAGATGGAAATAAATCCGAAATGTAGCTAGGACATTGTAGAACTTATGTGTGCATACATTGTATAAAGTACCGTAGAACGGAAAATATATATATATTTTTTCATGCGGAATACAATAATAAATGTAACTATAGTTATGTTCAAACTTAACAGACAATACATATGCTTAAAATGGTTGCATGTGAGAACAGCTCAGAAACTTGAGAATTAATTACAAAAGGATGTGGCTTTGTATTTAATTAAATACTAATGGCATATGTGAACAGTTCAGGGTGGAAGAAAGAAAGGAGGGAAGAGAAAATTCTGGTTTGACAACATCAAGAGCGATCGGGGCAGAGTTTCTCCACACTTGCCTGAGGAGCTGAAGACAGAGATTCATAGCTTGCTTTTTGTGCTGATGTCTACACGCTGACACCCCTACAACCCGAACTTGTTATGGGCTTTATTACGAGGTATTGTTATTATTATATACATCATAGAGTGCTAGATGATTGATTACTGCTTAATATTTATACTTCATAGAGTCACATGAGTGATTCATGTTTTGTGGATATGCTTCACAGAGTAACATATAACTGATGTCTTGTTTGTTTTATCTTATCTTGTCTTAGCCACATTTGCCGTTAAGCGACGTGGGGAGAGTTAGTTTTCTATCTTGTGACAGGTGTGTTGCGCTGGACGTTGTCAGTCCATGATTCTTCTTCTTCTTTGCGTTCGTTCTTTACGATCAATTTGAATCACTCTTTGTGATACGTTTGATCTTTGCCAAGAACGTGTATACTTTGCACATTGGTTTGGTAGGCCCCTAAACGCCTAGAAATCTACACGTTTAGGACATGTGCATCCGATTTCAGCCAAAGTCCATGCTTTAGCAGGGACTCTGAGATATTATCTATCCACCATGTTCTTGGCCTGCCTCGTGCTCTGCGCCCTGAGTGTCGATTATTGTACGCACGTGATGGTAGTAAATGTGGTTCCATTCTCACTAGAAGGCTTCTCGATGTACTGTATGCCTGTATGCATGGTACAGTACCAACGATGCTTCTGATATTCTCGTTTCTCACTCTATCTCTCATTGAAACGTTGACAGCTTTTCGTAGACATCTCATTTCACATGTTGTAATCTTTGTTTCTTGTGTCTTAGTCAGGGGTCATGTTTGGCACCGATAGCAGAGAGTTGGAATACATATGCAGTTTATCAGTTGTCGCTTGACTGCCATGTTAATGCTTGGATGTTTTAATAATGGTGACAGTTGTTATGTCACTGCATTTGCCTTCTGGCATCTAGTCTCGATTTCTCTGTCCATCTTTCCATCTGCTTTGAACATACTCCCGAGATATTTGAATTCTGGAGTCTGTTGTATTTTGACATTATTCACGTGTATATTTAGTTGACCTGTTGACCTATGTATTGTCATACCTTGTTTGTATGTGCATATATATATATATATAGATGTTGATGCTCGTCCATCACGGGTGATGTTGACCACACACATTTCATCCAAGGGAATGTAGTTGCGTTATGTTTGTCTGTGAATGCGTAGATGACTACTATATATATATATATCCATTCGGACAGCAGTGTCAAACTACTGAACGTATATGTGGTGCCTAGAAGATCAACGAATCGCTTTCGTTTTTATATATATATATATTTGAATGATTCACAGTTTTCATCTCAATCTTCGTAGATCTCCATCAAATTATATTTGATATTATATTTTTTTTTCCCTTTTCTGCAATACCAATAATACTGAAGTGATGATGTCTTGATCTATTCATAGAGAATAATATATCTAATTGAAACCACTAATTGCTATTATTATTACTACGCGCATATCTTCCTATTTATTACAGGAACGCTCTTTATTTTCTAGTAATTGTTATTGCACTGGTTCTGATACTTATAAAGTTGAGGTTGTGACAGGATATCAGTTTTGATAACTCTTCTTCTTTCATTGTGTGCCTAAGTATTTCATTATCATCATCATCATCAAGTAGTTTGTCCCTTCCGGAACTTGGCTCCCATGACAGCAGTCATGAAATACTTTTTATTCTGTGCAAGTTGATCGGCATCAGCAGCAGTCATTCTCAGATCGTCAATATTCTTTTTCTTTTTCGAACTCTCCACATCGATCACATGTCACACACGCTGTGTGATTTGTATGTGATCTGAGCCTAAGAGCGATTGAACTTTTTGCCAGTTATGCGCCCATTAAACAGGCCAGCACATCCGATGTCTGTGCTGCTTTTTATTTACTAGGGTAGCATCCATAGCGAATACATAATTCGCATCTTACGGCATGTATTGTAGGTTGCAGTGATACTATTCTTTGCTTCCCTTACGGGCCCCGGCACCACACGGGCGATCATCGTCAATGACATCTTGTACCTATCGTCTTTTAGGTCTTCCTCTCGTTCTTCTTCCATACACCATTCCCTCCAAAATTATCTTCTCCGGGCACTCATGTCCTTTGATATGTCCGAAATAGTTATCTTTCCTTCATAATAATAATAATAATTCCTCTCGTACCGATATACGTTACATAGGGACTGTAAGTAATTTCTCCATACCGCTCTATCCTGGGCAACTCGTTCAATTTCCTCCATGGAACTGAGACCGATATTTCCTGCCTCTCTCAGCAAAGTTCGTTTCAGGGTCTCTTTAGGTTGACCTCTCTTCTTGAACCCTTTGAATCCCACTTCAATGCCTGCTTTGATATTGGTTGATCATTTCTCCTCAACGTGTGCCCAACATATATCCATCTTCTCTTTCTTATAACAGTTGTCACTAGTGGTTGACCAGACATGTCTCTGATTTCATCACTTCTGAATAATTCGTTCTATTTTATATTCATTATTTTTCGCAGACATCTATTTTTAAATATATTCAACTTGCTTTCTATATCTTTATTCATTTTCTAACTCTTGCTGGCATATGTTAGGATTGATGCAACATTTGAATTGAAAATTCGAAATTTAGTTTTAATACTATATAACTTGCAGTTCCATATTGTATTTAGACTTTTAAAAGCTGATGTTTCTTTGCCAATTCGTATCATAATTTCTTTTTAACATTTCCTGTGCAATCAAAATTGCTACCTAAATAGGTGAACTGTTCTGTTATTTTTATCATTTTAGATTCCAGTGTGATATCTGCATTACTTGCCATAGGTGTCTTCATTATATTTGTTTTTTCATAGCTTATCTGCAGTCCAACTGTTGATGCTATAGATGAAAAGTTGTCTGTTTTTCTTTGCATATCTTGGTTGTTTCTACTTAACAAGGCAATATCATCTGCAAAATCCAAATCTTCTAGTTGACTATTTTCTACCCAATCGATGCCAGTTTCGCCCTGCAACATTTTTGCATCACCCAGTCAATGGCCACTCCAAACAATAGCGGGGATATAATACAGCCTTGCTTTACTCCGGTTTCAACCATAAACCAGTCGCTGTGTCCACCATCAGTGCGAAATGCACACTGTGAACCACCTTTCGTTCATGTTTGCTCTGTAATAGTCAACTCTCTTTAACATCAGTCTGTTGTAGAACAGAAGCATTTGTTCTTTTCTCTATTCATGTTATTCTAAGTACTCTTCTGTAGTATTTGCATTCAAAGACATTAATGATATCCGCGGCTTTGTCAATGGTCCATCATTATGTCAGTTTTTCAGGCTATAAAAAATCACATATAATTACTATATGTTTTATCATGTACTAGACCTATTATTGAGTGCTTGTTTTAATTCTTAAAATATATCATTGCTCACTTACTTAAACTACAGTTGATATTCTCAATGCAATACACTGTAGTGTAAAATGCTTGTTACATATTTAAATGCGTCGTGTGTTTCTGTGCGCGTCTGTAGCTCAACCGGTAGTGAGCTCGATCCCGAACCCAAGCGTACCTGGTTCAAACCCCACGGGGGGCACGTTGGAAGCAAGTTCGTCTCTGTTGGATTTGTACAAATCTAAAAAAAAATAAACCTCACCGTTCAGAAAGCAATGGCAAACTACTGAACATATAAATGGTGCCTAGAAAATCAAAGACTCGTTAACTGTGGTTGATGGCTCCGTCCTTAAGATATGCCACGATTTTCATTCATATATTTCTAGCCTTTTGTTTTAAAGTTTGAAAATGTAAGTGTTTCTTATATTTAGTATCATAACTTCAGATTTCATATAGTCAAAATTCAGTCCCACTTATTAATTAATTACAATTAGTCCTACAAACATGGTCAAACGTGTATAGCCGAACAGAGGAAGTCATAACACGGTTATGGGGCATCCATAACATATAGAAGGCTGGATACCTATACCCAATGAACACGGTCAATCATTTGAATTAGTCGCCACGGTAAACAGACCAACTTGCCATTTACAGTCTAGACGAGACAATATAGATATCGAAACACAAATAAATGACTATACATCGGATGAAAATGTTTACGTCTTCACCATAGGTTCTAACAGTTGGCGGTTCCTCGTTCCCCCAGTGGGTGCTGAAGCCTTCTATGGGGGCGTAGAAGGTTCAGAAGCATTGGGGGCGTATAGGCGATCTAGGGGTCAATAGCTCTTTATAGAAAAAATTAACAATATATATTTAAAAATAAATTATTTTTGTTATTTTGCGATTTTCTGTGCTCAATATGAAGCAGATATTGACAATTAATTTTTCAATAATTTAAAGACATAAGCAGTAATGTATCAATAGTTGCTATTTACGTCGAAAATATCAAACAGCTTTAACGCGGTAAACTGCTATATGGGGATGTGGGGATGGGGGCGTTACAAAATGTATGTCTTGCAAAGTTAGCGATGGGCTGAAAACGTTTGAGAACCTATTTTCTACTCTGATGGTCTCGTGATTTGGCACAATTAAAGCGCGATGACCATTACGGCTAGAACTAACGGAAAGTTCATAAAACTGACAACAGCACGACGTACCTAAACGTATTTACAAGCATTTACTCATGTATACGTGCTGAGCAACTCTATATGCTATGATACATACGCTCAATACCAGATATACAATAAGGCTAATAGTAAACACTAGCTGAGCAACTCTATATGCTATGATACATACGCTCAAGACCAGATATATACTACGGCTAATAGTAAACACGAGCTTAACAACTCTATACGCTATAATACATTTGCTCAAGAGCAGATATATGCTAAGGCTAATATAAAACACGACAATCCAGAAACACTCACGTGCATCTAGATCTGCGCATTTATATATATATCCAATGTGCGATGAAGAAGATGCACAAATGAAAAATGAAGTCTGAGAGACACAATATCGTAGTGGTTTATGCAACTGCTTCATAGTCGCAATGTCACCGGATCAAATTCCACATTAACCTTTTAGCTGCTAAGGACGTATATATACGTTTTTCCCATTCACTTCTAAAGACGCATTAACACGTCTGTTATTATCTCTCTGTGGGCTAAAGACTTGCTAACACGTTATACATTGCTACTGTCACTGCTATAGGCGTGCATTCATGTTTGTGATCTAGAAACAAAGTGTAGCTATTTTTAGCTAAGACTTCGGAAAGTATGTAGCAGCGAAAAGAGTAGAGTTGAATTGTTTCGTATTGCGAAGCCGGTCAGTTTAATCCATTCTCATTTAGATATCAGATATAAAATCGGGCATTGGACTCCGGACAGTCCGATATATAAAATAGTGCCCTGTTCCTTAACTTAATAAGTTTATAAAGAGATTTGATTTTTTTTTTCCCGATCCAGAAGCACTTGAGCTTTTCAGCTCTTCGACTCGGTGCCATGGACATCGCAACCCTACGGTTCGGTGCCACGAACACCGTAAATCTGGGGAGTCTGTGGCTTTTTCTGCCATCCCGAGGAATTGAACCCGCACACACAGAGGAATAGTCACCCGTAGTCCAATGCGCTACGAACACGCTGGGCAGACGGGCGATATATTTGATTAAATCACGGTTTATTAAAATAGATACTCTTAAAATCATTTTGTAGTAACTTGGTTTTATTGTGTGCACGATAAGAGTTAAAAAACGTCAACATATTTAAAAAAAAAAAACAATTAACGTTTTTTGTATGTGTACGTACAGTCATGTCGTCAGTATTTTGTTTGTTTTTTAATGAAGATTTGAGTGTGGGAGCAATACAACGATATCTATGTGTATCTGATGTTACCTCAAATGTTTGTTGTTCTATCCTTAGAAATATATATTGGTAACATCTTCTTCTTCTTCCACGAAGGCTCTATAATGACCACTTGTTAACCACTCTTTATGATTTGTATGTTATCCGAGATTAAGAGCGACTGTACGTTGTGCCAGTTATGCGCCTACAAGTAGACCAGCACATCAGATTTCTGCGACACATTTTATTTACTAGTGTTACCGGGGTCCAAATTTGGGGTGTAAAGAATAGAACCACTGTTATCTGCCACGCATGTCGTAAGAGACGGCTAAGGAGGTTTGGTTGAAATCGGATGCATGTGTCCTAAACGTGCAGAAGTCTATGTGTTTAGGGGCCTAACAAAACAATGTGCAACGTATACACGTTCTAGGCAAAGATCAAACATAACACAACATGTGATTAAAATTAGTCCAAAGTGAAGTCTTAAGAAAAGCTATATAATCTCATTTTTACGATTTCACAACATTCTTCAGGGACCTGATGTGTAAAAATTTTTTTTTTAAATGTATTAAACTGTTAGATCTTGTCTTTCCTTATTCGTCATCTGGACATGGTCAATACTACACATTCTCGACAATAGAACACAACAATGTCAGCAATCAGTGAATTTAATAATACTAATAATTCATCAGTGCCAAACATGGTCCCTGACTAAGACACAAGAAAGAAAGATCACAACATGTCAAATGGGATGTCTACGAAAAGCTGTCAACATTATAAGGAGAGATAGAGTGAGAAACGAGAATATCAGAAGCATCGTTGGTACTATACCATGCATACAGTACATCGAGAAGCAAAGATTCAAGTGGTTCGGCCATCTAATGAGAATGGAACCACATTTACTACCATCACGTGCCTAAAATAATCGACACTCAAGGCGCGGAGCACGAGGCAGGCAAAGAACACGATGGATAGATACCATCTCAGAGTCCCTGCGAAAGCATGAACTGACAACGTCAAACCTCAACACGCCTGGCACAAGATAGAAAACTAACTCTCCCCAAGCCAGTTTCACGGCAAATGTGGTTAAGATAAGATAAGCTAAGATAAGATAATTATTCATCTCGTACCGTTATACGTTACTTAGGGTTTGCACGCAATTTCTCCACACCACTCTATCCTGGGCAACTCGCTCAATTTCTTCTATGGAACTGGAACCGATATCTCTTGCTACTCTCAGTAAAGTTCGTTCCAGGGTCTCCTTAGGTCGTAAAGAACGAACACAAAGAAGAAGATTTACTAGTGTAGCTTTCCCAGGTCCCTACCTCAGTCGCCTTACGACATACATTGTCGATCGCAGTGTTATTATTCTTTGCTCCCCACGAGAGTCCCGACAACACACGGGAGATTTAGTTATATACAAATATGCTTCGTTCTTCGTGAAACCAACACAAACATTAACTGGGGGTAGTGGAGTAAACATACCCCCATAACATAAGGGCGACATATTGTGGTTTCTCAGTGACGCCATTTTGAATGAGAACACGCAAAGAGATAAACTCATTTATACGGAAATTGGAAATAAATCGATGGACATGTACGATTCAGCCCCTGCCGAGCATAATGACAAGTGTAGTTAATCACCGAGTGATGGAATTCGTCAACATGAAAGTTGTTGTCATCTGATGAAGGATAATGCGCACATATCACTAACACTACATGAATGAGGATTATGTAGACCAACAGTAAGGGCCATATACTTTAATGTTAAACGGAAAGCTGCAGTTATATCCTGCGTCCATCTATTTTGTGGTCTTCTTCTGTTCTCTTCTTTTCTTCTTCCAACGTTTTCAGACATCGAGTTGTAGACTTTTAAAGTAGTTAGTGGTCAACCGGAGTCTATGTACATCTCCATATAGCTTGTCTTGGACTGATATCGGGATTGGCCATGCGTTTTCTCTCTGTTCCGTGTATGTTGGACATTCTGGCAGGGTGTGTGTCTCTGTCATCTTACTGGTGCCACATGTACATATGTCAGATGGACCTATTTAATACTTGTTAAACAGATGGTACCTCAGCCTATTGTGCCCTGTTCGTAGACGGAAAATGATAACCCGTTCCTCTCTACTTAGTTGGTGGTATGCATTATCCTTTTCATGCCCTGAGTGATCCGCTCAACCATTTGTTCTTGTAGGCCATTTTTATCCTTACTTTTGCTTCCTCATATGTCATACTGGTGTCTGTCTGTGGTAGCCAGCTTCCTGCATTTGACAATATGTATATTCGTTTCTTCTTTTCATACAAAGATTTCTCCTTTAACAGTGCTCTTCTATAACCCTTCGTGTCTTTTCATGTCCAAAATAGTCAACGTGTCTCATTCTTATTTGTAGCATCAGCCAGTTTGATTTGATCTTCGATCCCTTTGCACAGATCTAGTTATTTTCTTCTACGTTCATGATATACGGAGACGTTTTTAAATGATGTCATCACGAATCTGTAGAATGTTTAATATAATTTTTTTTAAACAAGTTGCAGTAGCGAGACGTTCTGAAATCACTCTTCATTAGAATATTTTTCTATGATTAAAAGAGTAAAGTACATTGTGAGATATGACCAGGCCACTATGTCACCAACAACCACCCAGCGTTTTAACATAATGATAACAGTGTACAGTGTAAGACACGAACATAGGATTTGATAGTCGATGACTGAACAGTACTTTCATGCAATGCTAATCGAAGTGTATAATTGTTAACTACTAAACCGACATGTATTAACCTCTCATTAAGATAATATTTACATTTATCTAAATGATACATGTCTATTTAACGAGATAAATCGACAATGTGCACACAAACTTGCATTGAATTATTTTCTCAGTGACTCAATGGATATATTCAGGAAGATTGAAACAAGCTGAGTTCGGAGACAATGGCTGGACTCGATAAAGAGATATGAAACTAGCTAAGTTCAGAGACAATGGCTGGACTCGATAAAGAGATATGAAACAAGCTAAGTTCAGAGACAATGGCTGGACTCGATAAAGAGATATGAAACTAGCTAAGTTCAGAGACAATGGCTGGACTCGATAAAGAGATATGAAACAAGCTAAGTTCGGAGACAATGGCTGGACTCGATAAAGAGATATGAAACTAGCTAAGTTCGGAGACAATGGCTGGACTCGATAAAGAGATATGAAACTAGCTAAGTTCGGAGACAATGGCTGGACTCGATAAAGAGATATGAAACAAGCTAAGTTCGGAGACAATGGCTGGACTCGATAAAGAGATATGAAACTAGCTAAGTTCGGAGACAATGGCTGGACTCGATAAAGAGATATGAAACTAGCTAAGTTCGGAGACAATGGCTGGACTCGATAAAGAGATATGAAACAAGCTAAGTTCGGAGACAATGGCTGGACTCGATAAAGAGATATGAAACTAGCTAAGTTCGGAGACAATGGCTGGACTCGATAAAGAGATATGAAACTAGCTACGTTCGGAGACAATGGCTGGACTCGATAAAGAGATATGAAACTAGCTAAGTTCGGAGACAATGGCTGGACTCGATAAAGAGATATGAAACTAGCTACGTTCGGAGACAATGGCTGGACTCGATAAAGAGATATGAAACTAGCTAAGTTCGGAGACAATGGCTGGACTCGATAAAGAGATATGAAACTAGCTAAGTTCGAGACAATGGCTGACTCGATAAAGAGATAAATCGACAATGGCTGGACTCGATAAAGAGATATGAAACAAGCTACGTTCGGAGACAATGGCTGGACTCGATAAAGAGATATGAAACAAGCTAAGTTCAGAGACAATGGCTGGACTCGATAAAGAGATATGAAACAAGCTAAGTTCGGAGACAATGGCTGGACTCGATAAAGAGATATGAAACTAGCTAAGTTCGGAGACAATGGCTGGACTCGATAAAGAGATAAATCGACAATGGCTGGACTCGATAAAGAGATATGAAACAAGCTACGTTCGGAGACAATGGCTGGACTCGATAAAGAGATATGAAACAAGCTAAGTTCAGAGACAATGGCTGGACTCGATAAAGAGATATGAAACAAGCTAAGTTCGGAGACAATGGCTGGACTCGATAAAGAGATATGAAACAAGCTAAGTTCGGAGACAATGGCTGGACTCGATAAAGAGATAAATCGACAATGGCTGGACTCGATAAAGAGATATGAAACAAGCTACGTTCGGAGACAATGGCTGGACTCGATAAAGAGATATGAAACAAGCTAAGTTCAGAGACAATGGCTGGACTCGATAAAGAGATATGAAACTAGCTAAGTTCAGAGACAATGGCTGGACTCGATAAAGAGATATGAAACAAGCTAAGTTCAGAGACAATGGCTGGACTCGATAAAGAGATATGAAACTAGCTAAGTTCAGAGACAATGGCTGGACTCGATAAAGAGATATGAAACTAGCTAAGTTCAGAGACAATGGCTGGACTCGATAAAGAGATATGAAACAAGCTAAGTTCGGAGACAATGGCTGGACTCGATAAAGAGATATGCAACAAAACTAAGTTCGGAGACAATGGCTGGACTCGATAAAGAAATATGAAATGAAAATTAAATGCAAAGCGTGACATATCCTTTACAGAACATTGAAATCAACCACATTAAACGAGTCGTCGATTTTTAAAGGTACCACTTATACGGTCAGTAGTTTGTCATTGATTTTTGAAAACTGGGTCAATTTTTACCTTTGGTAAAATCAGCGGGAATCGAATGTACTTCCAAATTGCCAAATGTGATGTTTAAACAAGGTAAACTGTGTAGTAACCTAGCTTACTACCTCTAAGCCACAGACGCATACATTTATCTAGTCTGTCAAAAAATTATTTTAATTTTTTTTTGGTGCCAGGATATTCAGGTGTAAGAGGAATTGAGTGCGCCGATATGCTTGCAACTATGTCTGCTGTAAAAACGGGAAGAGCAATGAACCAGGCTGCTATTCTAAATTTCCTAATGGAGAGATGACGTGTACATGATTTAAGGTCTATTGATAAATCTACATCTCTAACCAGACCTGCAAAAATACAAAGACAAATGTGGTGTAACTAGATAAAAGCACTATACTGGTGAGGAAAACAGGTAACCAACAAAGAAACCCGTGTAGTTATTTGTCACACCCTGAGAGACATACTGAGGAGGAGATCGAAGCAGTTATGAACTAGCTGGCATTACAAACAACAGTTTTGAACGTATGAAGAGCTATTCATTTCTTAGGAAATTTTGTATAAATAAAATAGTGCTCATATTCCAATGTAAAATGTTACAATGGAAACTCTGAGATAGAGAAATAAAAACCGATTGTCCACGACTTTATCAATTTAAAAAAAAAAAATTGTTAAAGGAAAAAGAAGGATATAATGGGATACTTGTGTTGTTTAAAATAAACAAAACAACATTTATCTTACGAAAGTTTGACAGAATCTCTGAAATAATAAACAATGTTGAGAAAACCGATAACAAGTCCCGTACAGTCACACTGAAGGATACTAGACATAACAGGACCCGATTATGTCATAACAAATCTGTACATAATTATTTTAATATGATAAAGTTATAAACATAACTACTAACGAAATTCTATTCTATATCAAACAAGAAGTCTACCAATACTCGTAGCAATTACAAGAAACCATGAATTCATCAACGTGCTAGTTCATATATATATATATATATATATATATATATATATATATATATACCGTGGCGGCTCGTCATTAAAGGCCAGAGGGCCGGGCCCCACCAAAAATAATATGTAACGTGCATTTATTATGTAATTTACTAAAATAAAACCTAGCCCAAAACTATGATTTACCCAAAAATGGGTGTCTAGCCCCACCAACAAAAACGATCACGAGCCGCCACTGTATATATATATATATATATATATATATATATATATATATATATATATATATATATATATATATACATATATATATATATATATATATATATATATATGTATATATGTATATATAGGTGTTCAAGATAAAAGTAGCCCGAATGGCGCGTCTTGATTTGTCAATCGAGCTATATTTATCTTGAAGAACATGTATATATATGTTTTATGTCCTTTACATGTTGGTTTTTTTTTGCATTAGACGTCTGGCACTCTCTTTCAATAACTGTTCAGCCACTTGCAGCAGCATTTGTTTGATCTGCGTCAAAGAGTATGTTCATGCTTTGTCACTTTCGGACTCAGTAAGATCCTTTCCGATTAGGAACATTTTCAACCAATTTGGAACATGTTTCGTTTATATGCCGTCAATCAGTCGTGAGTTTTCCACTTGGTTTATTTGTCCCTCTAAATCAGCACAAACATTGAACACTAAAAAACTAAGGTGGACATTTCTACTAAGTGCATGTACAAGACATTTGGTTTGTTAGTATACAAATATGACTATAAAGAACATAAAATAAAGATCATATTACAGTTAAATATCAATGTGGAGATAACACTAAAAGTTTTGAAAACATTTCCAAATTTAAGACGCTCAAAAGTATGGTCGACTAGAACGGGCTAAACCAGACAAACATTGGGAATTATAGCAATTTTGACTGTCTGTGTTGGGAGAAGGCAGACAGAAAAACAAGTTTTGGTTTCTAAAGTCAACAGAAAGTACTTCAGTGGGGAACTAGAACAAGGCATCAATTAAGCGTATTTTTTTAAGGACGAGACTAGTGAAATCTTAAGAAAAGTTATATAATCTCATTTTTACGATTTCGCAGCATTCTTCAGGGACCTGATGTGGAAAATGATTTTTCTTGATGTATTAAACTATTATATCTTGTCTTTCCTTATTCGTCAATACTACTCATTCTCGACGATAGAACACAACGATGTCAGTAATCAATGAAGTTAATAATAATAATTCATCTCGTACCGTTATACGTTACTTAGGATTTGCACGCAATTTCTCCATACTGCTCTATCCTGGGCAACTCGCTCAATTTATTCTATGAAACTGGAACCGATATCTCTTGCCATTCTCAGTAAAGTTCGTTCCATGGTCTCCTTAGGTCGATCTCTCTTTCTTGAACGCTGCATCCCACTTCAATGCCTGCTTTGATTTTCTTTAAT
The DNA here is from genome assembly GCA_020796225.1 of Arion vulgaris. NCBI lineage: Eukaryota > Metazoa > Mollusca > Gastropoda > Stylommatophora > Arionidae > Arion > Arion vulgaris. Next base: position 32,182,721 of record CM036761.1, on the reverse strand, counting down.
CATTTCTTCTCAAAGGTGTGTCTAACATATCACTATCTTGTCATTATTATAACAGTTGTTACTACTTGTTCACCAGACATTTTTCTGATTTAATACACATATAATAATGATGTTTTCATGAAATATTTAATGTGATAACTTTTAAAACACTTCACATTTTTCAAAAAAAGCTCATATTATAAATTCGGCATCTTACTATTTTGAAAATATATCATTCTTTTTGAAACTGGCATATCCTTGACGTCTTATTTCTGTGTTTCTGTGAAAATAGTGTTTTATTTTTGAAGAAAAAAACAACCACAGAATCATTAATACTGTACTTCTATAATGATACGCCCATGTGGTGCCGTGAACCGCATAGGAAGTAAAGAATATTATCACTGTGACCTACAAGGCATGTCGTAAAAGGCAACGGAGAAAGATGCCTTGCAAAGCTTTCCTAGTAAATAAAATGTGTCGCAGAAATCGGATGCGCTGGCCTACTTGTAGGCGCATAACTTGCACACTTTTTATTTACTTAGATTTCTTCCGTATGTCCTACATCAGTCGCCTCTAACGACATGCCTTTTAGGTCACAGTGGTACTATTCTTTGCTTTTCTTGCGTGCCCCATACACCACACGCAGACGCCCGCATGACAAAAATGAAGGTAAAGAGGAAGGTAGTACACGGTACATATTTTTGAGTGGACATTTTTGCCTCTGCCTTATTTGCACTAGGGACAAGGGTTGAAGATAAAGCGCAGCCGAAATCGATAAACATTATGTTATAGAAAATGCACTGAAAAACTGACACATTATTAGCAACAATTTTTACTTCTTGTTTCTTCAAGGAAACTGAACTAAAACGTTAATATAAATGTTAGTAACAAGTTGTCATTTAAATTTACATTAAAAAGTGAAGAGAATGAGACACAGAAGAAGAGTTTCACTAATTTCAACATTATTCATTTTCACAATTTATTGTGGCTTCATGTGAAGAAAGTCATGCTGGTCTAGATGTCATATATATATACCTGAGTTTCTGATATTGGTATTTGATATCAGTGATGCTAATGAGATAACATTACTCAACAGGTATAGACATCAACAAATACACATCACATGTGCAAAATTAAAAATACATATATACTTATTATAATACTCCACATGTACAATCTTCAACGCACTCTGATTCTTGCTCATAGAACTTAAGCCACCCATGTGTACCAGGGCGTTGCAAATAAATCAAAGAGTAGTAACACTGCGACCTACAAGACATATCGTAAGAGATGACTGAGGTAGGGGCCTAGGGAAGCTACCATAGTAAACAAAAAGAATCGCAGAATGCGGATGTGCTGGCCTACTTGTAGGCGCATAACCGGCACAATGCACAACAATTTATTAGGCTTGGAACACATACAAATCACACAGAGTGGTTAACAAGTGGTTGATATGAGCGTTCGGAGAAGAAAAAGAACAAAATGATCACATGAGCATAAGTAAACACATATTTAAGATGTGCGTGTCAATTATATGTTTTATGTTGATGTCCGTCTCAATGGTGCATTATTTTAGTAGTAATTTAAAAGTAATTTAAACAGTTAAAACAAAATAGTGATGAACTTGCATTGGCAACGTTTAAATTATTTATTATTACTAAACTATAGCGAAACAGAGAATGCAGCGGTTGGGTCACTTGGTAAGAACTCGAACAGACCAAACTGCCTATGAAGCTTTCCACATCAGAATATCAGGAAGGAAGGTGAGAGAAAGACAGAGGAAAAGGTGGATAGATAGCGTAGCTGAATTATGCCAAGAGACTAAGAAAATCATCATACAAGTCACCAGAGAAGCGCAAGACAAATACATAAAATCACGACACTGGGTTAACAGCCCGGTAACAGTGTGCTGACAAAAGTTGAATTATGCCAGGAGACTAAGAAAACCATCATACAAGTCACCAGAGAAGCGCAAGACAAATACATAAAATCACGACACTGGGTTAACAGCCCGGTAACAGTGTGCTGACAAAAGTTGAATTATGCCAGGAGACTAAGAAAACCACCATACAAGTCACCAGAGAAGCGCAAGACAAATACATAAAACCACGACACTGGGTTAACAACCCGGTAACAGTGTGCTGACAACACAAGTCACCAGAGTAGCATAAGACAAATACATAAAACCACGACAATGGGTTAACAACCCGCTAACAGTGTGCTGACAAAAGAAAAAGAAGACTAAACTTTGTTTCGTAAAAAAGCTAGGCTGTTTCTTCTTCTTTAGTTGCATATCCTTTACAGGACTTTGCGAATCAACCCAAATTTTTAACGCTGTTTGTGATTTTTCTAGGCATTATTACGTTCAGTAGTTTGCCATTGCTTTCTGAATGGGTGGTGCAATCGTCCTTTTGTCCAAATACACGCGAAACAATTTACAACCAAACTGTCCGCAGCGTGCTTCGAACTGAGAACGTCGGGGTTAATAGACCGAGTCACTATCCCCTAGGCCACAGATGCCACCTAAACCGTTCAATTTCAACTACACAACTGGAAAACATAAACTACCTTTAATCAAAATGAAATTATTTCTTTCCTGATAAGACATTAGAATGTTTCATTTTACATTGAAGTCGAGATAAATAATATGAAACATCTAATTTAGTCTATAATACATGAACTGTCAACCATTGATGGCTTCGGTCGCAGATTTAGGATTCTATAGACTAGAGTGTGCAACGGAGTTTTAATAATATTCTTAACATTTGACATAAATGCCAATCACATGACCTGGCATATGTTTGTTTTAAATAAAGGTATAAAATCCTATTTAGAATTACAGTATGTTGTTACAGCAAACAAAATTGATCAAATAATTAACCGAGACAGAAAATGAACGCATGGCCTGCTAATGTCTTAAGGAAGTTGATATCAACACAAGTTCTCTCTCGCGATCATCCCCCAGATCGATGTACCAGACTTTCCCATAAATTCTATTCATGTGAAAATCTGATTCATGCAGCCTTAGCATTGGTATATTTTACGTCACATCTTCATCACCATTTGGAGTTCTGGTTCTTATCCTCCGGCGATATGTCCGGTTTCAGCTAGCGTTTACTTGGTTCGCTCTCCGTTCTGTAGCCATCTAGTGCTTTTTACGGTGTGGGGTAGCTAGCACCACGCCCATGTTCCTTAGTCGCCTCTTAAGGCATGCTTGGCAGGTAACAGTGGTTCTATTCTTTGCACCCCAATTTGGGCCCCAGTAACAATTCGGGCGAAAAAGGGTTCATAGCACCGGAAGATAAAGATGTTGGTGTGGTTCTAGACGCTCGTGTGGTACAGGGGCCCGCAATGGAAGCAAAGAATAGTACCACATCGACCTACATCACATGTCAAAGAGGTGACTGATGTAGGGTCTAGGGAAGCTGCACTAGTAAATAAAATGCATCGCAGAAATCGGATGTGCTGGTCTATTTGTAGGCGCATAAGTGACACAACGTACAATCGCTCTTAGGTTCAGATCACATACAAATCACACAGAGTGGGTAACAAGTGGTCGATATGGAGCGTTCGAAGAAAAAGAAGATGTTGGTTTTGGAAACATTGTATGCGTCAAAATGCACGTATAAGAATTAAATCCTTAAGTATTCAGGCGATTCAAAACTCACAAAATGACATATTTTCTTTAAAATATCGATTTAACAAATGTGCTTTATTCTGTTAGTTGTATATCTCTAGAATCGAAAACGATAAAAAAATATGTTGAATTTTTAAACTTGAAAATGAGTTTTTTTAACAGCCCACCCTCTTGGAGATTTAACGTGTTTTTTTTTAAAGCAATGTCTAGAAATACCGGTTGGTTCGTACTCAGTGATGGACACCTCTACGAGTGTATGATTTAATTTTATTGTACAATGTGTATATAAATATGGTGTTTATGAGATGTTCGTTACCAAATATTATAAGACTACAACAGAATGGAAATTCGTTAAAAAAATATATTTACAATTAACTTACACTAGCTAACTGATACATATAACCAATACTGAGATACGGAAGCGAGTCATGGACAATAAACAAACAGATCGAAAAAATCTCTGAGGGTCCCAGAGATGTGGTTTTACAGAAGAATGATGCGAATCCCATAGACTGCTAAAGTTACTAAGGTGGAGGTGTTGAATGAGGTCCGACGGAGTGGTTACAGGGTCCCAAATTTGGGGTGTAAAGAATAGAACCACTGTTACCTGCCACGCATGTCGTAAGAGGCGACTAAGGAGGTTAGGATGAAATCGGATGCACTTGTCCACTAGGGATTGCTAACTCGAAACAAATGCTTGCAGGAAACGGATGCACCAAGGCGTAAGGCGCATAGCATGGTGCAACGACCCCCACAATGAGGAATGGGATAACGGATTCTACAGTCGCCAATCTGCCTCGGAGGCCTAGCAGGAAGAATGTCAGACCTACCATCACGAGGGTGGACAAAACTTACTGCTGAAAGAGGTTGGCACAAACGGAGAAGCAGAAATCATAGGAATTATATACTACAGAACTGCCCCCAGTATGCATACGTGAGAAGAAAGAGGTGGCACATTTACACTAGCGTCCAAGACAAACTGTATGGCGTGGCTATAATCTGAGGCAGACGGCTGCCTTTATTAGAGAATCCGAAATCCAATTTAGTGAGAATGCAGAAGAAGAATGAGGTCAAAACACAGAGGAAACTTATCACCGATATAAGAAATACGAGCGAAACGCTTATACAATTTTCAGATTCAGTAGATTAAATTAATTTTCATGAAGATTGTTCTTTTTCTCTAGACAAATGTTACACAATTATATTGCTGTAATGTCCCTAACTAATTTTCCTTGATTCAAAAGCAAAGAAAAGTAATCTTAACCATTTGGCTTGGTTCACCTAAGTGCAGATAATGCTGGTCATCTAAGGACAGATAATTCCGTTTTCTGCCAACTTAAACACTAATTAAATAGAAATGTGATGTGGTAAACACGTTTCGACAGAAAATACTGAATAACTTAACTCACCTAACACGTAATTCTTCAAATGAAACATTTGAAGTTTAATACAGAATTGTTATGGTAAGGTTATTGATTACTTAACCGGTTCCATATTACTCCGTGCATATGCGTACGGTCTTATGTAACAATCTTGTCTCAACCTGTATATATTTAATACTATGTATATACCAATGATTCTCTTGACCAAATGATATCCAAGGCTATGAAGTGGTTGAGCATACATGAATTCAAACATGCGTGTACACTCGAGCAGTTCAATGAATGTGTTCAAGAAAGTTCACATTGGCTGTTTAAGGCAGTGGTGGCTTATCACATTGAGCACATTCCGAATGATAATTTTAACATTTATGTTTGTGTTTTAGTGCATGAGGGAGTACAATGCGATGAGCGAACAGATTACCTGGTTGATATAGCAGTGGTCGAGGAAAGACAAACAATTGACAGTGCATATATTATCCATGCCATACGAGAAGACTGCTGGGGTTAACAAGAAGAGACCGGATAAGAAATGAAGATATCAGGAAAAAGGTGGTTACAACATTAGTACTAAACTTCATCAAGAAACAATAAATTAAATGGTTCGGCCACATAAACAGAATACCAACAGACACAGTGCGCCACAAAGAGCGATGTTGCTCCGATAGAACGGATACAAAGCAAATGGCCGGCCAACCAAAATATGGACCTTAAAGGTAACAGAGGCGACGAAAGACTCTATTTATGAAGCGCACACAAAAGCCCGTTCTAGAAATCTCTTCTTATCCTGACGTTGTGAGGCAAAACAAGATTGGAGAAAAGAAAGAAAGAACAAGAAGTAAGTCGTATAGGTGGCTTTGAAAATGAGTATAAATCTGCAAGCTTATCCAGAGTGAAGGAGATATGGTTGAAAATAGAAACTGCCAGACCTGGATACTTTGTTAGAAGTTCAAGCCATTTGATTCATTAAAGTAAAACGGTTGTGGTTAGTCTCTATGTACTGATAAAGATATTGACAAAACACGTAATAACAAAGTACTGTAGTTTTACAAAATACAAAAACAATGACAATACACAGCAATGTTTCTACCAAAAGGCGTTTATCAAGCAAACGATACAACCGAGGTGATGAATTTTACAGCATGCTACATATAGACTACGACAGAGATACATTACAACGGTCAAAAAATGAAAATATTTGACTAAAAACGAATAAGGAAATAAATGAGGAAAAACTAGAAGAGGAAAAAGAAGAGAAACAATAACAAATCAAACTTATTAATGTCTTAAAGAATACACATATATAATATGGAACATGAGAAGAGACAGTACTAAGAAACGTAGTAATGTAGAGAGTTAAGCCCATGAGGTCGCAAGGTTAATATAACATAATAAAACTATTATTCGGAGCAAATAGACTACGATCATCAGAGGAATATGATTGGATTACCGTGACCTTGAATCTGAGAGCTCCCAAATGGTCAGTTCTCTTGAAATGTGTGTCTACAGGGGTCACAGAGCATGTGTCCCTTAAACACCTCTACAAGTGTCGTGTCTGCTGGCGGAGTCGACCATATCTCTCCACAACTATCTCTCATTAGTACAATTAATCAGTTCTGACGCCGATCTTCTTCATCTTCTTCTTTGCGATCGCTTTTTTGATGATTATACCGTTAGACGCGTTCTTATGATGAAATCCACTGTTGTCTGGAGCTCATCTCTAATGCCATGTAATTTTGATGATTATACCGTTAGACGCGTTCTTATGATGAAATCGACTGTTGTCTGGAGCTCATCTCAAGTGCCATGTAATTTTGAATGTAGTGGTGTGTTGTAGGGCCAGCATTCCTTTCTTGGGAGGACATACAGGGGCAGTCTTGCAGGACATGTTCTGTGGTTTGTTCAGCGGAGCCACAGGGGCACAGAGGGGTTGGGGACAATCGCACCCTGTGTAGGTGTTTGTTCAGTCTGTTATGACCTATCCTGAGTCGGAAGATGATAGTCTGTCCTTGTCTGTCAAGTGTGTGGTAGTCATCGTTGGATGGTGTAGGTTCTTTTCTAATGTCCATGATAGCTATTTTTTTTTCAAAGTATGTGATTTCATTATCTATTTGTTCACATTCTGCTCCCTTTTAGCAAGTTTGTCTGCCTTCTCGTTACCTGGCACTCCGCAGTGTGATGGTACCCACTGAAGTGTAACTCTTTTGTTGGTAGAGATCTTGCTGAGCTCTTTTCTCAGGGATGGATGGTTACTCTCTAGGGCTTGCAAAACAGATAGTGCGTCTTTGAAAAATACCACTTGTTTGCAGTCAGAGTTGGAATTATTGATCATGATTGCGACCTGTAATAGTACTTGAGCCTCTGCGGTGTAGTTTGAACAAAATTGACCAGTTGGCATGTACTTTGTTTCGGTGTTATTGTTGGGATATGTAATATATATACCAGCCCCTCCATTCGTAATTGCATCTGTTGCAGATCCAATATCTAACAATTATGTCAGACCAGCCATCATCATTATTTCCCTCTGTCTTCCACAATCTCTCCTCCCCTGAATTTTACCTGTTGTCCTCAAATGTTCTAAATCTCATCTTCGCATTATATGCTAGAAGAACCTTGGTTGCCTGATTACTATTCTTTTGGAAAGGTTTCATCATGTGTAGGTCTGTTTTAAACCATCGTCATTTGTTTTCTTCGCTACACATGGACATTTTCAGCATTCATCTGTAAAACCACATCTTTGTGACTTCCAATAATCATATTGATTGTTGTTCATTGTCGATGATTCTATACTATACATACGTATTGGTTCAATATATCACTGGTGTACTCCTTTCTATACTATACATACATATTGGTTCAATATATCACTGGTGTACTCCTTTCTATACTATACATACGTATTGGTTCAATATATCACTGGGGTACTCCTTTCTATACTATACATACGTATTGGTTGAATATATCACTGGTGAACTCCTTTCTATACTATACATACGTATTGGTTCAATATATCACTGGTGTACTCCTTTCTATACTATACATACGTATTGGTTGAATATATCACTGGTGTACTCCTTTCTATACTATACATACGTATTGGTTGAATATATCACTGGTGTACTCCTTTCTATACTATACATACGTATTGGTTCAATATATCACTGGTGTACTCCTTTCTATACTATACATACGTATTGGTTCAATATATCACTCGTGTACTCCTTTCTATACTATACATACGTATTGGTTGAATATATCACTGGTGTACTCCTTTCTATACTATACATACGTATTGGTTCAATATATCACTGGTGTACTCCTTTCTATACTATACATACGTATTGGTTCAATATATCACTGGGGTACTCCTTTCTATACTATACATACGTATTGGTTGAATATATCACTGGTGTACTCCTTTCTATACTATACATACGTATTGGTTGAATATATCACTGGTGTACTCCTTTCTATACTATACATATTGGTTCAATATATCACTGGTGTACTCCTTTCTATACTATACATACGTATTGGTTCAATATATCACTGGGGTACTCCTTTCTATACTATACATACATATTGGTTCAATATATCACTGGTGTACTCCTTTCTATACTATACATACGTATTGGTTCAATATATCACTGGTGTACTCCTTTCTATACTATACATACGTATTGGTTGTATATATCACTGGTGTACTCCTTTCTATACTATACATACGTATTGGTTGAATATATCACTGGTGTACTCCTGTCTATACTATACATACGTATTGGTTGAATATATCACTGGTGTACTCCTTTCTATACTATACATACGTATTGGTTCAATATATCACTGGTGTACTTCTTTCCGCAGCGTCGTTGGTAGCCTTCTCCTTCTTCGAACGCTCCATATCGACTTGTCGACCAGTCTGTGTGATTTGTATGTCATCTGAGCCTAAGAGCGAGTGTACGTTGCGTCAGTTATGCGATTAAGCAAGTAGACCAGCACATCCGATTTCTGAGCTGCTTTTTATTTACTAGGGTAGCATCCCTAGGGCCTACATCAGTCGCCTCTTATGACATGCATTGTAGGTTGCAGTGGTAGTATTCTTTACTTCCCTAGCGGGGCCCAGCACCAAATGGGCAGTCATTGATAGTGAATTCACGCATAGTGTGTTTTTTTATTTACACACACACATATAGATATCAGATATTGCATTACATAGCTCTATATACATATTGTTGGACCCATTTTGTTCGTGTATCCTTAAATGGGAATCTACAGACATCAGAAACATAGAAAGCCAACGGAAACTCGTGGATGCAAAGTAATACATCAGACAGAGCACAACTAAGGGTCTGACCAGAACAGACTAGTTTCAATTGTGACACCACATAATTTATTCTTGAGACCACTGGATGGTGTTTCATGTAAAGTACACAGGGCAGAAGATTATACAGACAGACATTGCAGACAGACAGAAAGACGCACATATAAACAGATATATGATATATTGACAGACAGAGAAACATATATGTACTATGCAGACAAACAGACAGACGGAAGGACACACATACACACAGATATATGATATATTGACAGACAGAGAAACATATATGTGATATGCAGACAGACAGACACGCATACATATTATAGAGATGCATTCAAACAGACATTTATATAATAAAGAAAACAGATATATGACGTACAGACACGATAGATTAGACCGACGTATTAGATAGGGATATTATATAAATTAGACAGACACACAGATATGTCCGTCGGTGGGTGGGTGGATGGGTGAGAGGTTGGTAAAGGAAAGGGTGAATGAATAGACGAATGTATGGGATGATGGGAGATGAGACTATATATATATATATATATATATATATATATATATATATATATATATATATATATATATATTTATATATATATATATATATATATATATATTTATATATATATATATATATATATATATATATCGATAATTATTAAATAACTTCTCCTAAGCAGAACTTTGTTATCTCAACGGTCTTTCGAAATTTGTCTCTTTTATAAGCTATATGTCTCGCCTCTGCATCTGTTATGATCAAACCATCAGTTTCATTCTGAATCCATATTCTCCGTGGTCTTCCTCTTCTTCTCTTTGCCGGCATGCATCTTTCCATGATGCTTGTTTCCAGCCCGTAGTGCCTTTTTATATGTCAAAGATAAATCATTTTTCCCTTTCTTATTTATAGCACCATCCAGTTTTCTTTGATTTTAAGTTCTTTCTGGATAGACTTATTTGTTCTCTTCTCTATCTATATTCATATAAATACATATATTATGTGTTGCAGTAACTCACCTTCTCCAGCTCTTTTATATATAATAATATTACTATTAAGATGCAAACATCATCATGATCACAAAAAGAACAATGTTCAACACAATCTTTCTCCCACATTATGTTACCAGTGCCAAACCTGGACACTGACAACAAACGAAAGAATAAAACTAGTCACGACAGAGACGAAGTGTGTACGCAGAATGCTGGGTGTAAAAAGAAGAGACCGGTTGAGAAATGAAGACATCAGGAAAAAGTGGGTACAACATCAGTACTAGATTTCATCAAGAAACAACACATTAAATGGTTCGGCCACGTAAGCAGATTACCATCAGACAGTGCACCCCAAAGAGCAATGCTGCTCCGATACAATGGGTACAAAGCAAAAGGCCGGCCACGCAAAAGATGGACCTCAGAGATAACAGCGGCGGCGAAAGAGACTATCTACGAAGTGCATACTAGGGCCCGTTTTAGAAATCTCTTCCTGACCTGACGCTGTGAGGCATACAGGATTCGAGAAAGAAATAAAGAAATAATACTACATTAATTAGAATTTAACTTACCTGGGCATCCAAGGCGAGGAGTTACCCCGTTTTTGAGGTTTCGTCTTCGGCCCTGCATCGCCCATCAATACGCTCCTGCACAAATCTACAAGCCTGGGCGTGTAGAACTTATATGTCAGGGTGACGAGGTCAGACGTAGATAAAACACAATTCTATTTCCTGTTCTAGCAACCAAATTGTCATTTTTATACATCCACAGAAACTATGTAGACGATTTCCAGGCGCTACCGTTCTTTGCTCTATGCGCGTCTACAATTATTAAGTAGACAGCTCTCCCAGAATTGTATGTAGCATTAAGTCAATAAACTACTATGTCTGACAAGATTGCTTCATAACTGCTGATCCATTGAATGAAATATATTTCGCCATTGCCAATAGACATAGATGGGATACTAAGATTTCATTGATGATACGAACCATCCCGGTCATGTCGTTTTTACGACGTTCGTAGTAACGGTTTTTCTTATATTCCGAGATAGCATAATGCATAACATAATGATTTCTCAAACTAACAAATAAAAATAACAGATGATAGAAAGTGGAAACATAACTATTTCAATCTCAACATATGTTGTCCTAATTGTTCTGACAATGGAATCCGTGTGCGCAAAGTTGAATGTCGACGTTTTCTAAGCTTGTTAGCGAGTTGTTAGCCTACGCCAGAGCAGTATAATAGTGCATATTGCGAATGTTAAAGTACTTGTTGACAGTTTCTATATTTGTCAAAGTGAATGCAGTTGTTGAGGGATCCAGAGTTGTATCAAATTGATTGACATTGTTGACATATCTGAGGTTGAATGACCTGGATGCAGTTACATTTTATATATTTATTTATAAAAGAAGCGCTTTTGTTGACAATTGTGAAATATATCGAATTGACTACGTTTGTTATACAATTCGATTTGAACTGAATAGTTTTCTTGACAGATACTAAATTTATCGAACTGAGCACCGATGTTTACATATCCATAGGTTATCGAATTGAATTTCGTTGCTGACAATTTTGAAATTGTACACTGAATGGAATGCCGTTGTTGAGAAATCCGAAGTTTATATAACGAAATACCGTTGTTTAAAGATCCTAAGATTATTGCAGTGAACACCGTTGCTGACAGATCTGAAGTATATCGAACTGTGTAGCTTTGTCGTTGACAGATCAAAAGTTTATCGAACTGTGTGGCTTTGTCGTTGACAGATCAAACGTTTATCGAACTGTGTAGCTTTGTCGTTGACAGATCAGAAGTTTATCGAACTGTGTAGCTTTGTCATTGACATAAAAAATGTATCGAACTGTGTAGCTCTGTCGTTGAGAGGTCAAAAATGTATCGAACTGTGTAGCTTTGTCGTTGACAGAATCGAAGTACTTAAATGTAAACAACGCTGTTAATAATTATATTCTGCCAAAACTTTAAGAAATAAATGGTATTTTATGTAATCATTTCAACGAAATACATGATCCCAATAATTAATATTGTTACATTTTTTCTCCAAGATACATTTACTAATTCTCATGTTATCTCTGGTGAATTAACATTTCTTGCAAGTCGAATTAAAACGTGTTGATTAGTATTATTCAATGTAGGTCATAATAAACAATATTTGACTTGATCATCGTGTCCAAGAAGAAGTAAATTTATTTTATATTTCAAAATACTGATGTTTAAATAAGAAAATGATATCCCTCTCTGCTAAATATGTGTTGACATGTGTGATATACAACAATGGAGACGATTGTGTTCAGTTGTTGGTCTGTTTAAGTTAAAGTTAAATTGCATATCCTTTACAGGCATTTGCGAATCAACCCCAGCATTTTAGCGCTGTTTGTGATTTTTCTTGGCATTATTACGTTCAGTAGTTTGCCATTGCTTTCTGAACGAGTGGTGCCATCGTCCTTTTGTAAAATTCACGCGAAACAATTTGCAAACCAAACTGTCCGCAGCGTGATTCGAACTCAGAACGTCGAGGTTAATAGACAGAGTCACTAACCCCTAGGCCTGGTCTGTTTAGCAACTGTTATTATTTCCATATAACTTCAGTTTATGTGTACTACTATATTAACTAGTTAACCACATATCAAATTAGTTATGTTCTTTGAAGACGTATTGATTATAAATAGTTGTTGATATACACGTTCTTACATGGGACATATCAATCGTGTTATCAATGAACATGTGTTAAGTGAATGGACTTACAATGAATAGTCATCTCGTAATCTGTAGCCACATACTTAAACTGTACTATAACTACTGCCTGTTTTGTTTTTGTTTCCATCAGTTAGTAGAAAAGGAATTGACCATCCTACCTCCCGCACACTATGGCCTAGAAATGTAAAGTGAAAGGCAGTTCATATCCTAGTTTCTGAAAAATGATATATGAAATTTTACTAAAGTAGCTTTTAATTGTAATGTTTTCATCCTTGATACCACTGCAGAACATGATCCGCCTTCGTCGAAGTAAAGTATACACTTATGCAATAACGAGAAAGGGTAGATAATTGAATTAGACTTCTGAAGCAGACTGATTGTCTCCTATGTGTTCGTATTGCCATGGATCTGTTTTTTTTTTTACTCAACTGTTCAACCTGGGCAGTCATGCACGCGCATCTCTAGGTCATAATTTGCAACGTCAGCTCACACAATTCGCCACAGTACTCACTGAAAAGAGAAATCAGATAAAATGAGCAAGATCTATGTCACAGATAGATTCAATTCTAAAGATCAATAAATAATTGCCCATTTGTGTATATTTAGTAGATTACTTGTTTCGTATCCTGCTGTTTAAGACATATCATTTATATCTTGACATTCTCATGAAACAAAATGAGTGGGAAATGTATGTATTACACACAAAATGGGAACATTTAACGATAATACAAGATTAACTGATATATATGTATATGTATATTTCATTTTTCGTCTTTACAGACGGTGAGTTGGCAAGTGTTTCACTGTGACAGCTTCTGAGTAATATAACGTGAAATGAATAGATCGTAATCGATCAAGAGTTTAAGAGTAAATCGCGATAATGTAATAGGGTCACTGAAATCGGGGAGGACTATGTGACTTTGATGTATAGTACTAGTTTCAATGACACTTTTTGAAGGAATTATACTATAATAAAATATTTAATATATTTTAATGTGACAATTTTTGAAGAAATTCTGTTATAATATATTTAATAAATTGTGCATGTGAATTGATTTTACCAATCATTTGTATTGCTTTCTATTAACGTACACGGGTTTTATTTTACATGTTCAATACGAACACTTAACCTACGTTTGAATGTCTATCTCAAATATAACCAGTAGCGGCTCGTCGTTAAGAGCCATTGGGCCAGGCCCACCAAAAATAAAGTGTAACGTGTACTTATCACTTTATAAATTAAAATATAACCTAACCCAAAACCATGATTTTTCAGAAAATTTTTGTCTGGCCCCACTAACAAAAATGAGCCCGAGACGCCACTGAATATAACTATAAACTCAAATCGTATCTACATTGATAAAAGGAATCTATGGATACATATCCCGATTTCTTCAAGCGGCGAACGAACCGAGTACCTATGGAGGTTTCAGACAAAACATCGATTATATCAGTAGAGCTAAAACTTATCGTTTGTGAAAGAGACTCAGTAAATCCATTTAAAAAAAATAAATTACTCGCTCGTTGTGTTCATAAGAACGTTCCTATTGCAAGACTAGGCAATGGGTGCCTAGGAGATACGGGTAAGTGGTTCAAGTCATGTGTTTGGTAGTTTTATTTCATTTTCGGAAGCTTCTGATACTTGTACATTGTCTATTTATTTATCGTGTTGATTGTTTCCATTGCTTCCTATGGGATTCTTACAAAATCTCCTTGTTCTCATCTTGTATCAGTAGACACATCTCTTTTCTTTGAGTCTTGGAATCCGGCAGTTATCTAGACATATTAACGAAACATGTCTTGGATGCTTCTCCATTCTCTTCGGGAATGTGTCCCTGGTAAGTGGTATATCACACATAGCAGGTGAGACATTGATTGACTGCTTACGATGTACAGGTAACGAAAACAAAACGAGAATAACGATACTGAAAGAGCAGTGCGAACGATTAATTACTGTACGAAAAATTATTCTTGGTAATGAAATCGTATATCACTTAACCAGATGTATATATATATATATATATATATATATATATATATATATATATATATAATAATAATAATTCCTCTCGTACCATTATACGTTACATAGGGCCTGCAAGTAATTTCTCCATACCGCTCTATCCTGGGCAACTCGCTCAAATCTCATCCATGGAACTGAGACCGATATTTCCTGCATCTCTCAGTAAAGTTCGTTTCAGGGTCTCCTTTGGTCGACCTCTCTTTATTGAACCCTTTGCATCCCACTTCAATGCCTGCTTTGATATTCGTTGATCTTTTCTCCTCAAGGTGTGCCCAACATATCTCCATCTTCTCTTTCTTATAACAGTTGTCACTAGTGGTTGACCAGACATATCTCTGATTTCATCACTTCTCCTGAATTCATTCCATTTTATATTCATTATTTTTCGCAGACATCTATTTTCAAATGCATTCAACTTGCTTTCTATATCTTTAGTCATTTTCCAACTCTCGCTGGCATATGTTAGGATTGATACAACATTTGAATTGAAAATTCGTCATTTAGTTTTAAAACTATATAACTTGCAGTTCCATATTTTATTTAGACTTTTAAAAGCTGATGTTGCTTTGCCAATTCGTATCATAATTTCTTTTTAACATTTCCTGTGCAATCAAAATTGCAACCTAAATTCTATATATATATATTAGAGAGAGAGAGAGAGAGAGAGGAGGGAGGAGAGAGAGAGAGAGAGGGAGAGACAGAGAGCGTCCGAGTGGTTACCGGGGCCCAAATTTGGTGTGTAAAGAATAGAAGCACTGTTACCTGCCATGCATGTCGTAAGATTCGACTAAGGAGGTTTGTTTGAATTCGGATGCATGTGTCCTAAACGTGTAGAAGTCTATGCGTTTAGGGGCCTACCAAACCAATATGCAACGTATACACGTTCTTGGCAAATTCAAACGTATCACAAAGAGTGATTAAAATTGGTCGTAAAGAATGAACAAGAAGAAGAAGAAGAGAGAGAGAGAGAAAAGCAAAGGGATAAAAGATATGCAGAGAGAAAAGAAAGAGAGAAAGAAACGGCGCTAGGGAGGTATGTACTCATACTTAAAATCAATAATTTACGAGACTAATATAAAAGGACACCAAGACAGAGACATACCAAGAAGAAGATGTCTACAGTATCTCAAAGAAACCATGAATATGACCATCGACGAAGTGGGTGAACTGGCTAGAGACAGAGTGAATTTCATATCCGCTGCAAAGAGAGCAACGTCCTATAAAAGATACGCACCATGATACTGAACATAGATATAAAGAGATAGTTATAGTCAGAAGGGGAACATGATTCACAAGAGATTAAAATCATCATTCTTTCCTGAAGATGTGACATATAAAAGTATATATATCGGAAGATATGAAAACTACTCTGTTCATCCAATAGATCTTCTTCTTCTTTCAACGCTCCATATCGACGATATAACCACTCGATGTAATTTGTATGTAATTTGCGCATATAAGTAGGACAGCACATCCAATTTCTGCTACGCTTTTTTTTTATTTACTAAGTAGGTCAGATTCCCTAGGACACTACCTCATTCGAATATTATGACATGCCTTGTAGGTTGCAGTGTTACTGTTCTTTGCTCCCTTTTGGGATCCTGCAACACAAGGTCGCATCCAATAGATAAAAACGATTACTTTAGTCATGTCAGGTTATGCGTGAGATGACTCTGTTCTGAGAAGGTATTTGGTGAATATAGTAAGTGGAACAACATACACGTGTTTTGTAATATAAGTCTTACATATAAATCAACCATATACCATGGGCAGAGATGAGAACACATAGATCTATCCAGACATAACTAAAAATCAAAGAAACTGACTGATAATACAAATAAGAGTGAAACAATTGAAATATTTTGGCAATAAAAAGAGGCACAAAGGCTTAGAAGAGCATTATGAAAGAAGGCATCCAGGCAAAGAGAAGAGGAAGACCACGGAGAAGATGGATTCAGGATGGGATTGATGGTTTGGACATGACGACTGCAAAGACGGGGCATCTAGCGTATAAGATAGAGAATGTCTGAAGGACTGCTGGGGTAGCAAAGTTTTGCTCAAGTTAAGCTATTTGATGATGAAGTAGGAAATATTTACCTTAGCTAGATGTTTGAGATATAGACAATACGAATATGTCAAAGCAAAACATAGAAATCAACTAGTTAAAGAAGGTCTACACAGTCATAGTTATTAGCAAATGTCATGACAGACGGCGTAGGCGATTATTTATCTTCACAAATTTATAGCTAGAGGCCGAGTCCTAGTATATCTGCACAAATTTATATCCAGAGGCCGAGTCCTAATATATCTCCCCCCGTCTCTATCCAGGGGCTGAGTCCTAGTATATCTTCACAAATTTCTATCTAGAGGCCGAGTCCTAGTATATCTTCACAAATTTATATCTAGAGGCCAGTCCTAGTATATCTTCACAAATGTCTATCCAGGGGCCGAGTCCTAGTATATCTTCACAAATTTATATCCAGAGGCCGAGTCCCAGTATATCTCCCCCAGTTTCTATCGAGGGGCTGAGTCCTAGTATATTTTCACACATTTCTATCCAGGGGCCGAGTCCTAGTATATCTTCACACATTTATATCCAGAGGCCGAGTGCTAGTATATCTCCACTAATTTCTATCCAGAGGAAGAGTCCTAGTATATCTCCACAAATGTCTATCCAGAGGCCGTCCTAGTATATCTACACAAATTTCTATCCAGAGGCCGAGTCCTAGTATATCTACACAAATTTCTATCCAGAGGAAGAGTCCTAGTATATCTCCACAAATGTCTATCCAGAGGCCGTCCTAGTATATCTACACAAATTTCTATCCAGAGGCCGAGTCCTAGTATATCTACACAAATTTCTATCCAGAGGCCGAGTCCTAATATATCTCCCCCAGTTTATATCCAGAGGCCGAGTTCTAGTATAAATGCTTACTATTGTTACTGGAATAAATTTAGGTTGTCAAGATGTATATCTATAAAAATGTCCTACGTTCACCATTGCTTGTGTAGGATATCGCCTCTTCTACTCCTTCTTTTTTTAATGGCCTGATCTAAACGATGATTGTATTTTTTTAGTTTGATATTAACCATCTCATTGTAGTTGAATTATGTCGGTAGGGCAGTATTAGTAACTCTAGAACTCCATGTGATCACCAACAGGACCGTGCCGTGCTATAATACAGAGAGGCGACAGCATCAGGCGGTCCCGTAATGGGGTGGTATAAGCAGTGACATCAAAATACAATTTCAATCATTCAATAATTACAAATCTGTATGCAATACTTTTTTATATTGATCTATGTTATTCCGATATTGATGTATACGATTTATGATTTATTGCATGCTTCTTCCTAAGCGCTTTCGGTACCCATTGATTACGGTTTCTGGTGCAGATACATCGTTAGCGTGCGCTCACCTAAAGACTTTAGAGAAAGCGCATTTAAAGGGGCGGCATTTCGAAAACTTGCATCATGATGAGATAATTTACCGCACTCTCCTGATAACCAACACACTTTTATGAGTCCATAAGCGTGTGGCTTCCAGACATTTTACTATATGTTTTTTTTATTGTTCATGACTCGCTGCAATAAGACAGTACTTGTTCAATGTAGCACTGATTACCTCTATTTTTGAAATCATTGCAAATTGATTTATTACATCTATGTCTTCTGCGCTTCATTATAGCTGAAATCCTCTTACTGCTTTGCCTATTATGCTCTTTGTGTTTGAATTACATTCAGTATATGATGTTAGGGGTTCAAAGACAGTAAAATTGATGGACTTGGTCTTAGTAATGTCTTCATTACTTTAATGGTGGATTTTGATAAAAATTGCTTTTTATAAATAACGAAAGGTTTGTTTATTGATTAATGAATCTTAAACTTTCCATTTTATTATCTGTCATCACCAACCATGTTAACTAGCTTCTGGACATCTATTTTGTGTTTTATAATCAAGACGGTATTGATTATAAGAGAAAGAGAAAGACGCAGAGAGATAATTTTGATTGCCTGACTTTGTGGCAGCAAGGAAGAGTGTCAACATCAGAGATGATACAAATACCAGAGACAGCGATTTGTGGAGATCCATAATTGCCTACGCTAGCCGGCACGGCGCCTGATGATGCTGATGATTGTCAGTATATCCCTAGATGTCTATGTTAAGTGACTGTATTGATATTATCTCAAATTATATTTATTTATTGATTTCAAAATGATATCGATGTACATAGAAAACAAATCAGGGATACCAAATCATAACTGTTTAACTATTTGTTTTGATTTGCTAAAAGGTTATCAGATGACCATTCAGAGGTTATTTAATTGTTATAAATTAGTAGTATTGACTTCATTGCACCATGTTTTACCCATATAACTCGGTCCTTCTCCACAGAAGTGGCACGCTACCTGCCACGACTACTTAACAAATCACGAACACCGTAGCACCGACAACAATTCTAGGGGTCTCTGGATTAAAGAAAGACAGTTGTGAACAGAAGGCAGCGTTCCTGATTATTTAGTATCAAGAATCTATGACATAACATAAGAAAAGAAAAAAGTCATACTTCTGAGGACATGCATTTTGTGACAACAAATGAACGGATACTAGGAACTAAAACACAATAAGTAAAGAAGAAAATTAATATTTCGAAACAAAGTACTACACTAATAATTTTAGAACTTACTGGCAGCGAAGTGGAGAAATCTAAATGTATTTATTACAAGACGTTAGCTTTAAGGGATATTAGTGATAAACAATATATTGTCTTTATAAGTGAAATGGTTTTAGCTTATTAAACGTCACAATGGTTTGGCGAGAGCAATGTTAGAGGGTAGAGGTCTTGGAAAAAGAGGCTGAATATTACCAAACCATTTGTGGCAGTAGACTTTTAACGAAACATTGAACGTGACAAAGAAAAAGGTGAGAATACTATCTAAAGGTAACATTCGAGCATACACATCGACTATGACATGAGCGATGGCTAAAGGATATGCGACATGAAAAAGAAGAAAGTTACTTTTTCTTTGATTGGACGAGTGGCGGCTCGTGATCATTTTTGTTGGTGGGGCCAGACACAAATTTTGGAAAAATCATGGTTTTGGGTTGTAATGTTTTAATTTATAAAATAATAAATACATGTTACACATTATTTTTGGTGGGGCCCGGCCCCAGTGGTCCTTAATGACGAGCCGCCACTGGTCTGGACTAAAACCTAAATGTTGTTGCCAACATATGTTCTTACATACTATGTTGTCAATATATTTTGTCAGTATTTCTGCTCTCAAACATTCTTGTGATTCTGGTGTCAAAACTGGTGATTGACTTTAAAGAAAACAATTGACTGATTGATTGATTCAGTGATATGACCATCATCATTGCACTTTTCTGAGTAACCATGTGTGCTCTGATCTCATTATTTCACAAGAAGATCTCAGCTGCAGTGCACGGACAGAACAGCACCGGCAAGGTTCCCCTATGTAATTTTGAAGATGGTGAAGATATTGTTGTACGAATTTTATTGGTAATTTCTTTTCTAATGAATTTTGCATGGCAGCAGGTTTTCTTCCAGCCTGCTCTTCTTGATTTTTAACTGCCAAATGTTCTTTTAAGTGCTCACCTTCAACACGGACCTCTGATTTATCGTATGCCTCCGATAGGACTAGGAACTAGATCTCAACTACAATAATATCAGGGATCTTTGTAAAAATATTCCTATGCCTCCATGTGGTAGCAAACCGAGTAACCATGGCAGGAAAGGCGAGCACCTAGCTTCTACGCTACAGAGACTCCCAGGTTGAACTGTTGCAGATAGAAATTAGTTCGATTACAAAATATTTAACGATAGTGATGACAAATATGTAGACTGTAACAGTGAATTTGTAATTCATAGCAAGTGCTGAACTAGTGTTATGTATATTCATACAAGTGTAGATGGTGGGACACATCAAACGACATGAGTGACTGTAGAAATTATTTTTGGAAGGAATCGTGCTTGGAAGAAGAACGAGAGGAAGATCTAGAAGATGATGGGTGTAGGATGTCATTGACGATCTGAGAATGACTGCTGCTGACGCCGACCAACAGCAACAGAACAGAGAGCTTTTCAGGAATACTGTCATGGAAGCCAAGTTCCGGAAGGGACAAGCTACTTGATCTTCTTCTTCTTTGCGTTCATTCTTTACGACCAATTTTAATCACTCTTTGTGATATGTTTGATCTTTGCCAAGAACGTGTATACGTTACACATTTGGCTTGGTAGGCTCCTAAACGTATAGACTTCTACACGTTTAGAACACGTGCATCCGATTTTACCCTAACCTCCTTAGTCGCCTCTTACGACATCCGTTTGCAGGTAACAGTGGTTCTATTCTTTACACACCAAATTTGGGCACCGGTAACCACTCAGGCGAAGCTACTTGATGATGATGATAAGATGGTGTCAATGTTAAGAATGTTTCTTCGTATACATCGGTACACTGAGTATCACAGAAACATGTTGTAGAATTAATGCATGAAACTAGACATATGCTACTCATATACAGTGAATGCATAACAATATATCATTGAAGCACAGGGAGGATCACAGAAATTATAAAGAAAGTGAAATGCACTATTCACTATACACACATGAACCCGTTCTTGAAATCTGTTGTTTTCCCTAACCTAAGATTTAAAAAAATAGGAAAAAAGAACTTCACATCGCTTCATATCGACCATTTGTTAACCACTTTTTGTGATTTGCATGAGATCTGAGCCTAAGAGTGGTTGTCCATTGTGCAAGTTATGCGACTATACAAGTATGCCTGCACATCCGATTTTTGCGAATTTTTTAATTGCTAGGGTAGCTCCGCTAGGTGCCTACGCCAGACACCTCTTACAACATGCATTCTAGGTCGCAGAGTTATTATTCTGTGCTCCCAAGTCAGCCCCGGCAATACATGCGAGCACGAAAGAAGAACAAAACGAAATGGAATAAAAAAACTGATCTTTACTTTTCCATCTAAAGAAAGAAACTCAACTAACAACATTTCATATACAAATGACATTCGTCAGAGAGGAAAGCACTATCAATATCTATATCGGCAATCGCCCACTAAATCAAGTAAAAAACTTCACATACCTGGGGAGCATTTTTTCAGCAAACGGAAGAATAACTAATGAAGTTCAACACAGATGCAACAAAGCAAATCAAATGATAGGACAAATGGCGCCAATTAAGATGCACTCACGTCACCATGAACACAAAATGAGCAATGTTCAACACAATCTTTCTCCCACATTATGTTACCAGTGCCAAACCTGGTCACTAACATCAAATGATAGAAGAAAACTAGTCGCGACAGAGATGAAGTGTCTACGCAGAATACTGGGTATAACAAGAAGAGACCGGTTGAGAAATAAAGACATCAGGAAAAAGTGGGTACAACATCAGTACTAGACTTCATCAAGAAACAACAAATTAAATGGTTCGGTCACGTAAGCAGATTACCATCAGACAGTGCACCCCAAAGAGCAATGCTGCTCGGATACAATGGGTACAAAGCAAAAAGGCCGGCCACGCAAAAGATGGACCTCAGAGATAACAGAGGCGACGAAAGAGACTATCTACGAAGCGCATACTAGGGCTCGTTTTAGAAATCTCTTCCTGACCTGACGCTGTGAGGCATACAGGATTCGAGAAAGAAAGAAAGAAGGAACATCAGTACTAGACTACATTAAAAAAAACCAAATTAAATGGTTCAGCCACGTAAGCAGATTACCAACAGACAGTGCACCTCAAAGAGCAATGCTGCTCCGATACAATGGGTACATAGCAAAAAAGCCGGCAACGCAAAAGATGGACCTCAAAGATAACAGCGGCGACGAAAGAGACTATATACGAAGCGCATACAAGGGCCCGTTTTTTGAAATTTCTTCTTGACCTGACGCTGTGAGACAAACAGGATTCGAGAAAGAAAGAAAGTTACAATATAGAAATTGATTTTCTCCGGGATGTAAAGTTTGTAAAAAAAACAAAAATACCAGGCATGTCATATTTTCGGTATAAAGCCAACAGTGTTCAAATAATGTTCATCAAAGTAGTGACACTTTCTGAACATTTTCCAAATTGGATTGCCTTCATAAAAATACCAAATATAGCAGCAATCATAAGAAATGGCAAACATAATGACTGGACAGTAATTTGTTTTTCTTTTGTGGTTTACAATATTGTCTCATGTCATCTCATCTTGTTGTCTTCCATATTTGCGGTGTCAAGGGGAAATATTTGATGCGAGAGAGGGTCTTCTTATGCCCGTCGTATATATATATATATATATATAAATGATTCCTGTTAATATACTGTTCCATCGCTTGCTTGAACAGCACTGTCCCTGTTTTTATGCCCTTGTTGTATCATTGCTTGTTTAGGTATAATACTAATTGCAGTCAATTGTGTTATTTAACCCTTTAGCTGCTAAGGACGTATATATACGTTTTTCCTATTCACTTCTAAAGACGCATTAACACGTCTGTTATTATCTCTCCTCTGTGGGCTAAAGACGTGGTAACCCGTTATACATTGCTATTGTCACTGCTATAGGCGTACATTCACGTTTGTGACCTAGAAACAAAGAGTAGTTATTTTTAGCTCAGCCTTCGGAAAGTATGTAGCAGCGAAAGGGTTAATGGAGCTATTTGCCTCTCGATGAATTTTCTTGCTGCTTTTACACACATTTTGATCCTGATTGTTTCATTTATACTCCTCTATCTTCTTGATATATTGAGCGTTATCTTAAACAATATTATTTCAATTGATGATAAATCTTGTTTGCACTGTCATCGTCAATTCCTGCACTAAGTAGCACATGTTTAGGGGTACAGATTATTAGTTAGCATTTTCGGTTGTTTTTCGTTTGTATCTCTCCGCTTGTACTTCATTTTAGTTTTGCGACACTAGAAGATCATTCCCCGGATTGCTAGACCAGTCGTCGTTTGAAACTTACCTAGGGCATCTAAACATCATAGAACGTCGTTAATCGCTGATATTCTGGACAAAGTTTATAAGTTTACATCAGTGGACGATGAGACCGTGTGTGTTCTGATGGTAGGTAGCAAGATGATAAACTTAGCTTTCGACCATATTAAGGCAGAATATAAGGCAAAATCCAATCTTTTTGAATGCAAAGCGATACCGACTTCTCAATACCGACTTCTCAATACCGACTTCTCAATACCGGCTTCTCAGTACCGACTTCTCAATACCGGCTTCTCAGTACCGACTTCTCAATACCGACTTCTCAATACCGACTTCTCAATACCGACTTCTCAATACCGGCTTCTCAGTACCGACTTCTCAGTACCGACTTCTCAGTACCGACTTCTCAGTACCGACTTCTCAGTACCGACTTCTCAGTACCGACTTCTCAGTACCGACTTCTCAGTACCGACTTCTCAGTACCGGCTTCTCAGTACCGGCTTCTCAGTACCGACTTCTCAGTACCGACTTCTCAATACCGACTTCTCAATACCGACTTCTCAATACCGACTTCTCAATAGTAAGTAAAAAGTAAAGAAACCCTTTCATACCTCGTGGTATATAGGTCAATACAGTGTTAGGCCTGTATTTTCATTGACCGTCGACACTCGATGGGTGATGTGGTCAGCATCACGCCGGCCGCCTTAACTTTCCCAGAGCATGTCTGGTACCCAGTTGAGGCTGGGTCGACCTGAGAGCAGTCGCGGTCGGGAAAAATACCACGCGCATTGCGGGAGCTGAACCCAGACCACCAGCCATACGAAGCGAGTTCACCGACTTCTCAATACCGACTTCTTAATACCGACTTTTTAATACTGACTTTTTAATACTGACTTT
Source organism: Arion vulgaris (assembly GCA_020796225.1). Classification (NCBI taxonomy): domain Eukaryota; kingdom Metazoa; phylum Mollusca; class Gastropoda; order Stylommatophora; family Arionidae; genus Arion; species Arion vulgaris. Next base: position 32,157,817 of record CM036761.1, on the reverse strand, counting down.
TTAATACTGACTCCTCAAACTGACATTAAACGCTCAGTGTGTACAAATAAAGAAAAAGTAAATATTTTGACATGTTCTGCGTCACAATTGCATTACGTGTTAAAAAACGGACAAAATGCGTATGTTTTAGCTAATAACTTTCAAGATTCTTTGATGTATGTTTCATTGACATTATTTTTGTTTATTCACTACAAACATAAACAATTTGAACGTAAACTTTCCCTTAGAGTCGTTGGAAATGTGTAAGAAAATATGGGAGGATAAAATGCTAAAGTTTTGGTTGTCTAAGACACCATTGAAAGATTGCATCTTTGATTATGTAATGAAATGTTTATTTAATCCCGCTAAAACTAATCTCATCTTTTCCCATTTGATAATATGTGTATGTCATATCGTCCTAATGGTTATAACATATCGTATCCATATGACAAACGTATTTTCTTTTCGTTAGTTTTTTTTATCACTTCTGTTAAGGGTCATCTGCCCGAAGTAGTAAGCATAGTAACACATAGGGAGTCAACATAGTAAGCACCATTAAGTCTCAAATTCATTTTCTCCAAAACTAAACTGGTTGACACTATTCCCTCTGTATTTCTTTAAGACCAGGTCGCACTGTTTCCTTACAAGCGTCCTTCACATTTTTAAAAAAAAGTAATGTTTTGTGAGGGGTGGTGGGTTATTAGGGGAAAAGACCTTTGGTCGACATGTCGGTTTCCTTCTTGAATAATCGTGTGTTCTCACTTTGAGTAACTTTACAATTGTCCCAATTTGTAAACATATCAGTTGTAGAATCGACATTTATGCACTCGGTACTCTGCAACTATTCAAGCACTTGAGTGGAACCCACAAGGAAAACGGAAAAGAGGTTATCGTAGACAGACCTCGAGACGTAGTTTTCTTGAGGAACTGAAGGGTACACGACTATCATCGGAGACCATAAAGAAAACAGTCAGAGAGCTAGAAAAGTGGCGAACAAATTTTGAGGTCATATACTCCACGAGGATTGGAAAGGAATAACTCAAGTTACCCTACTATGGTATTTCGTTCACAACATCTTAATAAAAGTCACAACTTCAAAGCGCTGGCGCAGATTTGTCGACGATTTCTCGAGATTTTTTTCTTAAATCTTCTTCTTCTTTGCGTTCGGTTTCGTATGCTCGTCTAAACCATGAGATGGGTTGCCTCTATGAAGCTGCATGTCAGTTAAACTTCTTCTAGAATTCCTCATAGCTTGCTCTGTAAGGTTTGTTTTCTTAATTCAAAGTGATTTCTTTGAAAAACACACGTCAATGATAGAATGACACAAATATTCTCTCTGTCTCTCTCTCTGTCTCTCTCTCTCTCTCTCCCCATTTATCACATGAAAGGACATACGCCCTTAACCAAATCATGTCATGTGATTCTGCCTTTAGATATCTCTTTACTTCATGTTTTATGTAAATCATTAATCTCTCCCGCCCAATCTCATCACAACGACTTTTTTATCTCTGTAACTTTCGTTTACTCGACTATTCTAGGAAAACACCCTTCTTGTTATATTTTAACGGTTTGTTCCAAGATATGTCCTATCATGTGTCATTGTCTTTTATTCATTCCGTGGATTACTAGGATACGTCTTGTTTTCATTGAAAACTTCTCTTTAGCGATGTTGTCATGCCATGTCAGACTTCTTATTCTATGCAGATATCCTCTTTAGCGATGTTGTCATGCCATGTCAGACTTCTTATTCTATGCAGATATCCGTAGATGAATGTTTGGAAGCAATGGCGGCTCGTGATCATTTTTGTTGGTGGGCCAGACATTTTTTCCGGAAAAATCATGGTATTTGGTTGCTATATTTTAATTTATAAAATAATAAATACACGTTATACATTATTTTTGGTGAGGCCCGGCCCCACTGCCCTTAATGACGAGCCGCCACTGTTTGGAAGTATATCAGAAGTTGTTTGAGTCGTTTTCCATGTTTCTGTCCACACATTTTCTAATACAATGCAATCTTCTTTTGCAATTCGTGTTTGTACATCTCTATATGTGCCTCCTTATTGTTCTAAATTATCACCCACGTATATGTATGATACCACCTTTTAAAGTGGGGTTTCACACATTCAGATAGAAGTGTCCTTTTCGTTGATTGTTCTTAACCTACCTGTCTTTCTTCTGTTAATGTTTAGCATACGTTTTGTCACTTCCCGTGTATTTAGTTTATCCAACATATGTCTACGAATCTGGACAGGACGGCATTGTCATCAAAGTAGTTCAGAATGCCTAGGTGATTTGCCAGAGTCCATTTATTTCATTTGTGGTGGTAGCTACTGTTACCTTCATAATCTAGTCCATATATTCCCAAACATTTTCGTCCCACCGCCCACTTTGCATTACATACATTTTGTAACGCCCCCTCTACATTATAAGAGCTTGCCAACGCCCCCCGCCCACATATATACATGCTCTATTTTCTCTTTGGCATAGAAAATTCACATATATTCCTGTTATACATGGTCAATTTTCAAATGATTATATGCATGAAATAGAAAATTGATGAAAAAATGGATCGTGTAAGATGGGGTTGAGATGAATTAAAATGCAGAATTCAAATTTTAAATGATTATTGAATCGCAAAGTTACGAAAATAAATTATTTTAAAATATTTATTATTAATTTCTTCTTTAAGGAGTCACCGACCCCTAATCGCTCGAACATCCCCCAAATTCTTCTAAGCCCACTATAGTCCGCCTAGAACGCTTCAGCGCCCACTGGGTGGCGGACCCGCCCACTTTGGGAAACGCTGATCTAGTCTATAGTCAATAAAAACAACAACAGTGCTAGACGCAATCCCTGGCGCCCTCTGTATCTATTCCAAATACATCTATTAGTTATCTCTCATACATAACTCTACATGTCATACATATATATGTTGGAGCAACCATGTTTATACTTTTATGAGAGTTACATAGGGCTTCTTAACTTTTACACATTTAGGTTTGGCTATGGTGAAGTGGTGTTAAGACGTATTCCTGTCTTTCTGAAAGTTGTAGATTCGAATCACAATCGAGTCATCAAAATTGAAGTTTTTTATTGGTACTATCAAAGACATTCTCATAGTACACAAATCTAATAAACAGTGTGGGTATTCATTAGATAATGTCTTCCAATGTTATGTGCACAGTAACGTTTTGTTCAGCGTAGAATCTATTTGGTCGAAAGTATGCCTTTTTCTTCCTTAGTTTTATTTAAATCACATTTTGCAATCTCTCAAAAATGATCCTGTTTAGTATTTTCATCTGTACTGACCATATTCGTATTGTTCTATAATTTGTTTCACTCCTGTAGTGCACTTTTGTTTGGTGGTTTTACGATGTATCATTTTCTTATATATGTAGGCATTTCTTTGGTCCTCCAGATTCTGCTAGGTAATATGTGCATTAAAGAGAGGTGGCTGATAAACAACATACTATACAGAAAAATTAGATACTTTAGTCACATAAAGCGTCACGATGGCCTGGAAAGAATAATATTAGAGGGTAGGGTCCCAGTACGCAGAGGCAGAGGCTGACCAAGAAGAAGATGGCTACAAGATAGTAAAGAAACCATGAATATGACCATCGGGTGAAGTGGGTGAACTGGCTAGAGACAGAGTGAATTTCAGATGCGCTGCAAAGAGAGCAACATCCTATAAAGGATACACCCTTGATGATGAATGTATGCATTATGCTTATAAACTTTTTTTTCCACACACTCTGTTGTGATAAAATCCGCCTTCTCATCCTTCAAAGGTGTCGGGATAATCAATGTTTGGGAACGATGGAATCATATTGCTGTCATTCTTCAAGAAGCTACACTACATGCCACCCACTGAGGGACCTGTGGATTCCTGTCAAAGAAAATTAAGAAGAAGAGGAGCAGCATATATTCATGTGATGTTCATTATCATCTGTCACTATAATGTTGTAATTTTTTTATATCTTTATTTCCTTGCGAAATGTTGCTTAATTAACACATTTATATTTGCAATCAATAATTAACATTGCATTGAAGTTTCTAGCTTCTTCTCAAGTTAGATTCCTTGTTGTCTGTTTTTGTACATTATTATCAACCAAGTTAACAAATCTCTGTGAAGTTTGTGGTTTGCGCCGAGAACGTTACTACGTTGCAACCTTTTAGATCTCTACGGCATGTAGAATAGGATGTTTCTCTTAAAATATGATTTGATTGATCTACTATCTTGCCTGGTGACGTATGTGTCATAAGGGACAGTCACTCTGTCTATTAACCCCGACGTTCTGAGTTCGAATCAAGCTGCGTACAGTTTGGTTGCAAATTGTTTTGCATGGATTTTTACAAAAGGGCAATGGCACCACCGTTCAGAAAGGAATGGAAATTACTGAACGTAATAATGCCTAGAAAAATCACAAACAAGGTTACAAAGCTGGGGTTGATTCGAAAAGTTCTGTCAACGATATACAATAAACTTAAAACTACCTCGCCTGCCTGCATTTTCCATCTGTCCTATGTGTTATGAAACAAGCAAGAAACATCAACTTTGACACTCTCCAAGTTAAAGCCTTGTTCACAGTAAGATATTAGCATTTCGTAGTAAGATAATTGGTTCACTGCTAATAACAGATGGAAATGGGATGAAGGAAATTAAAAGAAGATCAAACATGGCTTTACAAAACAATTGAACACCTATAAACAATATGGAAAAGAACTGATAAGAAAACAAAGATCAGAATACTAAAAGCATGCATACTCCCAGTGGCAACGTATGGATGTGAAGCATGGCCATTTAATAAAGCAGTGGAAAAACATATATGTGCTTTGGAATATAAGTGTTACAGAAGAGTCCTATGTATATCATGGACAGAGAAGAGAACAAATAGATCTATCCAGAAAGAACTCAAAATCAAAGAAAACTGGCTGATGCTACAAATACGAAAGAGAAAATTAAGATATTTTGGATATATATAAAGACATGAAGGGCTGGAGAAGACCACCATAGAAAGAGGCAAACCAGCAAAGAGAAGAGGAAAAGCACGGAGAAGATGGATTGAGGATGTAACTGATGGTTTGAAAATGACGGCTGCAGAGCCAGGACATCTGGTCTATGAGAGAGAGAAATTCCGGAGAACTGTTGGGGGTGGCAAAGTTCTGCTCAGGACAAGCTATTTGATGATGATCAGTGAGATAATAAAGACATGTTTTTATCATGTTCACCCATTTCTTGCTTCATAGACGCAGGTGCTAGTTAGTTACAGCTGGATCTACACGAGAATGTCTGGTGTGTGTACAGTGTACCGTTCATGTTTTATCTCAATTGTTAAAACCAGAAATGTAATTTGTTAATAATGCCAGCTCGAGTACCCATAGCATATACAAACAGTCTATCATTAGCTAATGTTTTTCTGTTGTACTAAACAGCTTACCTCATAGTCTATATCGCAAGATGTAAGCTTCTAATCTGTTGCAGATACTAGACTTCATCTTCTTCTTTGCGATCGCTATTTTGATGATTATACCGTTAGACGTGTTCTTATGATGAAGTCGACTGTTGTCTTGAGCTCATCTCTAGTGCCATGTAGTTTTGATAATTATACCGTTAGACGTGTTCTTATGATGAAATCTACTGTTGTCTGGAGCTCATCTCTGGTGCCATGTAGTTTTGATGATTATACCGTTAGACGCGTTCTTATGATGAAATCGACTGTTGTCTTGAGCTCATCTCTGGTGCCATGTAGTTTTGATGATTATACCGTTAGTCGCGTTCTTATGATGAAATCGACTGTTGTCTTGAGCTCATCTCTGGTGCCATGTAGTTTTGAGTGTAGTTTTGTGTTGTAGGGCCAATATTCCTTTCTAGATAGGACATACAGGGGGCAGTCTTGCAGGACATGTTTTGTGGTTTGTTCAGGGATGTCAAAGTGGCACATAGGGGATGGGGACAATCGTAATTTGTGTAGATGTTTGTTCAGTCTGTTGTGACCTATCCTGAGTCGGAAGATGATAGTCTGTCCTTGTCTGTCAAGTGTGTGGTAGTCATCGTTGGATCAAATACTAGACTGATATATATATTGACGTTCACACATCTGTGTTCATTGTATTTTCTAATTTTCTCGAAAAATACATATCGCATTTCAATGAAATTTGGCATTAACTCTCAAATTTCTAATGGGGGGTCAAATGCGCATAGGGACAACGCCGATCCAGGGTTAGTGAGCTGGCACTAATCAAGATCCTACCTCACCTCCACGTGGTGACCCTGGTAACAGAAATAGGTTCCTGTCTGGCTAAGCGGGTAGGGATCGAGGGAGAGCTACAGCTAGTGGTAGTAGTGCAAGAACGGAAAAGTAACACAGACCTAAAACCCTGAACAAAATGCACGCATCTCCTGGCCGAAGTCCGAAGAAAAGCTAGTGGTTGAAACGTATAAAACGGTAATGTACGAGTCGTCTGTGAACGACTGCTAACTCCCCCGGAGTAAATGACCGCACTAAAATTGCCAGCTCTGGGGCAAGAGTCCAAAAGCACATAGTGTAACAACGCAAAAGCCGCACCACAGTTACCACAGTCTCCCGGCAGGCCGGTAGAATAAGCTGAACAAACAAACATAGAAGGATGAGAGGTGCATCCAGAAAAGAGAAGTGGGATCACATGGGGCTAAACTAGGAGCCTTGAATTGGGGGTCCCAATTAAGTTGCATGTGGGCACACACAGGGTGAAACTCGGAACGCTGAGGTCGGGGCCCGAGTTGAGCTCCATGTCCGGACAGCCTAGAGGCATGATGAATGTGAGCACGGTGAGAACTGATAGACATGGTGGGCAGGCACCAAAGCAAGGAAAGGGGTGGGCGGACCACCCAAGTGTGTAGAAAAACTGGAAAGCCCAGCAGATGCTTGAATCCCGTGCGTGTTTCCCCTCGCATGGAACTACTACTGCCTTGTAGTTAGATTGGGGACAATCAAAGTCTAGCGGAGTAAACCGTACACAAAACTGGACGGCAGGACAACCAAGTAGGTAGTCTATAAAAAGTCTTCTTAAGCTTCTTAGTTTGGATAAATATTAATCGTTGCATTGAGAAATAAATGACAAGAGCGTGTTACCATTACGGAACAAAGATGAACTCTCCCTCCAGTTCAGGAAACATATTCGTAAATTATCTTTAAGGCGTCTAAGCCTTATATCTATGCAATGAAGCATTATATTTATTCCATTGTTGGATGTAAGCATGAGGTGATGCAGACAACTTCATGAATAAAGAATAACGTGTTGATGAGAAGGCTGATGCTTCCATCATCCCAAACACCAGCACCTCCTTAATTTAACTCACGCTGTGATGCTACGCTGATGTGACCCGTAGGAGACTAGGGAATCACGTGTGTGGATTGGTGCCTGTATTATTTATCTCTAATGCAATTGTGAACTGGTAATTTTGTTTTCTATTATAAGAGAATCACCAGTTAGTTGGGCTTTTATTTGTTTTTTTTATCGATTGTTCTTTGGGAGATATTACTAGTTTGTTTACTAATGAGTAAATAACAATTATTGTCACTAAACGTGTATTTGACTAGAACCTGAAAGAGAAACGGCACATGGAACGCCATAAACAGACCAGTCCATGGTTAGAAAGTCAAGTAAGTGCCTCATTGCAGAATATGTGTCTTGTGAACAAGTCAATAATCCTCACTGCTTCGTTTACTATTCTTGTCAGTATATTTTGTTTTTGTATGATATTGACTGTCAGGACAGCCATAGCATATTAAATAGTAGATATCACCCGTGTCTGTAATAATATGACACTTAACGGTTCTAAGAAAATGTGGAATGACGTATTATTCTGGAAAGCTGTAAATAAAAGACCAGACATTGAAAAGTGAAGGACAACTATTGCGTACATATGCTGCACAAGGAGCGTACAGTAATAATAATAATTTTACTTATATATTATAATATATATTTATTTATATATGGGCCAACAATAGTGTAATTGTTAGTGCAATTGCTTAATTGGAAAGAGGTGCCAAGAACAAACCAGGTTATGCATATTTTTGGGGGAAACCGTAACGGTACTTAGGTCGACCCAATCTTAATTAAATACCAGAGAAACGCTGGCAAGTAAAGTTGGCTTGTGAGATTTGCCCACTCCTTCAATCGTGTATTGTTCGTCAAAGAAAGATGTGAATCTAATATCGCATTCTCCAATATCAATCAAGTGCCGTGCCATGCTTGACGGCGTAGGCGATCATGTCTCACCAAACCTCTTTCTCCATGATGTAATTAATTAGTTCTGACGGATATATTTTGTCAAACAACAATGTCAGACCATCCAACATGTTTTCCATTTGCCTTCCACGATCTCTCCTTTCCTGTAGTATGTCCATTCTTACCCCATGTTTCTCACCGTCCCTTCTCATTATATGTGCGAATGACATTGATTGCTTGCTTATTATTCTTCTTTCGATGAGGTTTCTTTCTGTACAACTTTTAAAACTTCATTATTTTTTTTTTCTGCTGTCATTGCAATTGTAAGCATTCTTTTATAAAACCCCATCTTTGTTGTTTCAGCGATGTTATTGATTGTTTGATCAGTGACCATAATTAGCTGCCATAAATATGTATCGGTTCAATATGCACTGGGTTATTTTTTTTGGCAGTGGCTTTGCTATTCAATGACATATGAGGAAGCAAAAGTTCGGATATAAATGGCCTACAAGAACAAATAGTTGAGAAATCACCCAGGTCATGAAAAGGATGTTGCATACAACCAACTAAGTAGAGAAGAATATGTTGTCATTTTTCGTCTACGAACAGGGCAAAATAGGCTGAGATACCTCCTGTTTAATAAGTCCAAATTCGGCCCTTCTGACAAATGCACATGTGGCACCAGCAAGATGACATAGACGCACATACTGCAAGAATGTCCAACATACAACGAACAGAGAGAAAACACATGGCCAACCCCCATATCATCCAAGACAAGATATACGGAGATATACATGGACCCCGGTTGACCATTAACTACTTTAGAAGTATACAAATCGATATCAGTCCAAGACAAGATATACGGAGATGTACATGGACTCCGGTTGGCCACTAACTACTTTAGAAGTATACAAATCGTTGTTTGAAACGTTTGTATATATATAGTATGGTTTCTATGTTATAGTACGTTTGAGTTTGTTTGGAATATTTTCTTTGCAGTTCGGATATGTCCATAGGTGCTCCGATCTGTTTTGCAATATCTGCAACAGTGTCCAGCGACTGTCCGTAACAGTTCGACTTTGACTGAAGAGCGTACTCATATTCCTGTTGTGCTTGTTTTTTTTTTGCTACTCTAATCTTCAACCACAGTTCTTTCATTCTAGTTGCTGACGTGGGTTGATTTAAATGAAAATCTTCTTTGCAGCCACACTCTATGAGGTCGTTTAAAATATCAGCTCTATCTATTTGCTGATCCCCTGATGTGGTGGTAGAGACAACCAGCCTGTCTGCTCTCTCATTGCCAACGACACCCATGTGCCTCGGAACGAAGATAAATTTAATTCTGCATATTGTTGACGTTTGTAGTAATTCAGTACATTGCCTGCGCACCGAACCAGTCTCTTTCTTTGATTCTGTCTACATATATATCAATTTGTATCTTGCTCTTCTTCATACTCTCAGATCAGATCATGTACTGTTGCATATACGATGAGTATCCATTTTCTTTTTTGTGGACACATGATCTAGTATTGTTATACTCTACTTGGACAAGGATCACCCTATTATCATTAATGACCAAGATGATGTTTTTGCTAAATCATTCTCAATATAAAAAATTGAACAATGTATACAACTCTGAGAGAAGAGCATGCTGGTTTTAGGATTTATTAAGATCTTTCTATATCCTCTTCGTTTCCCGATTGACACATGCAGCTTCCACAAAATACGTCCACTGTTGCCGTTCTGCTGCCTTTCTACCATCCGTCTCCCACGTCAGGCCACACTCCTTCAGCTCTCTCTCCACCGTACTTCTCCATGTTTCCTTTGGACGTCGAAGCCTTATCTTCCCATTATATGTCCATGTGAGAGCTGTACAAGCCAAAGCCCCACCCCTCCCCTCCTCCCCTGCTGGTATACGACATGCAGAAGACACTTAAAATAAATTATTACCAACAGACAAATCTTGAAGGAAAATATTAATAAGAAACAACCCCTTATCCAAAACTAAGTCGATGTCAAAATGTTTTTAAAAGTCTACACCTAATCTCTCTGTAGAATTTATTATGAAATGCTATAAAACATCAGCCAAAAGAAGAAACATCTAAAACGTGAATATTGGTTCCCAGTACGCAGTCCACACAAACGATTGCCAAATGAATTGATTTATGTTTGAAACCGGAGTTAAGGAAAGGTGTTGATAGATATGATGATGTTTGGAGTGACCACTAACAGATTGATGAGAAAATGTTGCAAATGTGGAAATGAAGCTGATCGGATGGAAAACAGACACATGAAATATTATAATTTTGAAGATGAAATAACGCTATTTATAAAAAAAAAAAAATTGGGGACGCTCGCCGGTGCTATATAGTTCGTGGACTGCAGCTGCGATTTTCCTGTGTAAGAAAGAGATCGGAGCACACCTGGTTACTCACACAAGTGCAATGATGAAGGTCCCATCAATCAATCAATCAGTAACAAAAACAACGAAGACAAGGAAAAACAGACGACTTATCACGCATAGTGTCAAAAGTTAAAATTTAGATAAGCTAAAATTAGACAAATATAATGAAGCTACCTATGTCAATTAATGAAGAACTCAAGCTGGAATCTATAATGATAAAAATAATAAAGGAGATCTTCTATTTTGATTAACGAATTTTAATGGGCGGTGATACTTAAAAAAACATTGTGTTATAAAATGGCGAAGAAAAAATGTCTTTTAAAAACTGTTAAAAAAAATAAGGACATCCAAGTTATAAAGTCTTAAAACACAATGTTTTCAACTCTAGTTTTGTTGAATCTAACATATAACAGTGAGTGTTGGAACATAACTACAGAAACTATGTTGAATGAAATCAAAAATAGCTATCTGTGTAAACAATGAGCGTAAACTGGGTAGAATTGAAGAGAAAAGATAAAGAAATAGTTGATCAATAATTAGAAACAATTGTTACAATAATAAGAAGCCGCGGATTTATTTGGCAACTATGAGAAAAACAATTACCAAGATATCAGAAAGAAGATATTGAATTGGGGGACACATAATTCAACAAAGATAGGACATCCTAGAGAAACCATTAAACGAATTTTAATGATAGTCAGAACCAGTGGCGGCTCGTGATCATTTTTATTGGTGGGGCCAGACACAAATTTACGGAAAAAAAACATGATTTTGGGTTAGGTTATATTTTAATTCATAAAACAAATGCATGTTAACCATTATTTTTGGTGGGGCCCGGCCTCACTTACCCCTAATGACGAGACGTCACTGGTCAGAACATGTCGAACTCAGTTGCAGATAAGATATTTAACGAGATGTACATAATAGAGCGCTATAGAGTAATTGATTGCATATCATATGTAAGGTGTAAAGGTAAGAGAGAAATACAACATACTTAGTCGTTATTTCTTCACATTTAATGTCTATATTAATTGCTACAGCTTTTACAGCATGTTCCTGAACATGTCATATTACTCAGTTTAACACTACTTTCATAGAACTTTTTTCATACATGTCTAATCAAATGTTCTTCTTTGTTATATATGCTTTCTATCCATTTCACTTACTCATACACAACACCAGTAGCGGCTCTTGATCATGTTAGTTGGTGGGGCCAGACATAATTTGTCAGAAAATCTTGGGTTAGGTTATATGCTAGTTTATACAATAATAAATACACGTTTCACATTATTTTTGCTGGGTCCCAGCCCCACTAGTCCATAATGACGAGCCGCCACTGCACAACACATTGTAAAGTTAGTATCGTAGAACTGTTCGGAGCCTCTTAACTAAATACATATTTGGACCTTCAGAATTATAAGCAAATTTCGTGTAAATTTAAATGAATGCATTCCGTTGACAAATTATTTACTTGTACAGTCACTTTTGGTGATCAAATCCTTTAACGTGAAACAGCGTGATCAGATGGGAGGCAAACTACTTTCCCAAACTGCGGTCCCTGGAAGGGGTTCAGGGGTTCACGAGGTACTCACACGGGGTCCTCACGTGCTTGAATCAATATTATGATTTTTGACATTTGAAGCAGAATTTTTTTTTTTTTAAACATGTATAAAAACAGTGGTAAACTAGTTCAGCTGCGAAGTCCAAGGACCTGGACGAGACCGGAGTCTAAATGTCTGAGAGGACAAAATGAAATATCATTTTGAAGTTTCATTTGATAAATTGGAGCCAGCTTGACTGTTAGGGTGATGTAATAATAACTACATCTCTAGAAGATTTGCATTCATATAAAGTTTTTGGGGGATCCGCAGCAGCAAAATGTATTTAAAAGGGGTCCACAGTAATGCAAAGTTTGAGAACCGCTGCCTTAGGCAACGTACAATTCGACTGTGTCTTTCAAGACACGACCATAATCATGTTGACACATACGCTATTTACGAAAAGACATAATAATTTGAATGCACTAACATGAAAATATTGACAAACACGACCGAGACACGATTGTCAACAAATGGACGCAAACAACCTTTATATATACAAATGTCATTTGTGGATAGTCAATAATCTTTGACAATCTTATATAAACAGGTGCAAACTATTCACTGTTAGCAGTGGCGGTTCGTCATTAATGGACAGTGGGGCCGGACCCCACCACAAATAATGTGTAACGTGTATTTATTATTTTAGAAATTCTTCTAAATTATAATTAAGAATAATTCATAATTATTATTATAATTAAGAAGAGTTCATAATTATTACTTTTAACGTGATACTGGTTAGCTTTGAAAGTTGAATATACAAAGCTAAAATATTATATACGGTCTGAAATGCAACGTATTATTCTAGTACAAGGAATAGACATGGAATAGACAAATAATAGTAAATACAACAGCCCAAAACGATGATTTTTTCTGAAAACGGGTGTCTGACCCCACCAACAAACTGATCACGAGCCGCCACTTACTGTTAGTAACAATTAGTTAGTTCATACACGCATGAAACTTTGGACGAGTTACATATTTAAACATTCTCATCCATCCACACGTTACATATATGGACTACCGGTTCCTTTAATACTCTCATCCATCCACACGTTACATATAGACCACCGGTGCTCTTTAATACTCTGAGATAAACCTACACATAAGGACCACTGTCGCTCTTTAAAAATCTCAGTTAAACGTACACATATGGACCACTTGGCCACCGCTGTCCTTTAATACTTTCAGACATAGATAAACATCTGGACCTCCGGTGTAATTTAATACTCTCAGATAAACGTACACATATGGACTACTGGTCCACCGATGTCCTTTAATATTCTCAGTTAAACGTACATATTTGGACCACAGCCTTCATTTAATACTCTCAGATAAACAGTACATAAATGGACTACTGTCGTCCTTTAAAACTCGCAGATATACTAACACGTATAGACCACATTTGTCCTGTAATAATTGAAGATAAACGTACGTATATGGATCAACGTATCATTTAATACCCTCAACTACACATAACCATATGAACCACCGACTTTCTTTTACACATACACAAATGGCGACCGACATTCCGAAACCCTTCGTTTAGGGCTCTCAATATTAGGCAATATACTTTTGTACATAATAGTGTCCTGGTGTAAAACAAGTTACATAGTGAAACGATTAAATACACCTCATCTGCACATACACATATGGACGACCAACTTTACAAAATAAGTTCAAGTTCACATACGATTTTGAAAGCATGAGCATCATCATCGAATAGCTTGTCCTGAGCAGAACGTTGCCACCCCAACAGTCCTGCGGAATTTATTTCTCTCATAGCCAATGTCCCGTGTCTGCAGCCGTCATGTTCAAACCAACAGTTACATCCTGAATCCATCTTCTCCGTGGTCTTACTCATCTTCTGTTCGTCGGTATGCCTACTCCCATGATGGTCTTCTCCAGCCATTTGTGTCTTTTTATATGTCCAAAATACCTCAATTTTCTCTTTCCTATTGTATACAGCCAGTCCCTTGACCCCAGCCAGTCCCTCGGACCCAGGGGTAGCCGGTGGAACAGACAGGTAGCTTTAGTTTATAGTTTATAGTTGTAGATATATAATTAGCAGAGACTTAGTGTTTGCACTCTCCAAGCAGAATGGCAACACTTAAACGAGACAATGACGTTTTGCGTAGTTAGAGAGTGACGATTTATAGCATCAGACAGTTTTTTTTGATTGTGAGTTCTTTCTGGATAGATCTATTTGTTCTCTTCTCTGTCCATGACATACGAAGCTGTAACAATTATATTCAAAAGCAAATATATGTTTTTACACTCCACATATTAAATCTCCCATGCTTCACACCCATACAGTCTGAACGCATGGTAACCTTTTCAAAGCTCAACCCAACTTTAACATTTGAGCGGTCAACGTTCTTTAAGAAACGCAAGTCACAAGTACACTTAACCGTTTGTCCGGACGTATTCCAGAAGACACAAGCTTGGCTAAACTTTTGAACACCCTTTGGTCTTAGATAAATGTCTAAAAATACAAATTTGGAAGGTCACATTGCAGTAAGCAACTGAAAACTAGCCATGGGAGTGTAGTCTTTGAACAATGATTTTAGTGTTTAAAATATGTTACATGCATGCAGTCACGTAGGCAAAGATGAAAATAAATGTTTGGTATACTATGTATATATCAGTGCAAGTTTTCTTTTCCTTTGCGACCAAAGAGAATATCGGAGGTGCAGCTTGAAAGGTTCACATGAAAATATATCTTCAAGAGATTTTACTTTACCAGACAACATTTGGAGCAGATTTGTAGATTTGTAACTTGGTCACATGAATATATGGTTTTTATTTCACTCTTCATGGGATAGTTTAACCTTAGAATTTTAAAATAAAAATGTAGTTTTAATGTGCGAAAGTACACGTAATGTTAGTTCATTCAACTCTCTGTGTATCTACTTTCCGTTTAATTATTATTTCCAGTGGCGGCTCGTGATAACTTTTATTGGTGGGGCCAGACAGAAATTTTCGGAAAAATCATGATTTGGTTTTGATATATTTTAATATATAAAATAATAAATACACGTAACACCTTATTTCGGCCCCACTGGCCCTTAATGACGAGCCGCCACATATTATTTTATTCTTTGCAATAATTCTTCGTCCTGTTAATGACATTTTCTTTCGATAATTTTATAGAGTTGATCTTCCAAACAATTAAACAACTAATATGGTCTGAAATGAAATTGATAGGGAAATAAAGCTCATAATTCTAAGAGCATGCATATTTAAAGTGACAACATATGGGTGTTAGACATGAGCATGTAACAAAGCATTGGAAAAACATATATGTGATTGTGTATATAAGTGCAACCGCTCGATGGTGCCGGGGCCCGCACGAGAAGCAAAGAATAGTACCATAGTGGACTATACAGGACTAAATTACTGATGAAGGGCAATGAGAGAGCAGAAGCACTGGCGGACAATGCTACGATTGAGGATGGTCTTCTATGAACAGAAGCGACATCATCAACGCTCCCAGAGAAAACAAGATTTCGAGGAAGAAAATAAAGGGTATTCTATATCTCGGTTGCGCAAGTTGTGCATACCGAAGGTGCGTCAAGACGGGAAAACCACGAGAGAAAACCTAGTAGATACATCAGACAACACATTACGGGAGTTGTTAGCCTATACACACTGAGTTATATGCTCGAGAGGAGATCGGAGCAATTATGGACATGTCTGATGTGCGATGAAGATGATCCTAAAATGAACAATGAATGAACAATGGATGACATCTTCGACACAGTTCATCCATGTTTTATCTATTTTTAGTCACCTTCCTTCAGATATAGTCCGCACAGCCTAAAGGGGGATGTCAGAATTTTCTTTGAAACTAACAATGATTCTGGATAGTTTAAATGTGTTATTCATGATTAGAAAGTCAAATAAGTGCCTCATTGCAGGATATGTGTCTCGTGAACCAGTCAATAATTCTCACTGCTTCGTTGACTATTCTTGTTAATGTATTTTGTTTTTGTATGATATTGACTCTCAGGATAGCCAGAGCATATTAAATAGTAGATATTACCAGTGCCTGTAATAATATGACACTTAACCTTTCTCAAAGTTTATAGCAGATAAAACTGTTATTGCTGACATGTCCTCTCTTGCCCGTGTTTTGTCGGGGCTGACAAGGGGAGAAAGGATTAGTAACACTGCTACAACCTACAAGGCATGTCGCAATAGGCGACTGAGGTAGCGGTCTATGGAAGCTACTCTAGTAAAGAAAAAGCGCCGCAGAAATCGGATGTGCTGACCTACTTGTATGTCAATAGCTAGAAACAACATACACTCGCACTTAGGCTCAGATTACATACAGATCACAGTTGTTTCACATGTGGCTGATATGGAACGTTCTAAGAAGAATACGAAGAAGCTGACATGTCCTTTCCACGCTTTGGTTATAATATAGTCTATATATTTACTGAATTGTCAAAGTTCCTTCCTTGATTTAGTTATAATATAGTCTATATATTCACTGAATTGTCAAAGTCAAAGTTCCTTCCTTGATTTAGTTATAATATAGTCTATATATTCACTGAAGTGTCAAAGTCAAAGTTCCTTCCTTGATTTAGTTATAATATAGTCTATATATTCACTGAATTGTCAAAGTTCCTTCCTTGATTTAGTTATAATATAGTCTATATATTCACTGAATTGTCAAAGTTCATTCCTTGATTTAGTTATAATATAGTCTATATATTCACTGAATTGTCAAAGTTCCTTCCTTGATTTAGTTATAATATAGTCTATATATTTACTGAATTGTCAAAGTCCCTTCCTTGATTTAGTTATAATATAGTCTATATATTTACTGAATTGTCAAAGTCCCTTCCTTGATTTAGTTATAATGTAGTCTATATATTTACTGAATTGTCAAAGTCCCTTCCTTGATTTAGTTATAATATAGTCTATATATTTACTGAATTGTCAAAGTTCCTTCCTTGATTTAGTTATAATATGTACGGTGTTCTTTGAATGCCAGACTTATGTTAAAACTAAAATCCACAAATTTCATGTAAGTGATGTTCACAATTTCTATCAGTTTAAACCCATTAAATTGTGGCTACTTCATCATCATCATCAGGTGCCGTGTCGCTTAACATAGGCGATCGTGGATCTCCACAAATCTCTGTCTGTGGTGTTTGCTATCATCTGTTGACGCACTTCTTTGTCATGAAGTCAGGCTATCTAAAATGTTCTTTCTCTGTCTTCCGCTGTCTCGTCTCCACTTGATTTTACCCGTTGTTGCAATGTGTTTTAAAACCCCCTCGTTATCACATGTCCGAAAACACAATGCAATACAAATAGGATTCAGACTGTTGTCAACGGATGTCTTTGGCGCATTCTCAGACTGATGGTACAACAGAGTTGCAAACACAGAGGTGTAGGTAAGAACAGGACAGAAGCATATGATAACATACGGACATATGATGACATACGGACATATGATGACATGAGGATAAAATCGTGATTTGTTGGACATACTCTAATGAAGTCACAGTCGAGTGTCACAAAACAAGTACTTGAGTGGAACCCGCATGGAAACCAGAAAATGATACTTGCTAGACTGACTTAGAAACATAATTTTCTTGATCATCTGATAGATGCTGAACTATCCTGAGAGGACATTAAGAAAACAGCTAGAGACAGGTAAAAGTGGTGAACAACTGTTGCGACCCTATGATCCACGAGGAGCAGAGAGGAATAAGTCAAGCAAGTGAGAACGCAATACCAACCACATACAGTGCTCCTATAAATAATATCCAGAGATCCATTGAGCACATTCATTACACGTCATCTTAAAAGTACGAACTGCTGGAATTCCCATTGCTCACTCACAGTGACAACCACTAGCAGCTATCTTGTAAACAGGAAGATTTTTACTTGTCTGTTCATTGTCTCTGAGGAAAGTTGACTCAGTACTCCCATTTTCTGTTGTGGTTAGAGTAATGGATTACAAGCCGTCTAAAGCGAACAACAGTTCATTATTTATAATGAGGTTGATAACAGTGATGTTGATAACAGTCTGAGCTAGTGGCCAACAATAGTGGAAGTTTCGGGGTTCGAACCCAGCTTGGTCAAAAAGTATCGTTTGTATACGGTTACGAGGTTGGACTACACGAGACCATAATCCTTTACTTGGAATCTAAATTACAAATACATTTCCCCTGAAATGAGAGTAAGGCGTGGGTAAATTGTGAGTAACACCGATAATAAAGAAAGCAATCCTTAACGCAAAACGCAATCAGATGCGTTATATTGGGTGCAATTTCTATAAGTGAAACACCATAGCGGACGAACAACGGCAAACAACTTTGACCATTACTTTTCTTTTCTCCAATCATGTTTTGCCTCGCAGCGTCAGGATAAGAAGAGATTTCTAGAACGGCCTTTTATGTGAGCTTCGTATACAGTCTTTTCGTTGTTTCTGTTATCTCTGAGTTCTCCTTTTGCGTGGACGTCCTTTTGTTTTGTATCCATTGTATTTGTATCCATTGTATTTGTATCCATTGTATTTGTATCCATTGTATTTGTATCCATTGTATTTGTATCCATTGTATTTGTATCCATTGTATTTGTATCCATTGTATTTGTATCCATTGTATTTGTATCCATTGCATTTGTATCCATTGTATTTGTATCCATTGTATTTGTATCCATTGTATTTGTATCCATTGTATTTGTATCCATTGTATTTGTATCCATTGTATTTGTATCCATTGTATTTGTATCCATTGTATTTGTATCCATTGTATTTGTATCCATTGTATTTGTATCCATTGTATTTGTATCCATTGTATTTGTATCCATTGTATTTGAGCAGCATTGCTCTTTGAGGCACTGTCTGTTGGTAATCTGATTATGTGAACGAACCATTTCAATTGTTGTTTCTTGATGAAATTCAGTACTGATGTTGTACTCACGTTTTTCCTGATGTCTTCATTTCTAAACCGGTCTCTTCTTGTTACTCGTAGTTATCTGTGTAGACACTTCATCTCTGACATGATTAGTTTTCTTCTAACATTTGATGTCAGCGTCCAAGTTTGGAATTTATAGAATAATGTTGGGAGAAATATTGAACGTTACATTGTATTGCAATACGAATTATATTTATGCGCTGCTAATAACTCCATTTTTTGGCAATGTTACGACACATGCCAACAGTCTCATGCTGACCATTGCTTTTATTGATTGCATGTATGCTGACGTAGGTCTTGGTTGGGGATCTATGCTTCCTTTGGGGCGAAGGATAGAAGAACAGATGTATGCTGACGTAGGTCTTGGTTGGGGACCTATGCTTCCTTTGGAGCGAAGGATAAAAGAACAGATGTATGCTGACGTCTCAAAACTTAGGCCAGTAATGGCGGAATGCGGGAGGGCCATTCAGAATGGACACGACTTTGTTAGCGCATTTCCGCCAGGCTTGGTCGGGTATTTTCCGGTTTCGTTTGGCGAGCTACTGAGTTAGTGCTTGAGCAAGGCTGTGCGATATGAATGTTGCATGGAATGCTTTTGCTGTGTCAACCGTGCGTTTATTGTGATTGTGGGTATTCAGAAAATGGTCGACAGCGAAAACCAACTCATTCTGCCGTATGCAGTGCTTTGCGTGTGCAGAAAGCTGAATTTTGTTGTGATCAATGTTCCCTTCGACATGAATTGCAATTCTAGTGATGAACAGTTTTGTGTTGATACTTTAGCGATGGCCATATGCATTTATGCAGTGCTGGTTACTTTTTGTGGCGATACGGCTGTTTCATTCTGGAATTAGTTCACGACACAGGAGACAGTTGTTAGCATTTCGTGTGGTTTTCGTTGGCACAGGAACGGAGCAATTATGTGGTGACCCTTTGCAGTGATGTAACCGTACATATCAACTATGAATATGCTGACATATGATCATACATGCAAAAAAAGAGCATAAAAAAGCAGGAAAACGGTGTAAAGTATACAACGCAAAATCACTTAGGTATTCATCGTCAATCTTGGAGACTAGTTTGACTTCTTGTTCACGTTCGTTCTTCAATGCGACCAATTTCATCATTCTTGTGATATATAATTGATCTTTGACACGAACGACTAACGTGAAATCCTTGTTGGAGGCCCCTAGTTGTATATGGTACCATACAAGTGTATGGCAGGGCTTCCATTTTTATCGTACGGGGAAATTAGTTTTATAAAACGTAAGATGTAAATTACTTCCAGAGTTTTTATACATTAACAACAACAACAACAACAACCGTTATGGGGTCACACAGTGTAATGAAGCATATTT
The DNA here is from genome assembly GCA_020796225.1 of Arion vulgaris. Classification (NCBI taxonomy): domain Eukaryota; kingdom Metazoa; phylum Mollusca; class Gastropoda; order Stylommatophora; family Arionidae; genus Arion; species Arion vulgaris. Next base: position 32,137,326 of record CM036761.1, on the reverse strand, counting down.
TAAAATAAATACTCTTTCAATAATTATTACGAAAATGTCAATAAAATTGAAGCAGTTGAACTCATTTCTGAGTTTGTTTCTAATCCGTTGTATAAACAAAGATCGTGGTGCTTCTTGTTGCATTGATAACACGCCCCTTTCAAATATGCATGCGCATTCTGTGACGTTAGAGTTCAGTTTTGACAGGAAAAGTGCAATGAAATTAAAATAAAAATATACTAGGAAATTCACTAGTAAAAGAAAGTAGCCTCACATGCCAATGGCAGGTCAGAGAGTGAAGTACATGTTTGTGTGAAGGTGTCTTTTTGTTCAAAAATTGTGTTTTTAACATTTATGTTGTGTGCCGTTCTTTATTCGCATTTTATTGTCATCAAACAATCTTCTGAACTTTTATATTATGTAAATCTCCACTGTTTAAAATGTCACAAAGAAGAACCGTTGGCAGTTGATGTCAATAAAAGTTGATTTGAAAGTAGCTGACAGGGCAAAAATTAGCTACGCCATCTAATTACGCCCGTGTGGTGACGGGTCCGCTAGGGAAGCAAAGAATAATACCACTTTGACCTACAAGGCATGTCGTAAGAGGCGACCTAGAGAAGCTACCCTAGTAATTAAAAAGCATCGCAGAAATCGGATGTACTGGCCTACTTGTTGCATAACTGGAACAATTTATAATCGCTGTTATAATCAGATCACATACAAAAATCCCAGAGTTGCTAACAAGTTGTCGCTATTGAGCGCTCGAAGAACGCTCGGAAATAATGTCTCCATCGTTAAAATGACGTCAAGGATTCAAACTGATTATACGAAATTCATGCACTGTCACGGGTATCTCCCTGTGTAAGAAATATATTTACGTGGGTGACCATTGTATCTAAATAGTAATGTTCGATGTTGTGTCCTGTTGGACGGGAGCCTAGTTGTGTTACATGACTGACACATTTGGTATGTTCTTTTTTTTAAAATTTGCTCTAGCACTGGTATTGTTTCTGCCCGAGTGTTGCCGGGGCTGCAAGAGTTCAAAGAATAGTAACACTGCAGCTCTTAATGCATGTCGAATGAGGTGACTGAAGTAGGGGCCTAGGAAGTTACCTAGTAAATAAAAACCGATGCAGAAATTGTATGTCATGGTATATTTGTAGGCGCATAACTGGCGCAACTTACAATCACTCTTGCCCGTCTGCCCAGCGTGTTCGTAGCGCGTTGGACTAAGAGTGACTATCCCTCTGTGTGTGCGGGTTCAATTCCGCGGGATGGCAGAAAAAGCCACAGATTCCCCAGATTTACGGTGTTTGTGGCACCGAACCGAAGGGTTACGATGTCCATGGCACCGAGCCGAAGAGCTGAAAAACTCAATTGCTTCTGGATCGGAAAAAAATAAAATAAAATCACTCTTAGGCTCGGATCATATACAACTCAAACACAGTGAATAACAAGTAGGAGGTATGGAGCATTCGAAGAGAGAGTAAGTAGAAGAATGTGTTGTTCATACCTCATTTCTAATAGTCGTTTTGTTAATCGTATCTCTTCTTGCTGTTACTATTACTATTTTACGCCGACAGTTCGTCTCTGTCGTAATTTTTCTGTATTATTAACTCAGATAGTACGGGATTCATTTTCGCATGATGAAATAGTAGTGTTTCTATTGTACCTGAATGAAACGTTGGGGAATTTAGTGTCGTGACATCGTGCTATAATGTAGTAATAATAATAATAATAATAAAGCCCATAAACAGTTAGGGTCGTAGGGATATCACTGTGGAAAAATCAGCACAAATAGCACGACATGAGTCTCTGTCTTCAACTCTTCGAGCGAGTGTGGAGAATGTCTGTCCTGACCAGCTCTTGATGTTGTCAAACCATGACAACATTGTTCTACACCGTGTACAAATGTCGGTATGTACTAAGCAACTGTCAGTAATACTGTATTTGACTTAAGATGTTTTGAAAATCAATAAACATTTTTAAAATGTAATAAACGTCAGCCATTTGAGTACTTTAATCAAAACATCCTGCAGAAATATGAGCTTGCTCAGCGATTTCTTTTTACTTTGATTGACGTGACTTAGTTAGAAGTGACCTCCATCATTTAAAAAAAAATGTGGTAACCTTTATGAACTTTGATCGATAGCCGATATCTACATTAAATCCAAGGATTTAGATTTGAACTCTCCTGTAAGCAGAAGACACAGACACAGGCATGACATTTACATGGCAGATACAACTTTCAGACTTGAACATTTCTTTTATAGTGTCTTCGGTAAAAGACAGAGGCGAGAACGGAGAAGAAAAGATGTCGAACTATTATATTTATTTCCTCGATCCTCGATTTCAGCTCTTCGGCTTGGTTCAATGGACATCGCAACCCTTCTGTTCGGTGCCACGAACACCGTAAATCTGGAGACACTGGGGCTTTTTCTTTCAGCCCGCGGAATAGAACCCGCACTCACAGAGGGCTTGTCATACCGTCGTCCAACGCGCTACGAACACGCTGGGCAGGCGGGCGTCGAACTAGAATAAAACCACATTTTGGTTGTAAATTTAATTTTTATTTACGGTGAGTTTGAAAGAAGAAAAAACATGAAAATATAAAGATTGGTGAAGAAAGATGTGCAACTTAAATATGCATATCATGTTCTAGATATAAACTAATATCATATTTATTTAATGATGGATTTGATTGAGGGGGAATAACAATGAAGAGAACGCATACAAAACATGGATAACTGAAATCAAAATCGTATAGAGAGCTGCTAAAGCCGATGGATTGACTTCATTGCACCGGGTGTTTACCCCATTTAGCTCAGTCCCTCTCTGCAGCAATGGCACTCCGCCTGCCGAGAGTATTGCACGAAGCACGAACTCCGTAGCCCCAGTAACAATCCTAAGTGTCTGTGAAATAATGAACTCGTGAACAGAAAGACGCGTTCTGGATTCAAACGCACGGGCTTCGGAAAGCAAGGAAGGATTTTACCGCTCAGCCACAAAGACCCCCACCACCCATTTAAATCGTGTTTTCTATAGTAGTGTTTATTAACGTGTGAGGTAAGTCCTACAGAAGAGCAGCTTGAATACTTTTGTGAGGGTATGGGCAATTACAGAATAAAAATATCACCATTATAGAAAAACATAATTGTAATTGTTGGCGATAAATTACAGATTTTGCAATTCTAGTTATCTGAGATACAAAAATGTTGCAAAACTTCTACAACATTTAATAAATTATTGGATGACGTTTTGAAAAACAAAATTACCAGAAAAATATTCGTTTAGATTTTACAAACTGTGAGAATTTAAACCTGAAATTGACTGGATTAGCTCTTCAAATAAATATTTTTTTTGCATGGGCATTTCTAAAACCTAAAGGAGTTGCTTCCTTGCGCCAAGTTTCACCTTAGGATTTGGCCCCTCTCCACAAAATTCGCACACAACATGCCGAGAGTGTTGTTCAAATCACGAACTTTGTAGCGCCGGTAACATTCATAGGTGTTTCTGAAAAAAAACGCACTCGCTAACGAACAGCAGGGTTCAGATTCTAGTCCACGACAAGCGAAACTCTAGGCAATGATTTAACCATTTATCCATAGATACCGCCTTATGCTGATGTAGAAGACAGTCGTGATGGAGGTGGTTGTCCAATCTTGCCGGTAAGAGTAAGGGTTGGAGCTTTAATATGTGAACCAGTACCAGATGAGTCGTCCTTGTGTTATATCCGTCTTTATTTAGTGTAGTCTTGATATTGTCTGTCCATCTTTTGACCTTCCTTTTTCGCTCTAATCTGATCTTATTTTATTATATGCTATAATTGTAGGTTGGTTGTATTAAATTCTCATTAAATATCCCAACAACTGAATCGGGTGTATTTCAATCTATTCCAATGTAAATTACCTTTCTATATTATAATTTTTAGATCCTTATTTGATTATCTTTACAAGAAAAAATGAGGGGTTTGAGGTAAAAAAAAGTTAAAAATAAGTTAATTGCATATCCTTACATGTCTTTGCGGTGCCATCGTCCTTTTGTAAAAATCCACGCGAAACAATTCGCAAATAAATTGTCCGCAGCGTGATTCGAAGGAGAACGTCGGGGTTAATAGACCGAGTCACTATCCCCTAGGCCACAGACGTCACCAAGGGTTTGAATTTGCTGACATTTAATTATTGGAAGCGGTAAGGCGGCGTATGACTGAAAGATAGGTTGAGAAACATTGATCTAGTACATATATTTCCAAACGTTTTCAGCCCACCGCCCACTTTACACAGTATACACTTTGTAACGTCCCCTCAACATTTTAATAGTTTGCTAATCCCCCTCCCATATATATGTACATACTCTATTTTCTCTTTGACATAGTAAATGGATATATATTTCTGTCATACATGGTCAATTTTCAAATGATTTTATACATGTAATAGAAAATTGACGAAAAAATGGATCGTGTAAGACGGGCATAATAAATAATAATAAATAATAATTCCTCTCGTACCGTTATACGTTACATAGGGCCTGCAAGTAATTTCTCAAATACCGCTCTATCCTGGGCAACTCGCTCAATCTCCTCCATGGAACTGAGACCGATATTTCCTGCCTCTCTCAGCAAAGTTCGCTTCAGGGTCTCCTTAGGTCGACCTCTCTTTCTTGAACCCTTTGCATCCCACTTCAATGCCTGCTTTGATATTCGTTGATCATTTCTCCTCAAGGTGTGCCCAACATATCTCCATCTTCTCTTTCTTATAACAGTTGTCACTAGTGGTTGACCAGACATGTCTCTGATTTCATCACTTCTCCTGAATTCGTTCCATTTTATATTCATTATTTTTCGCAGACATTTTATATTCAAATGCGTTCAACTTGCTTTCTATATCTTTATATCTTTAGTCATTTTCCAACTCTCGCTGGCATATGTTAGGATTGATACAACATTAAGACGGGCATAAGATGAACTAAAATGCAGAATTCATATTTTATATGAGTATTCCCTCGCAAAATCACGAACAATATTTATTTTAACATTTTATTATTTATTTCTTCTTTAAGGGGCCTCCGACCCTCATCGCCTGAAACACCCCCACCCCCATTCTGAACTCACTACCCCCTACTCCCCTCCACCTAAAACAATTCAGTGCCCACTTTGGGAAACGTTGATCTAGAGGTCAGCATGCATGTATTTTGCGATGAGTTTGAATGAGACAAAGTGAAGATGAAGAGAGGATGAGTAGGAAAAAAATATACACATGTACGTGTTATATTAGGAGTCAACATATATATTGAAGCGTGTCAATAATCACAAGTCTACGAAACAACAGTTATGTTATGTTAGTTGTAGTAATAAAAGTAGAAAAGTAAAGGTACCCTTTCGTCCGAGTGGTAACCGGGGTCCAAATTTGCGGTGTAAAGAATAGAACCACTGTTACCTGCCACACATGTCGTAAGAGGCGAATAAGGAGGTTTGGCTGAAATCGGATGCACGTGTCCTAAACGTGTAAAAGTTTATGCGTTTAGGGACCTACCAAAGCAATGTGCAACGTATACACGTTCTTGGCAAAGATCAAACATATCACAAATAGTGATTAAAATTGGTCGTAAAGAACGAACGCAAAGAAGAAGATGGTACCATTTTTATTTCACGTGGTATATAGGATAATGCGGTGTTACGTCCGTGTTTTTGATTGACCGTCGGCACACGATGGATGATGTAGTCAAGATCACACCGGCCGCCTTTACTAGTACGTTTTTTTACTTGTACCTATTTCAGGCTGGGTCAACCTGATAGCCATTACGGTTGAAAAAATGCCACCCCATTGTGGAATTGAACCAGAACCATTAGCATTAGAAGTGAGTTGACTAACAACTACGCTACTGCGTCTCTTAGTCCTAGTAATAGAAGATGGTTTCTATGGCAACGTGTTTCAGACGTCTACCGTTCTGAAGTTTATTGTTTCAAATCCGGACCACATTAAATATGCAATTTGTTATGTGATCCCTAGCATTGTTGTTGGTGTTACGGAGAAGGTGCTTTGTGCTGCACCACTGAAAGATGGTGTTCTATTTCTGCCGATAGGGATAACGACATATGGGGGTGGGGCGGGGTGGGGGCAGGGGTCAGTACAATAATGTCAATCATATTTGTGTAGACCCTCTAAATGTGACAATTTGAAACTATTGAACCAAACATGGAGCACACTAATCTTCTTCAACTTTTGTCAACACACTATTACCGTGATGCTAACCCATCGTCGTGGTTTTATGTATTTGTTTTGCGCTTCTCTGGTGACTTGTGTGATGGTTTTCTTAGTCCCCTGGCAGAATTCACTACGTTATCTATCCACCTTTTCCTGGGTCTTCCTCTCGCCTTTCTTCATGATATTCACACACTAATCAATTGCTCATTATTAGTCATATTAAAATTGTTAGATTTTATTTGGAACACTTTATGGTGTTCTCTGTGTTGATGTTGTCAAGTTGTTTGCCTTGTATTCTGAAGATAATTAGTTCGAATTCCAACCTACTTGTTCTGTTAATAAGTACAATTTTTGTCCCCGAAAATGTCCAGGAACTATTGCTACAGCTATGACGTTCTTTTTTTAATGCAACACTTTCGACGGCAGGTTGCTTGCTATTTGTTCAGAGAGAGAAAACTGTCATATTGTGAAACTCAGGGCAATAAAGTCAAGCATTCACCTTTAACTGCTTGAAATATTTGTATTTGTTTTGGACCATACCTGGAGTTCACCTTTCTTCTCTGTATTGCGCTATTATTTTCAAATTCTTCTTTATCTTCCCAAAAGCTATGATTTTATCGAAATAAATGACGCCTGTAAAAATGTTGCAATAATATATGATTTAAACCGTCTCGATCTGAATATACAAAAGAATATGGTTTTTGCTTTAAAACATACGCAGAATAAGATAAATAATTTATGAAACATGTACAATACAAAAATCAAATAGTGAAGCTATTTTGTTAAAGTTATAACAGTATTGTATGCATTTAACCTTTTCGATCTTCCGAGCCAATATACTGGGGTGCAGTATTTAAAAAAAATTACACATAGGCACTAAACTGACTAATTCAGTAAATATTCCAATGTATATATACGATTGGATGTAAACACAATTACGAATTTCAAGGGTTATATAAGTATGTCAATGTGTTAGATATATCAGATGTAACACACGTGTTATGGTATGCGTTAATACACACTCTTCGTAACACGTTACCCAATGATAGAATTCCACTGGGAGTGATATGTTTTTCTAAGTGTATCTGTCCTCGTATGACGGAGTAACGTAATGCATAAGTATACCCATATCAACTCAGATGCAAGATAAATTCAATCCCACACTTGACGTTGAACACTTGAGGAAAGGAATTGACGCTCCCACATCATGCCTAGTGGCGTCTTTGGCTTAGGGGTTAGTAACTCGGTCTATTAACTCCGACGTTCTGAGTTTGAATCCCGCTTCGGACAATTTGGTTCCAAATTGTTTCGTGTGGATTTTTACAAAACGGCAATGACACCACCCGTTCAGAAAGCAATGGCAAACTACTGAACGTAATAACGCCTAGAAAAAACACAAACAGCGTTAAAAAAGATGGGAGTTGATTCGCAAAGTCCTGTAAAGGATATGCAATTAACTTTTTACATCCTGCCTAGAAATGTATCAGACCTTTAGGTCTAAAACTGCTACGGGAAATGTTATTTGGCTCTGTTATGTTATTCGGTCTACGTCATGGCATATTGGACAATCCCATGCGATCTCTGTCATCTGCCGCTGCAGCATTCCAAAGTCCACTAGCTTACCGTTCCCAAGAAACGTTAATTGGTAAATATTCTCTCTCTACCACAAAGACAGCACTGTCTGGCATGTCCAAACCTACTTCCTAATTCCAGATACTCGCCCATTCTACATAAATGAGAGCGTACCGCATTGACGACTTGAGTGTTATTTAACTGCCCTCAGTTGGACATAACCTCAATTAAATACCACAAAAACACTGAACAGTGAAAACTATCATCACGATGTTGACCACATGACATATGCATATAGTGTCGGTTTTTTCAACAATACATACAAACACATTCTGTATTCCCTAATATACACACGGGTATGCAAATGGATACGTTACCCTAACGTTTTTGTCAAACGGAACACGTATAAGACAAGATGTGGAGAGTTAGGCAACATTTTACTATGTTTTTAAGAACGAATACGGCCCGTCTGCGCAGCGTGTTCGTAGAGCGTTGGACTACGGGTGACTATCCCTCTGTGTGTGCGTGTTCAATTCCGCGGGATGGCAGAAAAAGCCACAGATTCCCCAGATTTACGGTGTTTGTGGCACTGAACCGAAGGGTTACGATGTCCATGGCACTGAGCCGAAGAGCTGAAAAGCTCAAGTGCTTCTAGATCGGGAAAAAAACACAAAAAAACAATACGAGATGGACAAATGACTGTATTTAAGGAAGTAAAACCGTAGAATTAGACAACATACGTTTGGTGCCATGTAAAGCTTGTTATCCTTCAATGTTGAAACGACCCTGAATTAAGCATAACATATCGTTCTTCTAAGGAATGATTTTTTACATGCTCATTGTCAACGCTATTTTTTACAAAGTGGATTTTAAAGACACTTGTTTATCTTCTGTGAGTATTCACAGATACTGAAGGGAGAAGATTACTATGCAAAAGCAGGAACTAGTCGTGTTGTTTATGTTCAAAAGGTGACAAAAATAGAGAATGATGGTTAATTATTTAGCGTGAAACGTTAAATGAACTGAAATGAAGCCATTATCTGGTATGTTTTTGTTAATGTGTATCAAGTATTTTGGAATGTTTCGTGCTGTGATTGAGCTGTGCATATATGCACATTCAAGCACACACATACACACCTACACGTATGTATACATCCATATATACATATATAATACTAATTCATCTCGTACCGTTATACGTTACATAGGGCTTGCAAGCAATTTCTTCATATCAATCTATCCTGGGCAATTTGCTCAATCTCCTCCATGTAACTGAGACCGATATTTCCTACCTCAATTAGCGAAGTTCGTTTCAGGTACTCATTAGGTCGTTCTCTCTTTATTTGATCCTTTGCATCCCACTCCAATGTCTGCTTTGATATTAGTTCATCATTTCTTATCAAGGTGTGTCCAACATATCACCATCTTCTCTTTCTTATAACAGTTGTTACTAGTGGTTGAACAGACATTTCGCCTGATTTCATCACTTTCTTGAATTCGTTCCATTTTATATTCATTATTTTTCGCAGACATCTATTTTCAAATGCATTTAACTTGCTTTCTATATCTATATATATTATACTTGTTTATATAATATATATATATATATATATATATATATATATAGTTTGGTCTGGTGAAGAATACGTTAAGCTTAATAAAACAGTGAATCGACATAGTTGTGTTTACTGGTCAGCAAATACTCCCCTCGTTCATGTCGTCGAAACAGCCAATTTACCGGAGGTCATTGTTGGTGTGGATCATCATCAAATTGTTTAAAGGGTTATACAACTATTCATCTTTGAAGGTACTGTTTCACTTTAGGTGTACCTAGAGTTGCTGTACAAATCTGGTATCTACGAATAGTGCATTTTATATAAATGATGACTTTTTTACAAGATGACATAATACAAGACGCAACACGGTCACACTACCATTGAGACATGCGAGCTTATCTGGATAAGCATTTGCAAGGACACTTAAGCTTCACAGTCATACTACCACCGAAACGTGTAAGCCTACGTGTATGCGCATTTGTAAAGATATCGGGTAGGACAATGGAGATACAGTTAACTTTCCCCGCACGTTTTCTTGATTTAACACCTCTGGACATTTACCTATTGGGGTACCCTAACTGACGTCATGTATCACCAAAAGAAACCCACAGAAACGAGATCGGAAGAGCGTAAAACAACATGAGCAGCATTCACTCTAGACATTGTGGGCAACGCTGTTCGAGCAACAGTTTTGTTTTACTAGTATGTGCTTGAACACTACTGCAAATCACTTAGAGCATCTCTAGTACATGTAGAAGTCAATTACTTTGAGCATCTCTAGTACATGTAGAAGTAAATCACTTTGAGCATCTCTAGTACATGTAGAAGTCAATCACTTTGAGCATCTCTAGTACATGTAGAAGTCAATCACTTTGAGCATCTCTAGTACATGTAGAAGTAAATCACTTTGAGCATCTCTAGTACATGTAGAAGTCAATTACTTTGAGCATCTCTAGTACATGTAGAAGTAACAAACAAATTTGCTTTTCAATTTTTCGAGCAATTTTGGTTGGTCCAATATATCCTCATCCTCTGTTTCGTATATCAGTTGTTACTAGTTCTGGGCCAGATATTTCTTTGATTTGACCATTTCTCCTAAATTCATCTAATTTCTGTTCACTATTGTCCGTATAATTGTCATGGATTCAACTTATATTTCTATATATTTACATATTCTCTAAATGGCAGATGGTATGATTGAGACAACGTTAAAACTAAAAAGGAATAATTTAGTTTTAAAACTTTATAACTTTGAGTTCGATATTTCATTGTGATTGTTAAAAGTGCATGTTTTATCTATATGTCACTTTTAAATTGAATCTATTTTCAAACATATACGTTCTCCGTCCACTTTATTCAATGAATGATTACAATATACTTATCACTTATGAGATAGCTGATATACAATTATTGCATATGATACACCTGATTCACTCATGATCATGTGGCAAAATGGTCCATGAGGCCAGTGGTGCATTTCGTATGACAACAAACAGAATAACAATGGAGGTATTGTCGGTGACTAATGCTTTACGTTGGCTGGAGTCACAAAACTACACTCATGCGCGCATTCTGAGCGGTCCATTGAGTATGATCCGCAAGGTAGAGGCTGGTTCGGTGTGCAGGCAATGGACTGAATCACTATAAGCGTCAACAATTTGCAGAATCACACTTATCTTCGTTCCGGGGCACATGGGTTTCGTTGGCAATGAGAGAGCAGACAGAATGGCTGGCTCTGCCACTATATCATAGGGCCAGTCAATGGATAGAGGTGATATTTTGAACGCCCTTATAGAGTGTGGCAGCAGAGAAGATTTTCATTTAAACCAATCCACGTCAACTACTAGATTGCAGGAGCTGGGTCTGAAGATTGGAGTAGCAAGAAAAGAACAACATAACATGTACGTGAGTAGGTATCATCAATCGAAATCGAACTGGTACGGTCAGTCGCTGGACGCTGTTGGAGATATTGCGAAGGAGATCGGAGTACCTATAGACATGTTCGGAGTGTAATGAAGATATTCCATACTGAAACTGAAACTCATGATCTCGACGATTGTATGCTCGTTTTAAGTATTTGTTTCATTTGCAATACTCTGAAAACGTTAAAGTTGCACAATAGAACAATATAATGTGTAATGTTTGTTGATGATTGTTCAATAAATAGACAGTGCACAATTATTAGAAACTAACTGAAAAACAAATTACCAAACACAGAATTTCAAATACAAACCTTTATTTCTTACAGTCTCATTGTCCTCCAATAAGTGCGTTATTATAAACACAACCAGCTAGCTATTTAACAAAATAACTTAACTGAGGAGTGTCTTTCACAAACGCTTCGTTTAAGCTAGACACAAAATAATCATGGGTCCGGTTCGATTGAACAGTGTTTGCACAAACAGATGCGATAAGCGTATAATTGCTTATTTATTTGAGACGAAACAATGTCATACGTACACGCAAGTAAACACATATAACAAACATGCACACACCATTCATAGACGATATAACAAACATGCACACACCATTCATAGACGATATAACAAAGACATATATATATATAAAGTATTACATAAGTAGTGAAAGAAACGATTAAATAGAAAATAAACAACGCTCAACGTTTCGAATTATCATCAGGAGTAAGGCAGGGATGTGTGCTTTCGCCTATACTTTTCAAGATATATACATAGACAGGATAACGCAAGAAACCAAGACAGATAACAACCTCGATAACAACTACAATTTAATCAACGAGCTACTCTTTGCAGATGATCAGAGTATAATTTACAACAACGAACACAAACTTCAACAACACATAAATGCACTGCAAGCGACATGCGAAAAATATGATATGAAAATTAACACCTCCAAAACAGAAGTCATGACAATAAGCAGGTCAACAGGTCAACTAAATATACACGTGAATAATGTCAAAATACAACAGACTCCAGAATTCAAATATCTCGGGAGTATATTCACAGCAGATGGAAAGATGGACAGAGAAATCGAGACTAGATGCCAGAAGGCAAACGCAGTGACATACCAACTGTCCCCACTATTAAAACATCCAAGCATTAACATGGCAGTCAAGCGACAACTGATAAACTGCATATTTATTCCAACTCTCTGCTATCAGTGCCAAACATGGCCCCTGACTAAGACACAAGAAAGAAATATTACAACATGTGAAATGAGATGTCTACGAAAAGCTGTCAACGTTACAAGGCGAGATAGAGTGAGAAACGAGAATATCAGAAGCATCGTTGGTACTATACCATGCATACAGTACATCGAGAAGCAAAGATTCAAGTGGTTCGGCCATTTAATGAGAATGGAACCACATTTACTACCATCACGTGCCTATAATAATCGACACTCAGGGCGCAGAGCACGAGGCAGGCCAATAACACGATGGATAGATAACATCTCAGAGTCCCTGCGAAATCATGGACTGACAACGTCAAGCGCAACACACCTGGCACAAGATAGGAAACTAACTCTCCCACGACGCTTCACGCCAAATGTGGTTAAGATAAGATAAGAACGTTTCGGTAACTAGACCTTTATCAAGAATAAATATACAACGAATACTTAATTATCTAAAACATAATACTAACTAATGATATCAAGAAAAAAGATAATGGTAAACGGAACTTGTCTGCAAGTACGTATAGTACATGAGCCGGTGTCTCATGAGTGATAGAACACAAACGATTTTCTCCAGTTCCGATCCGGTCTGACCACCCCAATTTTGTAGATTTCGTACATCACACATCATTTTTAGTATCTTCAAGCAATAGTAAGATCAGAATAAGGAGTGTTAAGAAACCCCCGGGGATGCAACAAGTAGGAAGAAATTACACACAAGCGAAGAAATACAGGTTTGTGGTTCGAATACTGTGTTCAATAATTTTTTTTTTCGGAAGCTCCTAATACTTGTACACTGTTCATTTATTGGCCATATTTAAAGCTTCTATTGCTTCCCATGATGTTCTTAAAACTCATTCTGATAATGAAGATTGTTACAGTGCAATACAGTCGTGTTCAGAATTTCGTATGTCATGAACGTTTTACGTTCATAATTTAGTAGGAAATGTGTCAACAGCAACTTTCCATTAACATCACAAATACTAAACAACCGACATTTTCAAAAGAGTATTAAATCAATATTAAAAAAACAAAATAGCACATACAGAATCAATAAAATGGAGTAAATAGATTGCAATCGTTTGCCGCAACACAAAAACAAACCTTAATTTCATAACAAAATGATTGCCAAATTGCTGCTGTCGTTTAAATTGTAAAAAGAAACACATTTTACATAGTTTACCTTAACTGCGTCATCGGAAATGTGGTCTATCCTAAGCTATTCGTGGCGATCCAATCGAAATAACGTTCATTTTGTAAACTATTATTCAATGAAAAAATAATTTATCTTATCGTTAAATATTTTAAGGGTCAATCTGAAAACATATGTTAAAAGACATACATTTTACGGAAGTTTGAAGTAGTTTAGAAAACTACCTGGCTAAAATGCTGGACAGACGGGAGATCCGTTATGACCGAGGAGTGTTGCTTGCATCTGGGATCAGTTGATTTCACATTTATCCTCATTTTGTGACTTGCAGGACTCGGTTTTGTCACCAAGTTACTGTATTGGGAGCCTGGAGCGACAATGTGAGCTGTGAATTTCATTCAAAATGCTTGTTGTTATTACCCAGGGTGGCTTGGTATTAATGTCCTTAAAGTTGTTATTGATATCGTCACTCTATCTTTTGCGTGGTCTTCCTCTTGCATTGCATAGACTCTGACAAAGAGAACACTTTTCTTTAGGTTTTCAACATTATCATAGATCAGATCTTATCATTAGGTTTCCTATCGTAACCAGGTCAGATGTTCCCAGCTACCTCAAGGGTCCAAGGTCGATGGATATACTTTATTGTACATGCTTTTCCATAATGCTCCGTCTCACTCGGATGAAGTGACACCTTCAGAGAGTGCTACACAAATCATGAACTCCGTAGCTCCAGCAAACAGGCAACGGACTTCCAGAAAACATTTAAAATATGACTCGGTTCGGATTCGAACCTACAATCTTTAGAACGTCAGGCAAATCTCTTTACCACTACGCAATAGAGACACACTTTCCAGTTACGTTCAAAACCTAACAAACGAAAACAACATCTACACTACATATACAAGATTAGCACAACATATATGTTCACCTGTAGTGTCATATCTTTGACAGCAACACACCTGTTGCAGAACGTGTACAGCATAGGATAATGAATGGAGTAGCACATGCCGATATATCCGTTTTCTTATTTGAAAAACCGTGCCAGAATTGTAGCAAAATATACCTTCTAACAAACAATGTCGCATCAACCTTTGGAAACATTATACCACGTTATAGTAAAAATAAAAGTTATAACACACAACAGGAGACAGATAACAAAATCAAACAGGCGCCAAACACAACTTCTACTTTGACGTCAGTGTTCAGAGTTGGTTGATAAGTGCGTTTAATTATTTGAACTTCAGACGCCTGTACTTAAATCAAATCACTCACTCCCACGTCCTTGAAATAACTTAATGGCTATATGTTTGTTACTTTACTGTGCATGTTACGTGTATATATGTATGTACTTACGTAATCGCAAACGTGAATGTCAAAGGTTACAACTTCGCTGGAACGAACGTCATATCCTTTAATGTTAATAAGTCGAGCATTAATTTCTTTCAGTAGGTTAATTCTCATGTACAAACACAGACCACGTTCTATTAAAACTTAATGACATTTTTTTTTATCAGTTTGCTAAAGTCTACCAGTCAGGTTTTCTTTCACATGTATGCTGAATGAAGCGTTGACCATTTTTTGCTCCAGTTATTGTACATTTGAATCGATAAACAGTAATGTGCAAAATACATCAATATATACAATTTAGTTTATTAGATAGATCATCACTACCTTACTTCGAACCAATTAGTCCATAAGTGATCCAGACACTTCCTCGCGATGTCCTTCATTGTGTGGCGGCTAACGACAACAGTTTTGTATTGGTCTTAAAAACGATATCAGTTTGTGGTGTTCAGCAAGATGTTTTTGTCTGTCTACACCTCGTTTTAATTGGTATTTGCAGTCTGGTTGCGATTGCATCTTTACCCTCAATCACTGAATCGTTGAAATTGCGTATGTTGTTGGACATTCAGAATACCAACCATGTCTCCTATTTGTTTGCGTTTAATAATAGCAATGCGCTTAAGAATATCGTTGCTTTCATTTTCCTTGACACTTTCGCGCCATGGCACATAAATACAAATGATATTTTTCAGCCTAGACGCCATTATACACTCGAACAGTGGCGGCTCGTGATCAATTTTATTGGTGGGGCCAGACAGAAATTTTCAGAAATGTCATAGTTTCGGTTAGGTTATATTTTAATGTATCAAATAATAAATACTCATTTACACCTTATTTTTGGTGGGGCCCGACCCCACTGGCCCTTAATGACTAGCCACCACTGCACTCGAAACATTGTTTTCAAGCCTAGCTCAAGTATCTATCTTCCTAAACCATACTCTCTAAGTCACTACGAAGTCATGCAGAGGTAAATTCATGATACTAAATCCAAGCCTTGATTTAGTTACTATCATGAACTACTTAAACATACTGCTTGTAATCAGTACCCAACCATATTCTCTAAATCTCATAAAACAAAAACATTACGCAAAAATGCAACAGTTTGTAGAATAACTCTGTGATATTCAATATTCCTCAAATATTAATTGTCTGATTTATTCCTTTATTGTTAAGATCATCATCGATATCTTTCAGCGTAAAATCGTATGCATTCTGATAGCATTATTATATCGTAAGATCTCAACGACAGCTCAATACTTCCGTATTATGAGCTAGATGCCTAGAGGAATTCTTAGGACGCTGAAAATGTGTAGACATTTTATTTAAACAGTTATTAATTAATGTTCTTCTTCTTTGCGTTCGCTCTTTACGACCAATTTTATTCTTCTTCTACAGCGATCTCTGGGCATGCGTTTAATTTACTGTGGACCACAAACTGGGCGGTCAGCTTCAGGTCTGTCAGATTTCCACAAAGCTTAGTTTTCAGTTCGACTGGGTGTGGCCACATGTTGCTTCCCAGCTCATCCAGGAGAGGACAATCTTGGAGGATATGCTCTGGTGTCTGTTACACCTGCTGACACTGGCAGAGAGCTGTTTGACTTATTCCTAGTCTGTTGAGTCTGCAGTGTCCGTGCGTAGTCGAAATATAATGACCTGGTCTGTTCTACTTAGGTCTTTGAGGGAGTCTTTAACATAATCATATCCAGTGTTTGTCTTCCAGTCTACTGCACATTTTCTCTGTATGGAGGTTTTGACCTCTTGAAAAGGCAAGGGTTGGTAAATTTGCTCTTTGGCACTGCCCTCCTTAGCTAAGACATCGACACTCACATTGCCTGCAATGCCACAGTGAGATGGAATCCACTGCAAGTGAATTTCTGACTTTTCTGAAAGCTGAGCAAGTTCTCTTTTTAGGTTTTGTACAGTGCTGTCAGCGGATGTAGCCTCCAGGGCGTGTATAGCTGACAGTGAGTCAGTAAGAAATACAATTTTTCCTGTAGGTGTTTGCAGTTTATTCATGTGCTGTGCTGCCATCAGAAGGGCTAAGAGTTCTGCTTTGTAGTTGGAACATATTCTTCCAGTAGGGGCCGCTAGAGATACAGTAGTAGCATATGGGTGCCTAATGTACACTCCTGCTCCACCATTCATGGTTGCCTCCATTGCCGATCCATCTGTGTAAATTCCTATCCTGCTGTCTTCTGGAAACATGTAATGGAGATGTTCCATTGTAGTTGCTTTCTTCACTAGATTAAGCTGGACATCTTTGCTTAACAATTTAGGGATGGAGGTTGAAAAGTTTAGTGCTACTGAGTCTGGTTCCCAGTGTTCAAAAAGTAATTCTTCAGGAATGGAATTATGATTTAGTAGTTCCAAGTATGACTTTCCAATTTCTTTTGCTTTGTGGTTTAGACTTGTACGCTTTAGTCTGTTCTTTGTTCTAGCCGCCATTTTTTCATGCAGTGGATGGTGAGGCATCCTTTTGATCCTTTCAGTCTGTAGAATCACTTTTCTCCTCCTTCTGTCTTCCAAGGGCTGGATGTTGGCTGCCTTTTCCATTTCTACAATTGGTGTAGATTTCATGGCTCCCAAAATAGTACACAGACACCTGTTTTGTGTTTTTTCCAGTATCGATTTGTTTGAATTGGCTGCTGATATCCATGTCGATGATGCATATTTCAGGGTCGGTCTAACTGCACCAGTGTACACCTGACTCAGGATTCGACTATCAGCTCCCTAGGTAGTTCCAGCCAGCTTCCGCATCACACTTTGTTTCCTCATAGCCTTTCTGTTTATTTCCATAATGTGGTGTTTCCATGTCAGACGACTGTCAAGTTTAACTCCCAAAAGGTTGGAGTATGGGAACGGGTAACGAAATCATTGTTAAATTTCAGTCTGAAGTGTTCGTCCTTTGTTGACAATGAGAAAAGCGTTGCTATAGTTTTGCTCCGGTTTATTTCTAGACCCCATTTACTTGCCCACATTATGACGCTGTTCAGGCTGGCCTGGAGTTTAAAGATGGCATGACCCAGAAACTCGGAGGTGTACCACACAGCTAGATCATCAGCATGGATAGAGTGTGATACATGTCTGGGCAGAGTTTGTGGCAGATCATTAATATATACCAGGAAAAGCAATGGGGACAGTACGCTGCCTGTGGGACTCCTCCTCTTAATTCGAATCTGGGACTGTGCACTCCATCCAATTTTACAGATGCTTGTCTATGGGTAAGAAAGTCTTTATCCAATAGTACATTCTACCCCATATTCCACTGCGTAGGAGCTTGAGTAGTAAACCATCTTTCCAGACTTTGTCGAAGACCTTGGACATGTCAAAGAACACTGAGGGTTTTCTACTTTTCTTCGAAGCCATTTTCTATGTCCTGTGTGAGGTATGTTACTTGGTCATCAGTGCTTATATGCCACCTGTAGCCTCTCTGGGCTGGATCCAGTTTATGGTTGGATTCTAAAAACCACTGGAGTCTAGTGGTTATCACTCTCTCCAGCAGTTTTGCAGTGCATCTTAGCAGAATTATAAGTCTGTAGCTCTGTGGATCCTTTTTGTCTTTTCCACTTTTGAAAATTGGGTGGAATGTGGCATTTTACCAGATGTCTGGGACTCTCCCCTGTCTCCGACTATTGTTAAGTATCTGGAGTAGAAGACTATGTGCTATTGGGCCTATTTGTTTGAGCATGTCGTTTGATACTCCATCTGGTCCAGGGGCCTTTTTATGTCTGAGCTTTTTCAGTGCTCTCTGCAGCTCAGTCAGTGTGATGTCTACCTCCATACAAGGTTCACTTATTGCTTTTTTGAATGTAGCATTTATCTCACTTCTAAGTTCTTTCCCAATTTTCTCAATTGTATTCACTCTTTGCGATATGTTTGATATTTGCCAAGAACGTGTATACGTTGCACATTCATTTGGTAGGCCCATAAACGCATATACTTCTACACGCTTAGGACACATACATCTGATTTCAGCCAAACATCCTTAGTTGCATCTTACGACATGCGTGGCAGATAACAGTGGTTCTATTCTTTACACCTCAAATTTGGGCCCCGGTATCCACTCGGGAGTAATTATTGTTGTATTGGAAACGATTTTACTTGTATAATTTACACTGTCAGCGGTTTGTTTTACTTGCTCTACGTGTAAAGTAAACCTACCTTTCATTGTCTATCTTCGATCTTGACTAGGAATTCGATCGCACCAGCAATAAGATCAGAAATCACTTGCACGATATCTTCACGCCTTAATCCAAGAAATTAAGTATATTAATTTGTAAACATTATTTTACATTAAAGAAGACATATTACAGAAGAATGATGAGAATCCATGGACTGCTAAAATGACTAATGTTGAGGTGTTGAATGAGATCAAGACACAGAGAAAGCTTATCATCAATATAAGAAAGAGCCTGTCATCATTTTTCGGACATGTGATGACGAAGTGAGGTTTAGAACACATTGTGACAACCGAAAAAATTGAGGGTAGACGAGACAGAGGAAGTCAGAGAGAGAGACAAATTTGGATTGTTTGACTTCATGGCACGGTAGAGCGTCAACATCTGAGTTGTTAGCAAACACCAACGACATAGATTTGAGGAGATCCATGATCGCTTACGCCAGCCGGCACGGCACCTGATGATGAATTTTTTAACGAGATGCGAGTACTATACATCAGCCCAACAAAGAACAATATATCGATTACTAGTTATATTTGTTTTTAAATACTCATCATTAAAACATATTTTTATACTGGATGAGAATAGCAACATTCTTATAGGTAAACTTTATGCAGCCCTGCTAGTTTCAATATAGTATAGAGAATAACTTGATAAATAAAACCAAATACTAAAATTGAGTGCCAGAGATAGGTAACACAAAATTAGATACACCAAAATAACGGACAGTCACCTACTACTGATCTGTCTCTACAAGTCGGAGGATTTACTTCAATGTACTGGGATTTACCTGATATATCTCGGTCCCTCTCCTCAGAATTGTGGCATTATCTACCGAGAGTATTGCACAAAGCACGAACTTCGTAGCTCCGGCAGCAATCCTAGGGGTATCTGGAAAAAAGCAACAATGCATAGAACGGCGCAGTCCGAATTCGAACCTAGGATCTTCGGAAAGCAATGTAAAGGCTTCACCAATTCTGCTACGTGATAACTAATGTTGCTAGGAGAAAGTGGCATCACTATGTTCAATCTCGGTGAAACAGTCACTTGGCTCAGATGCAGTCAGCGATATCTTGGATAATAATATGCGCTTAACACATACGATCGAATTAGAGAGATATGTAAGCGTAGGTGGGATTTGGGAATTGTACCATAAACGTAAAGATCCATGATCGCATAAACCAGCTGGTGCGGCACCTGATGATGATGATGACCGTAAATACGAAGAGAAGATTTCATTCTAAGCATACTTAAGAAAGAGAGCCGCTGTAGCGTAGTTGTTAGTGAACTCGCTTCTCAAGGCTGGTGGTCTGGGTTCAGCTCCAGCAATGCGCGTGGAATTTTTCCCGACCGCGACGGCTCTCAGGTCGACCCAGCCTCAACTGGGTACCAGACATGCTCTGGGAAAGTAAAGGCGGCCAGCGTGATGCTGACCATATCACCCATAGTGTGCCGACCTTCAATGAAAAATACAAGCCTAACACTGAATTGACCTTATATACCACGAGGTATGAAAGGGTTCCTTTACTTTCACTTAAGAAAGCAAAATACATTTTAATAGTTTCAAGTTATCGTCTAATCAGCCTTACAATGTGTGTAGAGAACTCTAAGAAACAAATAGTTCCTAGACTGAGGTGATGCTTGCAAACGGAGCAGAACTGAATGTTTCAAGCAACATAGGTGTACAGAATGTTACAGTGCAGTATACCACATTTTCTACCTGTCTCAGACAGCAGAAGATGTGTATCATGTTAGGGAAACGATTCTAGCAATTTGAATACACGTTAAACAGGTATTTTCCAAAGTGTGGAAAGATGGTCTCATTGCCAAAAACTGAGAAAAGTTAAATGCGATAGAAAATGATAATTTGAAATAAATCATGTTTACACAATGGGAGACCTGGTAGCAATCTTATTCTATGCAGTATTCCAGTTTGTTTTCATCAAATGCATCGTCGAATATGTCCCTTAATCAGTGAAAGTGTATGTATACATAGGCGCCCTACTGGTATAGCGGTTGATTGATTGATATGACAAATATCCTTGCACTTGGATCAGTAACCAGTTGTGCTCAGATATCTTTTTTTATACAGGGAAATATCAGCTGCATTGCACGAACTCGTAACCCCGGCGGTTGTCCCCGATCCAATTTTGAAGATAGTGAAGATATTTTGTCGAAATTTATATTTAATCTTCTCTAATAATTTTTTCCCGGACAGCGGCGTTCCAGCCTCCTCGTCTCGATTTCTAACTGCCAAAAGAGTTCTTTAACGTGCTCAAATTGAACACGGGACCTACGTTTTATCGCCCGTCTCCGATAGTGCAATAAATGGAATCTCACCTACACTGAGATCAGGAATCTGAAAACAATAACAGTGAAAAATAATCCAGATGACTCCACGAAGGAGCGAACCTGGTACATTTGACAAGAGAGACGTACACCTAACCTCAACGCCACAGAGATCTCTGATATAGTGGATCGACGTTCACACCAAGGACTTCAAGCTATAGAGTGCAGCGGGAAGAAGATGTACAGATTACATTTTGAGTTTAGAGAGAAGGAACTTGTTGAAATCAATATAGAAAAATAACGCATCATCAATAACGCTCTCCACGCAAGGAGAGACTCATGGCAAGAAAATGGGTAGAGATCTGAAAAAGATCATCTTGGATAGGCAGGCTTGGAAGGCCTTAAATGTGGAACTATGCCTCCATGGGGTCAAAGGGTGAAGAAGAAGAAGAATGGCGCTCCACATATTGAGTAAGTAGAAAATCGATACTATTTATATAAGTAAATTTAATTATAAAATTGATGGACTATTTGTGTAAGTAAGTAAAGGAACCATTTTTCATTCTATGAAGTATATTGAGTGGTACGGTATTACAGCGTTATTTTAACATCATAAATTCAACATCAAAGGGGTCAACATCAGGCCGGTGTTTTTAATTCCTAGTGCTCTTTTGGGACTCAAATGAGGTTTAGTAGAACTAAGTGCATGCACGGTTGGTGCATTCACTGAGACATTGAACGAAGACCAGGCGCTTACAAAGTTATGGCCGTACCCACTATGTTATCATTGTCATCGTTATCTATTTGTTGTGTGCCACATAAAAAAAAACACTTAAGAGTGATAAAAGTTGGAACTATTAAATTTGGACAGCTTTTTTTGATCATATATGCTTAGTTCAAATATGTTAATTAAGATTGCTTAATTTAACATCGAACTGACGTATTGGACCACTGGACGCTGTTGGATTTGTTGGGTCGGGGATGGGATCACGTAAGGCAGTGTCCGGATGGACGTTATGATAGTCATCATGTAACTAATAATTGATAAACTGATTACAAGCTCTACAAATCATGAGGAAGACCACGCAAAAGAGGGATCGATGGCATCAAGAACAGCCTTACTAAAATGAATATCAGCTTACAAAGTGTCTTAAAACAAGCACACACACGATCACTATGCCCCCAACACCATTTGTATAAAGAAGTTAATGATGGAATAGAAGAAGAAGAAGATTACAAGCTCTCAATAGCAGTAAACTTTTACAAGTGAGATGCGTCCTTAGTTAATGTCTTAGTAAGTCTTCCTGGCAACTGAAACGAGAAGATAACTCCAACTGGTATCATAACATTGTGGTTTACCAGGAAGGAAGTATGCTTGCCCATTGTGTTCGTAGCGTATTGGACGACGGGTGACAAGCTCCCTGTGAGTGTGGTTCAATTCCACGGGCTGGCAGAAAAGCCATAGGTTCTCCAGATTTACGGTGTTCGTGGAACCGAACCGAAGGGTTACGATATCCATGGCACCGAGCCGACGAGCTGAAAGTACACGTGCTTCTGGATCGCAAAAAAAAACCAAAACAAAAAAAACCAGGAAGGAAATATACGCACACAAGTAATTAAGAGATGCGGATATGAGCAGACATATAATAGACTCACATATTTGATACCAAGCCAGAAATGCCTTTTAAAAAAGAATATAGTTTGCTCAACGATGATTATCATATTCTCCCCCGCCAACGCAGATTACTATTTTTCATATCATGACAGAACATAACAGACTATGCAAGCAATGCTCAGACGGTGTATATTCACTTCTCCGCTGTGCTCTTGTGACACAAGCAAACACTTCACAAATCAAATTTCACATGATGTCACATGTTCATCCAATTCATACAAGAATGCTGCCCAGAAACACAACACTTTATAACAAATTACACGTAGAGAACAAACAGTTTTAGCAACGATTGAGTTTATTATTAAATATGACACTGCTATGTAAACATGTTGAACGATCGTAGTAAGAAGAAGATGTAAATTTAAACTGAATCAACTTTCACTGTATGTCTGTAATATTACAAGATCTAGCTTTATAGCACGAAATGAAAGTAAACAAACACGCCTTTGCAGATTTCCAGCATAAATTCAATAAAACTCAAACACACACCAACCAGAACAACATCACACGTGGACAGATGTCAAGAAATCAATTTCCCCTAACTGGAAATGTATTCTTTTTTTTTAATTGAACCAACATCAAAGCACATCATACATATCTTTTGGTTGTCCGTCTATCTACAGTAGAAAGGGAATGTATTACTCTTATATTTCATGTATATCAATGTAGATTGTACAAAAGAAATCAGAAGGGTAAGTCTTGTATTAATGTAGAAGTTAAATAATATGTCACAAAAAAGACAAGATAACATACATAAATGTGACAAAATATAATAATACATATTATTATGAATAATAGATTACGGTATGAGGTGGCTGGTAGTTCTCAAATATTCCTGTCACTACTAATACTAAAAATGCAGTGTACAACATGGTCTTTCTCATAACATTATGCTATCAGTGCTGTACCTGAGCATTTACATCAAACAACAAAAGAGAACAAGTCATGAAACAGAAGAAGTATCTAAGAAGAGTGATGGAAATAGCAAGAAAACATACATTTAGGAATGAAGACATCAGTAAAAAAAATATTAGTACAACGACAGTACTAGAATTCATCAAGAAACAACAAATTAAATTGTTTGATCATAAAAGCAAATTACAATAAACATTCAGCGTGTAATTAATGCTATTAATGATATTCAGATACCTTTGATACAAAGCAAAATGTCGCCAAGGAAAAGATGGACAACATACACAACAGGCGCAGTGAGAGTAGCGCAGAAAAGAGCAAACTATGAACATCTTTTCTTATCCTGACGATGTGTGGAAAAATATAATTCAAGAAAGATGAAGACAAAGCGAGCATTCCTGTCGTTATTGGCTATGAGCTGATTAATTATAAAGCTTGTTTTCCAATTATCTCATATTTTTACTTCCATTCACAAGAGCTTTGTTAAGGGTTTAGACATTTTTCGATCTTTCTTGAACCATTCTCCCACTTTTGGTGTAATCGCAACTGTTGACATCTGGTTTACCATCCGTTGAACTTGGGTTATATTTGTATTTCCTGCACGTAATTCCTATACCATTAATGTGAATATTCTTGACTGTACAAGAAATACGTAAATTAATTGGGCAAATCATTTATATGCTTGA
This sequence comes from Arion vulgaris, assembly GCA_020796225.1. Lineage (NCBI taxonomy): Eukaryota > Metazoa > Mollusca > Gastropoda > Stylommatophora > Arionidae > Arion > Arion vulgaris. The sequence continues at coordinate 32,112,632 of CM036761.1, read as the reverse complement.
CCTTCTGACTCTATGTTTCTGTCATGCTAATGTCTAAACCATTAGTCTTAACTCTTACAATTAAACAAGAAGCCTGACAGACCGTTCAGAATGTACAACCTCACGAATCAAACCATAGAACTGAAACACAATCATTTGCAAGATAATTTAGACATTATATATATATATATATATATATACATGGCCTTTTTCGTCTTTACAGACGGTCAATTGGCAAGTGATTTATTGTGACATCTTCTGAGTTTTCGTTTTCTCTCTTGTCGTTCAGCTCATACATAAGTCTCTTCTCAAAGACTCTTGAGTCCTTTCGCAATTTGACTTTCCACACAACTCTGTCATCAGCCTAGCCTGGGCAGCTGATATGGAGAATGTGCCTTGCCAATTTTGCACAAACCCCCTCTCTACCCTACTGTTTCATACAAAGGAAAGACAAAGTCGATACGTTTATATATATATATATATAACTAAATGATATAAAACCATTAATAATCATTAAAACATAAGATAACTAAAACATTGCACTCCCTGGTGCGTAACATTAGAAAAAAATGTATAATAGATTGTGTAAGAGCACCGTATATTAGTATTATTATTGTAACACAATCTCGTAAAACACGTTCCTCTAATGTGCGTATGATACAAGTTAATATATATGTGTGTGTACAAATTCGCATCACAATAATGACAACAGATAAAACAAGCAAGTCAAATGATATTTTTATCAACGGAGAGAAAATACAAAATGTAAATAGTTTTGAATATCTCGGTTCACTGCTAACAACATATTCAAAGGGAATGAAGGATAAACAGACTTGTTCTGACACAAAATTAAACAACTACACACAGTATGGAATGAAACTGATCAGAATACACGCCCGAGTGGTTACCGGGGCCCATATTTGGGGAGTAAAAAATAGAACCGCTGTTACCTGTCACGCATGTCGTAAGAGGTGACTAAGGAAGTTTAGCTGCAATCAGATGCACGTTTCCTAAACGTGTAGAAGTCTATGCGTATAGGGGCCAACCAAACCAATGTGCAACGTATATAGGTTCTTGCCGAAGATCAAACATATCACAAAGAGTGATTAAAATTGGTCGTAAAGAAAGAACGCAAAGTAAATAAAGAAGATCAGAATACTAATATCATGCACATTTCCAGTTGCAACGTATGAGTGTAAAACATGAACATGCAACAATACAGGGAAAACATGTATGTGCTTTTGAATACAAGGTTTACAGAAGAATATTAATATATATCAAAGACAAGGGCGAACAGAACAAATATATCTATCGAGACAAAAACGCGAAATCATAGAAAACTGGCTGATGATACAAATATGAATGAGAAAAATTGATTTATTTTGGACATATAAAAAGAGAAAAAAGGGCTGAAGAATAACATTATCAAAGTAGACATACCTGCAAAGAGGAGAAGAGAACGACCACGGAGAAGATGTTTTCATGATGTGACTGATGATTTGACAATGGCGGCTGCAGAGGCGGTCTATCTTGCTTATGAATACATTCCGAAGGAATGTTAGGTCAAAGTTCTGCTCAAGACAAACTATTTAATGATGACAAACTCACACTAGACACCCTACTTCTCAAGCCAGTATAAAGTAAACAGAAAAAGTAAGTCATTTATCCCGTAGAGATAGTATCAGCAATTATGTTACCTTATTAAATGTTAACCATCTTTTCTAAACTTTGAGTAATGATGGTTAGCTTGTCAACGAAATCATGTATGTATCTAGTTACCTTCCTATATGATCACAAGTGCAAACTGTCATGTTATAATTCAACTGTCGTTATTAAAGACAGATTTCACATTCGTTCAGTTGCACATGTGTGGGTGGAAGATTTTATTTCAAAGATCTGCTTACTTTATAATTATTATCTATTTCTCGCTTCTGTTGCAAACGCTTCATATGACCACTTACTAACAACTATGTATCATATGTATGTGATCCACGTCTAAGAGCGATTGTACGTTGTGCCAGTTATGCGCCTACAAGTAGCCCTGCACATCCAATTAATGTGACGCTTTTTATTTACTAGGTTAGCTTCCCTAAGCCCCTACTTCAATCACCTCGTACGAGATGCCTTGTAGGTACCATTCTTTGCTTCCATTTCAGGCCCCGGTACCACACAAGCGATAATAATAATTATTATTATTCTATAGGACAGGAAGTGCGACCGACTTTAGCTTGTCGTAACCTTTTCGCAGTTATGCAATTTTAAAACTAGCTTAATTTTAAAATGACAGCATAATTAATTTAACGTTTAAATCGAATTTTCAGAAATCAGAGTTTTATTGAATATTTTATTTTTTATTGCAGTATTCAAAGTTGAAATCAGGAAGTTAAATCACCACCCCTGAAGATTTTACAGTTTTGTAAATAACAGATACAGTTGAGGAATTGTTTCTTCTATTTCTGAATTGTATTATGCTCGTGTGTTCGGGGCCCACATGGGAAGCAAAGAATAGTACCACTGCAATAGACATGACATGTCGCAAGAGGCGACTGATGTAGGACCTAGGGAAGCTACCTAGTAAATAAAAAGCATAGCATAAATCAGATGTGCAGTCCTACTTGTAGGCGCATACGTTGTCACAACGTATCAGTCAAATTGTCCGCAGCGTGATTTGCACTCAAAACATCGGGGTTAATAGACCGAGTCACTATCCCTTAAGTCAGAAACACCACTCTTAACATTGAATAATAAATGTTAAAATATATTAAAGAAGTCTATGTGTAATAATTAATAAGAGTAGAAAATATACAATATTATTTATATTAAAATACTTCATGACAAAAATATCAGTTTTAGGTGCGGACGATTGATGCAATTTAAAATGATGCTCGTCCATCACGGGTGATGATGATCACACACATTTTCATTCCAGGGAATGTAGTTTCGCTATGTTTGTCTGTGTGTGCGTAGATGACTAGTGAGCCCGATACGGACTTGAAATGTTCGTGTACAGTGTAGGCAAGCTATACTTGCACTTGTGGGAATTTTTACTGCCTTTCTGTATTGACGTCAATTTAAAATAAAACATAAACAAATGTCGACGAAAATCATGTAAAGAAATTCAATCTTCAGAGCTAAGACAACAAAAAATACATGTTTTTCGATGGAAAAACCTTCAGATGTAAAGTGAAATAAAATAGCAAAAAAAAACATTTTACATGGTTTGTTCATTTGTAGAATACTTTATTTGCGATTTAAATGTGGGTGGTTTGTTTACGATATTTGCTAGTTCTTTGTTGGTTTTGTGTTCTTTTCATCGACCATGTGTAACATTTGTATCCCAACACATAATACACAATTTGGAAACATTTCAGAATAAATGTTTAAGAAGAATCCTGCAAATATTCTGGTTAATTCCATCATAAATGAGGAACTTTTAAAACGAACGGACTGTGTATCTTGAAGATCATCATTAAAAGACGAAGGTGGAGGTAGTTTGGACATGTATGTCGTATACCAGTGGGGGTGTTGGCTAGGATAGCTCTCAGAAGGACAGTGGGTGGGAAGAGAATGGCTGAAAGTTCAAAGAAGACATGAAGAAGAACTGTGGAGAGAGAGTTGACGGAGTGTGGCCTGACGTGGGAGATGGTTGGTAGAAAGTCAGCAGAACCGCAACAGAGGAAGTCTCTTGTGGAAGCCTTATGTGTCATTCGGTAAACGTAAAGGATATATAGAGATATTATATGAATGTGGGTGACTTGTTCAAGATATTTGCTAGTTCTTTGTTGGTTTTGTGTTCTTATTATTTGCTGATGTACTCTCTCTTGGTGATATTTCATCCATCCACTTACTTCCATTTAGTCAGATTTGCAGCAGTGTCAACTCTATGCACGAGTAAGATATTTCAGTTTTCGTTTAATACTATTCAATTTCTGAACATGAGATACGCCCATTTTCTCCAAAAAATACACTTTTAAGATGTTATATTTATGTTTTCTAACCGTTTTTTCCTTACAAATATTCAGAACATTTCTTTAACTATTATATTGATAATAAAATATTATGAAGAAAATGAATGAACCAAAGTGATTAATTAATTTTTTTATTCGCACGTTCAGCCTACACCTGAAATTTGATTGACAACACCAACAATTTCTTCTCATATTTTTATTCATAATTTTAATTATAGAAGATAGAAAAATAAAATGTTAAAGGTGTCAGTAATCTTATCGTGTTTTTTTATTATTATATTCAGGAAATAAATTAAGAGTTTTTATTTACACTGCATTCTTTGACTTTTATTTTTGGTGATACTTACTTTTATACGAAATATTGAAAATTATTTTTAGTAAAACATTTTTTCTCTGGAAGCAATTTTTGTAAATATAAAAATTGGGAGTACTTCAAAACACAAAGCACACACGATATCTTCTAATGGGAAATAGATACACATCACAAAGAGCGATAACAGTTACTTAATAATGTATAAAGACATACTTTAGGAAGGTGATCAGTTGACTGTTAGTATTTGTCCAAATTTGAGCTTTGTGCAATATGAGAAACGTATATATACATCAAGCTGTTGCAGAAGAGAGGCATTTTCAGAGACAAGAATAAAGATCTTCTGTTCTGCAATAGATTGATATTAAAACGAGTTTGCTATAAAAAAAAAAAGCATGAAATCAAGGAAAATAAAATATTTCGGACACATCAAAAGACCTAGCAAGAGTGCCTAGAGAAAATAATCTTGGAGGAATGGTGTCGGAAGAAGAATGAGAGGAAGACCTACAAGGCGATTGGTGCAATATATCATTGACGATCTGAGAATGACTGCGGCTGACACCGGTCAACTAGCTCAGAATAGAGAGTTTATCAGAACTGCTGTCATGTGAGCTGTTCCGGAAGGGACAAGCTACTTGATGATGGTGATAAACACATCGGCTACCTCGGATGCTCTATCCCAAACAACCTTAACTCAAACCATAATATGGATAAGTTCAAAACACGTATGGAAAATTACGACACCTGCAAGTGTTTCTAATTTCATCCTTCACCATGTAACACATTTATATTTGGAATGTTAACTAAAATGTTTAGTGTAGTTAAGTTTATTGCGTTTGGTCTTTTTTCAGAATTTCTTCCTGTGTTAAATGAGAAAATGTGATTCTTTATATGACATACACCATGTAAGGTCTAGAAACGACTTTATTAATCAATCAATCAATCAAATATTACGCCTGCTGGCGTATGCGATCATGTCTCTCCACAACACTCTCTGCTTGATGCATGTAATCAGTTCTGACGTCGATCTTATGTCGAACCACGATGTCAGACTATCCAACATCTGCTCCCTCTGTCTTCCACGCTCTCTCCTTCCCTGAATGTTACTTGTGGTAACCAAATGTTATAAACTTTATCTTCGCATTACATGCCCGAAGAACCTTGAGTGTCTGATTTTTTAATAAGGTTTCTTTGTGTGCACGCCTGAGTTAGAACCTCCGCATCTGTTTTTTTTTTCGCTGTCCTCATTTGTTTTCTTAACTTTATTAATACAATAGAAATGTGAGACATAATACAACGACACACTACCCTATTACGGCTGGAGATTTCCAATACCTATACAGAAGAGATACTGATTGATTGATATTACCTTTATAACTGCACTTCAATGAATAACCATGTGTGGTCCGATCTCTTTATCTATTCTATACCTATTATAAAAATGAGGTGATGTATGTATGTTTGTGACCTATAGACTCGGAAACTACTGAACAGATGTAGCTGAAATTTACAGGATATGTTTGTTTTAATGTCGGATGTCCTGTCACAGTTTGAAATAGGTAGCGCTGAAGCTTTCGAAAAAATCTAAAAATAATAACACGCTCATTTCATCGAGAGTTTCTAACCAAATCTCCATTAACGTTTCCGACGAAAAACGCAAATTTCATCGAGAGTTTCTTCCGAAAGTTTACAGTATGCGCATCTACACGATTCGATGACGTATGATTCAAGTCAATATTTCAAACAAGCCGTTAAAGTCAATATTTCAAACAAGCCGTTACAAGCTGGTTTGTTTCTAATCATGATCATAGATACTGCAAATCATATTTTAAGTTCCATCTATTCCATCAATGTTTGTTAGCTATGTTGGCAAAATTGCTCTATATTCGATTAAACCAAACAAAACTACGATCCGAGGAATACGTTCATTTGAGGGAAGCTATTGGCCGGCATTTCTATAAATGGCAAGATGGTTATTTTGCCATCAACGTTTACCTGATGTACAATGTACACGTTATATGTATGAATATTACCAAATATTAGATTACACGACAGAAACGGGGTTACCATTTATTATTTTGTAAATCAATCCATACCATTGACCGCTATAGCGGCGTGCAATTCTAAATTAGTACAACCATTTCGCAATAGGTGGCGCGTGAGTAGTTTCGACAAATGATTCATACAGTTTTCCTGATTTTTCAAAACATTTTACTCGCAGTTTATATGCATTTCCTAATAGAATTTAATCAAATGCTATTTTTTTAAATTTATTCCAGCGAAACATCAACAGTGATATTTGATTCCGTGTGTGAAGACAAACAAGCTGCAGTTATTTCCACACGCTCTTCACGAATTTTCCACACATTTGCAATTATTATGCCTGAATATTACCCAATATTAGATTACATGACAGAAACGGGGTGACCATTTAATATTTTGTAAATCAATCCATACCATTGACCGCTATAGCGGCGTGCAATTCTAAATTAGTACAACCATTTCGCAATAGGTGGCGCGTGAGTAGTTTCGACAAATGATTCATACAGTTTTCCTGATTTTTCAAAACATTTTACTCGCAGTTTCTATGCATTTCCTAATAGAATTTAATCAAATGCTAATTTTTTATTTATTTATTCCAGCGAAACATCAACAGTGATATTTGATTCCATGTGTGAAGACAAACAAGCTGCAGTTATTTCCACACGCTCTTCACGAATTTTCCACATATTTGCAATTATGCCTCCCAAACGAAAAGCTATTGGCCCATCTACACCTAGAGCACGAAAGAGAAAGGCATTACTAGCTTCAGAAACAGATGAGCAACAGAAAGCAAGACTGCAAACTGTTCGAGTACGCACTGCTGAAGCCCGTTCGTCCTGAAACAGACGAGCAACGTGAAGCAAGACTAGGAACCAATCGAGTACGCACTGCTCAAGTCCGTTCAGCTGAAACAATCGAGCAACGGAAGCAAGTCTGCAAACCGTTCGGATACGAACTACTCTATCCAGACTAACACTGCACGCTGATTTAAATCTAGATGCATTCCATTACAATACTAATTATGATTACAGTCTTCATCCAAATGTGGTTATTGGAAAAATGGATAGATTATGCATGTATTGCTCCAGTTTTAATCAAAATCCTGACATTCGTTGTTCATCGTCTGTTTGTGCAATTCGGTGAAATCGATCAAGTACATTTGCAAATATGTCAACAAAGGAAGCAATATGGCAGTTTTGGAGTGGCAAATATAACTACATCCATCGATGAAATCGAGCATTATCAACTGGGACGTTACATTAGTAGCAATGAAGCAGTATGGCGCATTTATCATTTCCAATTCATGAACGACATCCAACAGTTGTTCATTTGGCAGTGCACCTTGAAAATGGACAGCGCGTGTACTTCTCAACAGATAATGCACATGCACGAGCATTGTCACCATCGCCAACAACGTTAACTGCATTTTTCTCATTGTGTAGAGATGATATATTTGAAAGACGCTACTTTACTCTGAACTGCCAACATACTACACATGGAATGCAGCAGCGAAAAAGTGTCAACGTCGCAAACAAGGTAAAGTAGTTGAAGGACATTCAATTTATATTCGACCAATGCGTTAGGTCGTTTGTACACTGTTCATCCAAACAATGCAGAATGCTTTACTTGCGATTACTGTTAATCAACAAACGTGGACCAACATCCTTCCAAGAATTGAGAACAGTTAACGGTCACGTATGTGCTACTTATCGTGAAGCTTGCCAAGAATTAAATCTTCTTGAAAACGATGCACATTGGGACACTTCACTCGCTGATGCATCCAATACTGCACGACCACAGCAAATACGCACACTATTTGCAGTAATATTAACAACGTGCTTCCCATCCAATCCAAAAGAACTTTGGGAAAAATACAAAGACTACATGAGTGAAGACATCCTACATCGCTTGAGTGCGACGAATCAAAATCCTGACATTCAATTCACACCAAACGTATATAATGAGGCATTGGTTTCAATTGAGGACATATGTTTGGTAATCACTAATAAAGCACTGGTGCAATTGGGAATGGATGCGCCAGAACGATCTGCAAACAACCTTTTCGATTGTGAGTTGGAACGAAAAACACTTTGATATCAACGAATTGAGTACATTTGTTCAAACGAATCTTCCAAAATTGATTCCGGAACAACGCATAGCATATGACAGAATTATGCATGCAATTACAAGTCAAAACGGTGGATTGTATTTCAAAGATGCGCCCGGAGGCACAGGCAAAACTTTTCTCATTTCACTTATTTATGGCAACCATACGATCACGAAATAATATTGCACTGGCAATCGCATCTTCTGGAATTGCAGCAACTCTTTTAGATGGTGGCAGAACAGCGCATTCAGCGCTGAAATTGCCATTGAATATGCAAATCACTGAGACACCAACATGCAATATCAACAAAAATTCTGCAATGGGTAAAGTACTCCAATTATGTCAACTCATTATATGGGATGAATGTACTATGGCGCATAAAAAAGCATTAGAAGCGCTTCATCGTACACTGAAAGATTTGAGAGGAAATGACCAGCTCTTCGGTGGCGCACTCATTTTATTGTCTGGCGATTTCGGCAAACTCTACCAGTTATACCAAGATCAACACCCGCTGATGAACTTAATGCATGCCTGAAATCATCAGTTTATGGCGACACATACAGAAATTGACTTTGAAGACCAATATGCGTATACAACTACAACATGATGAAACCTCTGAACGTTTCGCAAAACAATTGTTGGATATTGGGAATGGGAAAATGCCAATCGATGATTCCACACGATGTATCACATTGCCAACAAACTTCTGTAACATCATAGCGACCACAGACGAATTGATTCATAAGTTTTCCCAAATATTGCACATAATTACAAAAATCATCAGTGGCTCAGTGCACGTGCAATATTAGCAGCAAAAAACAAGGATGTATATGACATGAATTTGAGCATTCAAAACAAAATACCAGGCGAAGTGACAACGTATAAGTCCATCAATACTGTAATGATTCAAGACGAAGTTGTCAATTATCCAACTGAATTCTTGAATTCACTTGATTTGCCAGGCATGCCACCACATGTTTTAACATTGAAAATTGGCGTGCCTATCATTCTTCTCAGAAACATTAATCCACCACGACTTTGCAACGGTACTAGACTTTTAGTGAAAAATATGATGAACAATATCATCGAAGGTACAATTTTAAATGGAAAATTTAAAGGAGAAGATATACTATTGCCACGCATCCCAATAATTCCAACAGACATGCCATTCGAATTCAAACGCTTGCAGTTTCCGGTGCGACTCGCCTTTGCAATGACCATCAACAAATCACAAGGACAATCACTACAAGTGTGTGGACTACATTTGGAAAATCCTTGCTTTTCACATGGACAGCTATATGTGGCCTGTTCACGCGTCGGAAAACATTCTGATTTATTCGTGTATGCACCAGATGGAAAAACAAAAAAATATTGTATATCCAAAAGCACTTCAATAAACAGACTTGAAATGAAACGTTAAATTGAAGTTTTTTCCAAGAAAATGAACAAAAGGACAATGATAAAACAAATAATTACTACATATTGTTATAGCAAGTTTCCTTTAAATTCATTTTTTTTTGAAGGCTATAACGCGCGCAGGGTACAGCTAGTTACACATAAAAATATACGATTTCAGATCAGTGCACGAACTCTAACACCAGCGACGTTTCCCGACTGACAATGCTGCAGACATTTATATTTATTCCTTTATTGACATTTTTAGTTCTAAAAATAAATAAGATCATACACACACAAAATTATTCTTATAAATATTGCAATCTTCAAAAGTACACTATAGACTTTTCCGGTGCAATGAAATTTGTTCACTGATATTAAGATATGATTGTTTAAAAAACAGATCGTAGGACACATGGTTGTTCCCTGAAGTGCACTGATGATGACACTCGGTTTATTCGCTCTCCTGCTATGAATTCGTCACGGAGTCTCTCTCTCTCTCTCTCTCTCTCTTGCGTTCCCGAGTCACGGAGTCTATTATGACGCACCTAACTTATTTTTCGTCCTAACTTTTAGTCATAGTTTGGCCTGGAACTCCGAAATGGCAACCACTACGCATCATTGGCAAAGTGCGTCATCCACTTTGCTTTTGGCGACACCTGAAGAAGACACTAATTGTCAATACACTAGCATAAATGCACGCGATCTGTACAGAAGCAACTTACTTTACCAATTATGTTGACATATACGTGACCAGTACAATAAAACTATATGCAACAAAGTGTACCAACTATTGTATCTATTAGACTAAATTAGTCTGAACTGTATAATACTTACATTTACAAAACAGAATAAAGCAAAATATTGTTAAAACACTGACAGCTCGATATTATTGTTGTTTATCCATGATTTGCTTCCATATGATGTACATGGTTATTGTTACGATGTCAAACATTTTTTGTATATTTTATTGAATGCCAACTTTCTGCGTTATCAGCATTATCACGATAAATTCATTATTTCAAAGCAGTGTGACAATAAACGTGTGTAAATACCTCTACACTGTATCTTAACCCCAACTGATCTATGGATGTCAGCAAAGTCTGCGACCCAATGTCAGTCCAAGTTTCGCCCAGTGTGCTGCTGGAGCTCGCAAGGGGAGCAAATATTAGTAACACTGCGACCTACAAGGCATGTCGTAAGAGTCGACTGGGGTGGGGACCTAGAGAAGCGACTATAGTAAAAAGGAAACTTCGCAGATATCGGATGTGCTGGCCTATATGTAGGCGCATAACTGGCACAATATACAATTGCTTTCGACTCAGATCACATACAAGTCACAAAGACTGGATAACATGTGGTCGATATTGAGCGGTAGAAGAAGAAGTTTAAATTTGGGCAAGGGCGGTGGTCTCGCCATCCCTCGATTCGGCATTTTAATTTTGTTGTGCTATTAATGTGATTGAGTCATATTATACGAGTTTGTAATATGTCTAATATTTGGTAATGACCAGTGCTATTTGTTTAATAACTTGTTCATCACATCTGATCTTAGTTTGGTCCACTTACTTGTTGTGTTCTTTACAATGACATGTTGCCAAACTATCTCCTAATAAATAGTAATATTTCGTCTTTATGTTTCGTGGAAAGTGCGAAATGAAAATCGTGGCATATCATAAAGGACGTAGTCGTCAACCACATTACACGAGTCGTTGACTTTCCAGGCGCCACTTATACGTTCAGTATCTTGCCATTGCTTTCTGAACGCAGAGGTCTATTTTTACCTTTTGTAAAAATGCAACGTAAACGAATTTGCTTCCAAACTTGCCCACCAGGGGTTTGAACCAGGTACGCTTGGTTCGTCATGACGCTATATATATATAAAGTGATCATCATAAATAGTACGCTTTGCTTATCATATCTAGAGGCACAATAAATAACAATGAACCACCTAGTTTAAATGATGATCAACGCCCGAGTGGTTACCGGGGCCCAAATTTGGGGTGTAAAGAATAGAACCACTGTTACCTGCCATGCATGTCGTAAGAGGCGACTAAGGAGGTTTGGATGAAATCGGATGCATGTGTCCTAAACGTGTAGAAGTCTATGCGTTTAGGGGCCAACCAAACCAATGTGCAACGTATACACGTTCTTGGCAAAGATCAAACATATCACAAAGAGTGATTAAAATTGGTGGTAAAGAACGAACGCAAAGAAGAAGAAGAAGAAATGATGATCAACAACTAAAATGTAAACGGATCTGTATGCACCAATTGAGAAAAGATGTACAAAACATCAGAATGTATGCACATTAATCATATAAATCGCCAATGTGGTGCTGGGGCAAAGGAAGCAAAGAATAGTACCACTCCGACCTACAAGACATGTCGTAAGAGGAGACTGATGTACGGGCCTAGGGAAGCTACCTTAGTGAAGAAATCGGATGTGTTGTCCTACTTGTACATATAACTGTCCCAACTTACAATCGCTCTGTCTCAGATCACATACAAATCACACAGACTGTTTAACAAGTGATCGATATGGAGCGTTTGAAGAAGAAGAAGATCATATGCACATTCAGATTCATGTAACATTGTTGAAAGACGCGTGCATGGTTTGATCACTTCGCAAGGATGTCGTTAAGAATATATGATATTAACTAAACTCATCCTTTCTGCTCACATTCCATATTTTGGAGCCAAATAGTGGAATTTGCTACATAAATTCGCCCTGTATATCATCACCAATGAATGTTGAAGATATGTATCTACGATTTGAATGACATTGCAAACATGAGCAATAGCTTGATATAATATCATCATCTCACAATATACTGTGAAAATATGTGATAAAGTTGCTATTTCCATAACTCTCCTTATCGTATTCAGACTGATGATGCTGCGCTTTGTTTAAGTGTTCCATGTTACCTGGATTTTCCGCTAAGAGTTATGTTTCATTTGTTGTTGCATGACAAACACGCCCTGATATAACCAAAGCAATGCCTCACTATTAAGTTGAAGATCATTTCTCGGATTCAACATATATTCAACATATATCGGAATAGAAAGTACTCCAGACAAGAAAACACAGTATCAGTGAGGCAGAGGTTTGTGTATCGATTTATTAGAACTCATCTGAGATTGATGTGGTTTTCTACAAAGATGAATCGGTAGTTCGGCACATGCAGAACTCATGAATTCACTGTTCAGTTCATAGTAAGTGTGAACAGGGCCGTGTGGTATATTTTCTCAGTATGATGCGTCTTCGAAATGCCGCCCCTTAAATTTGTTTCCTTAAAATAACCTTTAATTGTAATTGTGTTTTATTCCTACTAATGCCGCCGCCCTTACGATGCCGTCTGATGCGGCCGCAACTCTGTATCATAACACGGCACGGCCCAGAGTGTGAAGGAAGGCAGGTTTGGTTGTTATGACTATACGTAGTCTGACTAAAGAGACATGGCTGTAACTAAAGCAATGTCCTGAGTGGAGTCACATCTGTTTACTTATACATCTCTTCTTATAGTTACTCCTATGAAAGTTAATTACGATCAAGACGTGTTGGTTCAAGTCTCTGATTAGTCTTAGACTGAGCTAAACAGTAGCTATATTTTGGTACCAGTACACAGGAGTAAGAGAGAATGAAAAGAATGATCTATACTTGTTGGAATTGCAGTTAATGAAAGAAAACGAGCAACATACATAGCTAACATTTGAATTCCCTAATGGACATAAACGTGCACATGATTCATCTAAAAAGGACGAATTTAAAACCCTGACGGAGTGCAAGAAAATCACATAAAATAGGATGTAGCCAGGTAAGAACTATATATACTGGAGGACAAGAAATAATAGTAAACCAACACATATCTGGTTTCGTAAGTACTCACATGCTGAGATCCATACTGAAGAAAAAATCGGATCACTCTTGAACTAATTGGTTCGATGTGAGGTAATGATGTTCTGTCGACTAAACTAAACTTAACGAAGCGTTAATCCCCATACAAGAGAAAGAAACAAACACAATATGTCAGAATTAAATAATTGCATAATGACTGGTATATACACAGAAAAGTAAAATAAGGCTTGTTTTTTCTACACCAAAATTAGAAATAATTTGTTGTTTCAGTCATATCATAATCAATGCAGCAGAAACATAACTCGTTATATTCGTTTGATCATAACTTCTTCATTGAGATCAATACGAAATTATTTACAATTACACTTTTTCTAACGTAAATTTAGAGGACAAAAATCAATAGAAATAATGAGTTGATTAAGATATCAACTGCAGGATACACTAGAACAAGCAAAACCATTTAATCATATCAAATGTTGTCAAGAATAGACCCAAAATAAAAAGTGTGGATGAAAATAGATTTATAACAAGGTAGTAAACGTAAACAAAATCAACAGCTGGCATTCTGATAACAAATATCAAATAGGAAAGACAATTTATAAATAGCAGTCTTCTTCTTCTTTGCTTTCGTTCTTTACGATCAATTTTAATCACTCTTTGTGATATGTTTGATCTTTGCCAAGAACGTGTATACGTTGCACATTGGTTTGGTAGGCCCCTAAACGTATAAGACTTCTACACGTTTAGGACACATGCATCCGATTTCAGCCAAAGATAAATAACAGTCTTTCATTTGTTTTTTTCCTAAAATTTGTGTCTGGCCCCACCAACAAAAATGATCACGAGCCGCCACTGGGTAAGAATTGTTATATACAGCAGTCTCATTTTTTTCTTTCTAAAACCAGACTGTTTCTTGTATTTTAAGAACCAGACATCCTCCCATTCTTTTTGCAAGAAACTGTAATGTTCTGTTTGTAAATCTGCATTATATATAGTCGTTCTCTTCTGGACTCTTACTTTAGCTTGGGTGTATTATTCGATGCTTTATTTATAGACTGTACACCTGCCTAATTGTATTCGATTTGTTTTGTTTTGTTTCAAGTTTGTGTTTATTTAATGCTACATTTATTTCACCTCTCTTATATAAAGACAATAACATGTTATGTTTTAGATATTTTTAGTTTGTGATTGTTTAACTCTGATCTCGATGTCTTTCTGTTTTTCTGGGATAGTTCTACTCTTGTTGAAGTTATTAAAATGGTGATGCTACTCTCATAGACATACTGATTTGATTGCTTGATTGATTGATTTATTGGACCATCATAATTGCACTTCGGTGAGTAACCTTTTGTGCTCCGATCGTTTTCTTACATAAGACGATCTCAGCTGCCTTGCACTAACTCTGTAGCACCGGCGAGGGTTGCCGATGTAATTTTGAAGATGGCACAAATCAGGAGTTTGACAGCTTGACTGAGTTTGCAAAGATCAGTATATAGGAGTTTTGTTTTTAATCTTTTCTAATGAATTTTGCTCAGCAGCAGCCTCCCAGCCTGCTCTTCTTGATTTTGAACTGCCAATGGTTCTTTTACGTGCTCAAATTGAACACTGGAACCATAGTTTCATCGTCCATCTCTGTTAATACTAGGAACTCGATCTGAGATCTATACTGAGATCAAGGAGCTCTGGAGAAATATCCAGATGCCTCTACGAGGGAGCAAACCTGGTACCTTTGGCACGAAAGACAAGCACCTAGCCTCTACGTCACAGACACCGATACACAAAATATACTGAAACAGTTTGTCCAAGTAAAAGATTGAGTACAGAAATAACAAAGAATGTAGAGAACGTGGAACTGATTAGTGTAATAAAATAAGTATTCTGTTACCGAGTCAAACACAAGTGGGTTGTGGGTTCAGTCACACACTCAAAATTACAAACGTGAGAAAAGGAATTGACCCTCACAACTACTGCACACTAGGATATATAAATGTGAAGTGACAGATACTTCATACACTTACAACTTAAAAGACAACATAAAATTAGAGTCAGAGTAAAGAACACAATTTATGTGAGGTGCTTAACATGTTCCTTCCATACATCTTTTTATTTTCTCATGATGTGAGGTAAAACAATATTATTACACTGAAAAAAGAAAATATCATAGAGTTCTATTATTTGTTATATTCTCCTTGGTTTTAAGCAGGCGGCTCGTCATTAAGGGCCAGAAGGGCAGGGCCCACCAAAAATAATGTGTAACGCGTCTTTATTATTTAATAAATTAAAATATAACCTAACCCAAAGCCATGACTTTCCCGAAAATTTGTGTATGGCCCCACCAACAAAAGCGATCACGAGCCGTCACTGTTTGTAAGTATAAATCTGATTTGGATTTGACAATGATTTACAACATACCTTCATTAATAGATTCTCGATATGCCTGTGTGTTACCGGACTTGCAAGGGAAGCAAAGAATAGTAACACTGCGACATACAAGGCATGTCGTAAGAGGTGACTGGGGTAGAGGTCTAGGAAAGCTACCTATTAAATAAAAGCATTAGATGTACTGGCCCCGTCCGTGTGGTACCGGGCCCGCAATGGGAACAAAGAATAGTACTACTGCGACCTACAAGTCATCTCGTAAGAGACGACTGACGAAGGGCCTAGAAGCTACCTATTAAATAAAAGCATTATATGTACTGGCCCCGTCCGTGTGGTACCGGTCCCACAATGGGAACAAAGAATAGTACTACTGCGACCTACAAGTCATCTCGTAAGAGACGACTGACGAAGGCCTAGAAGCTACCTATTAAATAAAAAGCATTATATGTACTGGCCCCGTCCGTGTGGTACCGGTCCCACAATGGGAACAAAGAATAGTACTACTGCGACCTACAAGTCATCTCGTAAGAGACGACTGACGAAGAGCCTAGGAAGCTACCCTAAAAATAAAACGCATCGCAGAAATCGGATGTGCTGGCCTACTTATATGCGCATAACTTGGACAACTTACAATCGCTCTCAGGTTCAGGTCACATACAAATCACAAAGAGTGGTTAACTAGTGGTCGACATGTAATTTTGGAAAAAGTATTCTCATTAGTGCAGAGGGGCATGTTGTCTTTCTATATTTATGAATCAGAACGTTCAATGTTTGAGTCAGTGTTATCGAATTATCTTAATGTTAGATGTTGGTTTTTCTCTTTATTATATTATTATTTTATTCTTATCGTATTGATATTCTTTTTCTGCGTTATCACTAGATTGGGTTTTTCGGATTCTCTAATAACGGCCGCCGTCTGCCTCAGATTATCAGCCACGCCATACAGTTTGTCTTGGACGCTGGTATAAGTGCGCCACCTCTTTCTTCTCAGGTCTGTATACTGAAGGCAGTTCTGTAGGATATGTTCTGTTGTCATACTGGCCAAGCCACAGGGGCACATGTTATTGATATAAGTTAAAAATGACATGCAAGTAATTTCTCCATATCGCTCTATCCTGAGCTACTAGTTCAGTCCTTCTATGAAAATGAGTCCAATATTTCTGGCCTCTCTCAGTATAGTTATTTTCAGGGTTTTCTTTGGTGACCCATACTTTATTGAATCCTTTGCCTCCCACTTTAAAGCCTGCTTTGTGATTCATATCTTGTGAATACTTTGCTTAATAATCTTATTTAGTGGAGTCTACGTTGCATATTTATACGTCGGAGTTCTGGTAATATCAGATGCAGATGAGAAATAAAGAGCAGAATATGGCAGGCAAAAGCATCGTTTCAGAAAATGAGACACATCATACGCAACAAGTCATTGTCAATTGAGATCAGAATGAGAGTTCTACAGTGCTAAATAGAACCAATACTGACATACGGATGCAAGTCATGGACAATAAACAAACGGATCGAAAAGTTTCTAAGGATCACAGAGATGTGGTTTTACAGAAGAATGATGGGAATCCCATGGACTGCTAACATGACTAATGTTGAGGTGTTGAATGAGGTCAAGTCACAAAGACATCTTATCATCAATATAAGAAAGAAACATACATCATTTTTCGAACGTGCGATAAGGAGGGGAGGTTTAGAACACATTGTAACAACCGGTAAAATCGAGGGTAGATGAGACAGAGAAAGAAAGAGAGAGAAACGTATCCTGACTTCATGGCACGAAAGAACGTCAACATCTGAGATGATAGCAAACACCAGAGACATGTATTTGTTGAGATTAATAATCGCCTACGCCAACCGACACTGCACCTGCTGTTGATGCCATTAAAATTTAGCAGTTTCGTTTTCCTGCTTTTTTAAAGAAGTATTTATTTATTACTTCACTTGTCAATTACTAACTACTCGACAGAGAAACATGTTTCTTATCAACATCTCCCACTCTACTCCCCAAAGTAAACAAATAATTAGAGAAGGAAGTCTTGAAACTGATGTTATGAATAATTGTTCTAGAGTGGTAAGGTAAACTTTGAGTGGCAGAGACTAACACCGTACACGGTGGAATTACGCAAGTCAAAATGATCATCAAATTGACACGTCTAGTTTACAAAATGTTTTAAACATTAAAAATCAATTACATGTTAGAGCTAGTTGCCCACGCGTTAAGCTTCACACTTAGAAATTGATGAATCTGACATTTCTGGTGCCTGGTATAAAGTTAGGACATAGCTGGTTAATCAATCTGAACAAATTGAAGTTCCTGGATACCAGAATCATTCTATGGTTGACATGTAACCGGTAATCCAATACGGTCTGATGTTACATGGGTGTGACGTGTTAACAATCTTACGGGATTAGACATATACATTACTAGAAGGTGTAGCAAGTTCACTTTCCTATTGTCTTTCTTCATTATCTCAGTAAGTCATTTTTAGTTTATATCTCTTCTGTGGGCTTTGTGGCGTAGGGATTATGTGCTTTCCTCTCGTTTCACAGTATTCGCTCGCTTCCTCGTGGAGCTATCAGGATATTTTCAAGAGTTCCCTTATCTTAGTGTAGGTGAGATCGGTTCCTATTCGATCGGAGAAGGACGATAAAACATAGGTCCCGTGTTCAATTCGAGCACGTAAAAGAATCACTGACAGTAGACAGTGCTAGTTATGCGTCTACACGTAGGTCAGCACATCCGACTTCAGCGAGGATTTTTATTTACTAGGGTAGCTTCCCTAGGCATCTACCTCAGTCGCATCTTACGATATGCCTTGTAGATCGCAGTGGTATTATTCTTTGCTTCCCTATCGGGCACCGGAACCACATGTGCGTTTTAATTAGTTAGTTCCTTTCGTACCAAATGCAACACATAGGGCAGAGGTTTTAGAGCTCCAAGTGATGCGGTTCGTTGTTATAATGGAGATCGTGTATGGCGTTTTACGTTAATGAAATTTGAAGAAAACAAATGTGTAATCAATCGTTTCACGACTAGAACTTGACACACAAAGGAAATAATATGGGCTGGAACTGGTCAGCTTGTTCTTGCTGGATAAAACTGAGCACACATTTGACTGTCGATTGTTTTATTAAGAAATCGTTCAACAGATGTCTGAAAAAATAAAAATAGCAACCGTATAATAGTTAGTTAGTTTATTCCTTTCGAGCCAAAGGCGGCACATAGGACAGAGGTTTTAGATCTCCATGTGATACGGTTCTTTGCTAGCAGTTGGAGATCTTGTATGGTTTTACATCCCAATAGTTTACTTTCTTGTTGGATGGTTCTTCGAAGAGTGGTCTTTGGTCTTCCCCGTTTTCTTTTCCCAACTGGTGACCACATAAGGACTTGTAGATTTAGTCTCTGTTCGTCTGATCTAAGAACATGACCTAAATATTTCCACCTTCGTTTCCTTATAATATTTGATACGAGTTGTTGGTGTGTTCTATCTCTCACTGTGTTGTTAGAAACGAAATCACTCCATTTTACTTTTAATAATTTTCGTAGACATTTATTCTGAAAGCTGTCTAGTTTCTTATCAATTTTCTTTGTTGATTTCCAACTTTCACAACCTGTAGGTCAGTACAGAATACACATGACCTAAATAATTTAACTTTTTGTGCATATACTAAGGTCTTGAGATTGCCAGATATTCGTTAATTTAGTGAAGGCACTAGCTGCTATAGCAATCGAGTTTATTTCTTTCATCGTGTCTCCGTTGTTTGACACTTTACTACCCAAATTTGTAAAATGTTCAACTTTCTTCAGTGTTTGGCCATTTATTACGATGTTGTCTGTCGAGTTTGTGAGGTCCATAATTTTGGTCTTGGCAGAATTAATCTGGAGACCAACCTGTTCTGCAAGTGTGCAAAGATTGCTCGTTAGTTTGTGGGTTGCTTGTGTGGTTGAATTCAATATGGCCACGTCATCGGCAAAGTGAAGATAAAATAGTCTGCTGTTATTAAGCCATTTGATGCCTAGTTGATCATCTTGGGTGCATTTGCGCATGATCCAGTCTCTAGCTATCCCAAAAAGCATAGGTGACATCACGCAGCCCTGCTTCACATCTGAATTGACTGAACCAGTCTGAGTTTCCTGCATCTGTTCTTACACAGCAGGATGCTTCAGAATAGAAGGCTTTATAATATTGATGTACTTTTCCTGGAAGCCGTAGGTCTTAAGAATCTCCCAGAGAGTAGAACGATGAAGACTATCAAATGCTTTCTGAAAGTCTATAAAATTTATCACTAGTGGTGACTGTAAATGTCCCATATTTATATATTTTTTTTTATTTTTCGATCCAGAAGCACTTGAGCTTTGAGCTATTCGGCACAGTGCCATGGACATCGTAACCCTTCGGTTCGGTGCCACGAACACCGTAAATCTAGAGAACTTGTGGTTTCTTCTGCCAGCCCGATGAATTGAACCCACACTCACAGAGGGCTTGTTACACCGTCGTCCAACGCGCTACGAACACGCTGTTCAGGCGGACCCTTTACTTTAATAAGTATTATCATCTTCCGTGTGTCTGTGTATTGGCGAGACTCGCAAGGGGAGCAATGAATAGTAACAATGCGACTTAAAGGCATGTTGTAAGAGGTGACTGAGGTACGGCCTAGGAAATCTACCCTAGTAAATAAATAGCGTGGCAGAATTCGGATGTGCTGACCTACTTATAGGCGCATATCTGGCACACAGTACAATCTTTCTTTGATCACATACAAATCACAAAGAGTGTTTAACAAGTGGTTGATATGGAGCGTTGGAAGATAAATATCTTCCGTGATTTTCTTGATGTATTTGACCGGTTAGTTAGACTATCGATCTTAAATCATTCTATAAAATATCGATTACACTATTTTCCATTCCTTGTTTTCTTAATCTAATTTAAAGCTTGCTTATTTTTGGCAACAATTTATGCTTCTGGCAATCGAATGGTTGTTTATGTTCGTTGCGTGTATTTCTATATTAAAATGGTTTGATTCTATTTAAAGCGAGGCAACATGGACTATCAGCATGCAAATCTGATGAGAGAGAATGATCACTTATTCGTGCCGTCCGACTGAAATGATATTGATTTCAGTAACTATCTTACTAAATCGGTTAGATGTTTTTTTTTGCTACATCTTGACTTTACACAAAAATTATTATGTGTCGATATCTAGTCAGGACTGATTGATTGATAGGACTATCATCATTTCATTTCGATCAGTAACCATGTGTGCTATCATCTCTTTCTTACACATGAAGATCTCAGCTAGAGAGCGCAGTCTGTAGCACCGCCGAGGGTCTCGATGTCATTTTGAAGATGGTGAATATCTTTTTTCTTTTAGTAATTTTATTCTTTTAATATTTAATATTTTCTATTGAATGTTGCACGGGCAGTAGCTTTCCAGCCCACTATTTTTGATTTTGAACTGCCACGGTTCTTTAACGTGCACAAATCGAACACGGGATCTGCGTTTTATTGTCCGTCTTCAATAGGACTAGGAACTCAATCTCACCTACACTGAGATCAGGGATGTATGGAATAAAGGACACGATGGCTCTACAAGGGAAAGAACCGAGTATCTTTAGCACGAGAGGCGAACACTAACATCTACGCCACAGAGATCCCTAAATTTAGGATGATATTGGTAAATGGAAGTAGTATTGTTCTGTTGTCAAGGGGAACCAAACTAGGGTTGGTGCATCTTGTGAAGGGTGCCAATGTAAACAGATGTCTTCTTTATCTTCTTAGAACACCAACAGTTATGCATTTATAATACAGACGTGGAGTTTCTCGTTATTTATTAGTCTTTTGTGTTTGGTTTATTGACTGGAGGCCACCCGTCAGGACAGTTGTCACGGTTCGCATGTTCTATTATCTTATTATAAATGCTGCTTTTTCTATTTTTGCTTGTTGTCGGATGCATAATTTACAGTTAGCTTTTCGGGTTTTTTTGTCCTAAGCTACATGCACACAATAAGTTAGATGAATTGTAACGGAATCACACTTTACTGACTGGGGTCTGCCCAGTTTGAGAAGGTCGATAGCGGTCATATGATTTATCTCACCGCCAAATGGAATACCTATAAGCATGATTGATGCTCGTCCATCACGGGTCATGCTGATCACACAAGTTTTCATCCAAGGGAATGTAGTTGCGTTATGTTTGTATGTGTGTGCGTAGATGATTAGTAAGCCCGAAACGGGCTTGAAATGTTCTTGTACAGTGTGGGCAAGGTATACTTGCACTTGTGGGGAGTTTTACTGCTTTTCTATTTTGACGTTTTTGTTCCCATGAGCCTATGAGCATATGACATAACCAGTAACTGCAGTATCTATTGTTGTCTTGATCCCGTAAGACTAAGCTGGTCTGTATTCTCCAAGGATATAATTTGAACATTGTGATAATCGATGTTGGTCATACAAATAGATATATCCAGAAGGAACTAACAATCTGAGAACCCTGGATCTTGCTACAAATAAGAAAGAGGTAATTGAGGTATTTTGGACATATAAAAAGCCACGACGGGCTGGAGAAGACCATCATGGACTGAAGCATACCCACAAAGAGGAGAAGAGGAAGACAACTGAAAAGATGGATTCGTGATGTAAGTGATGTTTTGAACATGACGGCTGCATAGGTGGTACATACATCTGGCCTATGCGAGAGAGAATATTCCGAAGGACTGTTGTGGTGGCAAAGTTATGCTCGGTACAAGCTATTTGATGATGGAATTGGCCATGCAGCAGTTCATATTCTCTCGCGCAGGTGACACATTCGAAATAATGGTAACGTGTATACAGCCCGATGACAGCAAGTCGCTAAGGTATCCGTAATATCATTAAATGCATTGCCATTTTGCTTTATGTACATCTATTCCATATGTTATTTCTTGGTATGTCTCATATTCTTTGCCATGGATAGATAAAGCCGCAATGCGACGGTTGTTTGAAATCAGAGCAAATCTTCGGCTAGATTATCTACGGATTAAAGATTATCTATGGATTATCCAAGGTTAGCAAGTTCTACCTGCTCGAAGATACTAGTTTTCTGAAACTAGTTATTAACCACTATCCCGTTCTATTGATATCTATACCTCGTCGTATATAGGATAATACGGTGTTAGGCCCGTATTTTTCATTGTCAGTCTACACGAGATGGACCTTTACTTCCCAGTGCTTTTTCTGGTACCCAAGTGAAGATGGGTTGACCTGGGAACCGTTACAGTCGAAAACAAGTTCCACTCCCACTATAGAATTGAACACGGGCCACTAACCTATGAAGCGAGTTCACTAAAAATTACGATTCTGCGGCTCCCTGTATATATATATATATTTATATATAGAGCCTCTGTGACTAAGTGGTTAAACCCTTGTCTTGCGAGTCGAATGTCGTGGGTTCGAATCCGGCCGCACTGTTCTGTTCACGAGTGCATTTTTTCAGAGACCCTATGATTGTTGATGGAGCTACGGAGTTCATGCTTGGTGCAATGCTCTTGGCTTGGAAGCGAGCTATTTCTGCAGAGAGGGACCAAGCTATGGGGGTAAAACCTGGTACAATGAAGTCAATCATTCGTATTTATACTTATATATACTGTTGTCTGTGCCATCAAGGGGAGCACAAAATAGTAACACTGCGACCTACAAGGCATGTCGTAAGAGGCGACTGATGTAGGGGACTAGGAAAGCTACCCTAGTAAATAAAACATGTCGCAGAAATTGAAGTGCTGATCTACTTGTAGGTGCATAACTAGGAGCAGAACGTACAATCGCTTTTAGAATCAGATCACATACAACTCACAAAAAAAGGCTTAAGAAGTGGTCGGTATGAAGCATCAAAGAAGAAGAAGAACATATTCTGTCTCTGTATGGATTAATACATTTTACTAATGCTAATAAATGTCACATCAAATAATTATAACGTTATTCTTACAACAGATAAGCGCATTATTGTAATACTGATCAATAATGCCGTCTTACGATCAGGCCTGGCACTGACTGCTACTTGATACTCTTAAGGATGCCGGGAATGAGGTAAACATATCTCAGGTCGCCACATATTTCACCCCCGCAGTGACGTCACGATTCGTGGTGCTAAAATAGCAAAGGCTGATTTTAGAAAACAAACTGACCCCTGCTGTTTGATAATTTAGTTTCCCGAAATGCACAGTCATTTCTTTGTTTTCTGATTGTAAAGTCGTGACTTTAAGCCTCATGATATTTTGTCATATTGATTTACATGGTAGTTTTTTCACGTTGATTGTTTTGTGTATCTGTTTTAGTTATAACAAATATTATATATTTTATATTTCTACAATGCAACTAAAAATAAAGGATAATATATTGTCAAATAAATTCAGAAAGACGTGACTTATTAGTGTCTTCTTTTTTTTAAATTCTTCTTCTTATGCTTCATATCAATCACTGGTTAACCACTCTTTGTGATTTGTATGTGATCCGAACCTAAGAGTGATTGTACGTTGTGCCAGTTATGCCTCTATAAGTATGAGATCACTTCCGATTTTGCGAGTTTTTATATTTACTATTGTAGCTCCCCTAGGCCTCTATATCTTTCGCCTCTTACGACATGCCTTGCAGGTCGCATTGGTACTAATCGTTGCTTCCATAGCGGGCCGCGGCACCACATGGAAGGTTTTTCAGGTAATAAAGCATATGAAAAACTTGGAGTAGAATGAAACAAAGTATAACATATTGCATTTATCAGGTTTTTCATCTTTTGTGTAAAAATAGTATACATGTGAAGGATTAATTTAATTGCACTGTGTTTCTCCATATGGCTCTACCACTGTTTTGGCAGAAATGGCACGCCATCATCTCCCGAAGGTATTGCACAACGAACGAACTGCGTAGCTTCCAGAACAATCCTCATGAGTTAAAGGATCACATGAAAAAAAGTGTACACGAGACTCAGTCTGGATTCGAACAACAACCTTCAGAACGACAGGCAAGCATCTTAACCATCTCGCCATATAGACTCGCGTATCATTTGTATAGTAACGTATATATGTGAGTCCTGGATACGTAACAAATTTGCTAAGAATCACATCAATGACGTGTATACAAATGCTATATAAAATCCATAACATAAACACTCCAAACAAAAAAATCGATGTTGCAAAATTAAACATTGAAGATTATTGACTTCAGAAAAAAAAGTAAGTGTCACGAAAAGTGGCCTATTTTGGTTACATACGCTAGCCTGGTTCAAATAAAACTGGAACGTGCTAGAAATATGAATTTTTAAAATGAGGTATTTTAGATATAAAAAGACATGAAGGGTTGAAAAGACCATTTTTAAAGGAATCATCACTGCAAAAAGAATAAGCAGAAGAACACCGTACAGTTAGATTCATAATGTGACTGATGATTTTGTCATGTCGTGTGCAGAGAGGCGCGTTTATCGTCTGCGATTGTCTTAATCATTCATTAGCTTGTCCTGAACATAAATTTGCCACCCTAACATTCTTCGAAATTGCTCTCTCATAGGCCAGATCAGTCAGATCAGATTTAGAAAATGAAACCTTCGCAAAAGTGTATATTCTAGGAAAAGAGAAAGATGTACGTCGAGGATGAAATTAATATGAATTTGGGACTCTGGTCTGGAAACTATTTTCTTTGCTTTGGTATTAATGTAGAATTTGTATAACAATTTTGAAAGATTATGACTTAGAATAGTAGAAAAATTAGTAAAATAAAAAAAGTCAACGCGTTGCCATGGAAACAATACAAAATGGCCGCCAAGCACAAAATTTCAAATCCTTAAGGCTCTGAAGTTAATGAATATAAATGAATTCTGTTTTCACTCTAAGGTGCCAATTGTAATATCTAAAAAATTACTGATCCTTTTTAGGATATATTAAATATTACATTTTTATGAATTTTTGTGTAAACACACCTCCATAAACAGCTTTTTTGACCACATTTTGAGGGGAAATTTTTACAAAAAATTATAAAAATTAAATATTTAATATATCCTAAAATCATGTCTAATATTTTAGATATTACAATTGCGCACCTTAGAGTGAAAACAGAATTCATTTACATTCATTAGATTCAGAGCCTTAGGATTGAAATTTGTTTTACGGCCATTTGTATTGTTTCCATGGCAACACTTTGACATTTTTTTTTTTACTAATTTTTTCTACTATTCTAAGTCATACTCTTTCAAAATGCTTATACAAATTTTATATTAATATGAAAACAACGAAAATAGATTCTTGATTTTTAAGACCCGAATCCCCTTAATACAAGAGGTAATAGACAGCGTGGTAGCGTCTGTTTCTTAGGATATAATGACTAGGTCTATTAATTATCACCGACGTTCTTAGTTCGACTCACGCTGAGGACAATTTGGTTGCAAATTGTTTCGCATGGAATTTTACAAAAGGACAATGACACCACCCGTTCAGAAAGCAATGGAAAACTGCTAAATGTATAATGCCTAGAAAAATCACAAACAATGTTAAAAAGAAGGGGTTGATTCCTAAAGTCATGTAAAAGATATGCAATTAACTTGAATAGACAAAGTACAAATGGGTGCAATCAGTCCGGGGCAACTTGAGCACATTTACGATGTTTTCATGGAATATGTCATGGGAGCAAAGTTATGTAAGTGACATGCATATAAATAAATGAAAAATACCTTTCTTTACATAACTTAGAAAGTATACCCTCATGTAAGTATATTCTTATTATAATGTTCCTCTATGATGTGATACATCCCTTGCTTCTTTAACACGCATGTAAAGAGTTTGAAGAACACAAAGAAAGCATCAGATCAATGCTCATTAATTTTAATTAAAAAGAGAGTACGCAAGGATAGGATGATTTTGGACTGAAACAATCGCCAAACACGTAACTGAACTCCGACTTGTATCTTTCTCTAAAACCACCCACTAGCCGTACATACGAGCGTTTTCAAGACTACGACCAAGAAACTCTCAAACAAAGATCGTCACTTTATCTTTCCTTATCAAACGCATTGACTACACAACATGGCCAAATCAGGTCATTTATATATTGAATATAATATATATATGTGTATATATATATATATATATATATATATATATATATATATATATATATATATATATATATATATATATTTAATGTACCGATTTGCTTGCAGAAGTGGCCACTGTAAAAAAGCGGGCGAGCAATGAACCAGGCTGATATTATCAATTCCCTATAGGAGAGATGACGCGTACACGTTTCACTTAATAGTAGTAAATCTATAACACTAACCAGACTGCAATAATTTCAAGTCAAATATGATGAGGCTAGATACAACATTATGCTGGTAGCCAAAGAGAAATAGTAAACCAATACAGAACCGGTGTCGTTAGTCGCAACACGCTGAGAGACATACTGATGAGGAGATGCGGAGCATTTTGGACTAATTGGTTCGACATGCAGTGACGATGACCCGACGACTAAACTAAAACTAGACATATGTATATATATATTTCAGAGGAAACAACCTTACACAAAGACACGAGCATATACTTATAACACACATGTACATACCATTGCTAGGTAGATTAAACTATGTGTATCAAATGAATGAACAGTTCTAAGAAGCACTATCAACTTACATAGTATATGCATGCACGTTAGGTAAGTGTTTGATGACACCGGCAATAATACAATAGAGACTGACCACTGAATAGCACCACTACTTCATTTGTTTTCATTCTTAAACTAAAGATAACCTTTCAACTACACATGTCCTAATCTTAAAACAAATATGTTCTATTTTAAAATTAGCCATCAATCAACGTTTACAAAGCAGGCATTGAAGTGGGAGGTGAGTACTTCAAGAAAGAATGTGATGCCCTTAAGTAACCCTGAACCGAAATTTACTGAGAGAGGAGAAACATTGGACTCACTTCCATAGAAGAGATTTTACTAGTATCTCAGGATAAATAATACCTCTCGTACCGGTGTTATACGTTACATACGGCAAGCATTGCAATTTCTCCATACCGATCTATCCTGGGCATCTCGTTCAATCTCATTCATGGAATTGATACCGATATTTCTTGCCTTTCTATCAAAGTTCGTTTCAGGCTCTCTTTATGTCTTCCTCTATTTCTTGAACACTCTGCATCTCAGGGTAGTGCGATAACAAGAATGAGCATTGTAACGTATACAGATAAGAGAAGAATATGTATATACACCAACTTACCTGATCATTTTCATTATTATGTACGATACCATATATCGTAGACGATCATATAATTGCACAACGTCGTGCTCCGAGTACAGTTTATCAGAAACTATGATTATTTTCTTCTGCCAGTATTGTTAGCATCCATATCTTCTGTGAAAGATATAACATTTATAAATGTAACTCCCAAATTACAAATGTGAAACGTGTGCTCTAAAAACCAGATTTAACTGTTCAGGTTTTCATTTTTAAAAAGTTGTTGCACTGTATATTCAATAATAACAATAATTCCTCTAGTACCGTTATACGTTACATATGGCCTGCAAGTAATATCTCCATACCGCTCTATCCTGGGCAACTCGCTCAATCTCCTCCATGGAACTGAGACCGATATTTCGTGCCTCTCTCAGCAAAGTTCGTTTCAGGTCTCCTTAGGTTGTCCTCTCCTATTTGAACCCTTTGCATCCCACTTCAATGCCTGTTTTGATATTCGTTGATCATTTCTAATCAAGGTGTGTCCAACAGATAACTTTCTTATAACAGTTGTCACTAGTGGTTGACAAGACATTTCTCTGATTTCATCACTTCTCCTGAATTCGTTCCATTTTATATTCATTATTTTATTGTATATTCAAACACCATTTATATATATCATAAAACACTTTTCACATTCGAATTGTTGTGAATGTATCATGTATTATTGTAACATAACAGGCACGGGCGTCACTAGGGGGTGCGGGGAGGGGGTGGGGCTGCCCCGGTGACACCATCAAGGGGTGACACCAAAATAAAAATTGCAAATTTGACAAAGCAGACATAGCTCTGACTAGTCGGGTTTCATAACCGTTCATTGTTAAATACATGCAGGCACGAGTGCCACCATGCAGGTCTGGTGCTTAAATGAATAAGATTCAGAGCTGCTCGGAGTCGGAGTAGAATCGTGAGTCATTTGCAAACGCGCCAATTAATGACGTGTGGAGTCACGTGGTTGCAGAAAATTACAGACGTTGTTTACATGTTCGTTTTTTATGTAAATAATTATTTTTAGAAATTTTATAATTTTATCAATATCACTAACATATACATATTTTAAAGTAAAGTAATTAGGACAGGACATACATTTTAAAGGATAAAAACAGCGGCAGGCTTCCACTCAAAAAAGTTAGTATTACTATATTATAGTATACTAGTAGTTTACTACTACAATAAATTAATAATTACGGCATACACACGTTTTTCTATCTGTCTGAAAATATATATTAAAATTTTTAATTTTAAATTTTTTTAATTAAACAAATGGAAATAGAAAATAAATAACTATATTGATTAAATTATGAATAAATATATGGATTATAATTATTTATACAGATTTTATATATTTATATTATATCTTTTTGTTTAGTTGTATATTTTTAAGTCCCTAATTTATTATATATTTATTATTTAAGAATATTCCATCATGCCACATGGAGTGCACAAATCAAAGAGGCCTAGAGGATGCGAGCAGCGAAAAGCAAAGAAGAAAAGATGTGAATCACTAAAATCACTACCTGGATTCATGCTTCAATATGTCAAGAGACCAAGTGATGGCCAAGGTCTTTTACCTGCTGTCTGTGATTTCACGTTTCTGTGCTACCTTTACTTTTGGGCTGCTGTACTTGAGGAAGTTAATTTGACACAGCAGTATCTGCAGACTAAAGGCTTAACTCTTGACAAAGTAGTGACCAAGTTAGAGGCATTAAGACTTTTTCTGCAGGAGAAGCGCAGTCACTTAGTGGAGCATGCAATTGAACAGGCACTTTTAAAAGCAGACCAATATGGAATAACAGTAGAGATAAGATTAAGGTTCAAGAAGAGAATGGCAGGGAAACAACTCAGAGAGACTGGACTCACTATGCAAGAAGAAAACAATAGGGCGATGCTGGAGTGTATTGATCGTTTTCATTCTGAACTCCAGACCAGATCAACAGCGATCAAGGAAGTAGCAAATATGTTTGAGGCTGTTCAAGCCAAGAGTCTTCTATCAGCAACTGAAGAAGAGTTGCTGGTGTCAGTTCCAAAATTGACCACTTTCTATAATGAGCTATCCGGAGTAGAGCTTTTAAAAGAAATACCAAGGCTGAGAAGACACCTGAAGGCAGCAGATATTGATATCCACAAAACCAAAGACTGGTCAATATTTGATATTTTAAAATTCATAGTTGACTGGGATTTCTTTGAATCTCTCCCAATACTCTCACTAAGCCTACAACTATTTCTTACGATCTGTGTGTCTGTGGCTTCATGTGAAAGGAGCTTTTCAAAACTGAAACTTATAAAGAACTATTTGCGATCAACCATGGGACAGTCAAGACTTTCTGATCTGGCTATATTATCAATTGAAAGTGATATGGTGATATATATTGATTTTGATGATGTGATTGACAGGTTTGCAGCATTGAAGACCAGGAAGGAAACTTTAAATAACATAAATTTTAATGTTAAATAACAAAATTTAACTTTGTCCAAGTTTGTCGAAGTTCTTTATTTATGTTTTACCTGAAGTATTGAAGTTATATTGTTCAATTTGTTTTCTTTCTTATGTCCTTATTAACTTTTTGACTTATTTTACAAACATTACTATATGCGATTATATATGGTACAGGAACACTCGGAAGAAGAAGACCATGGTGAAAGTCTAGAGGGGTGACACCAAGAGTTTACTGCACTGGGTGACACCAACCCCAGTGACGCCACTGATAACAGGTACAGAGGCGGAACATTATGTACTATGAGAACTAGAGACATCCCGAAGAACTCTCAAGGTGGTAAAGTTATGCTCTTGACAAGCTATTTGATGATGATTATTAATTAATTCATTGGCACAAAAGACTAATGGGGAGTATGTATTAAAACTGACAAGATCCATATTAAAAGAAACTCTTTTACAGATTTCAATGTGAACGGTTGACTTCATTGCAGCAGGTTTTCACATACAGCTTTTCACAAAAATGACTCTCCACCCGCCGATAATATTTGCTTGTTATTTATTTATTAAATTCTTCTTCTTTGAACGCTTCATATCGACCATTTCTTAATCATTATTTGTGATTTGTGTGTGATCTGAGTTTAAAAGCGATTTTACATTGTGCCAATTATGCGCCTACAAGTAGGAAGTCACTTCTTATATCTGTGTCGCTTTTTATTTACTAGGGTAGCTTCCTTAGAAAATCTTTACTGGAAGGGAAAGTGCAAGGGCGAAAAGCAAGAGGAAGACCGAGAGATAAGTGGGAAGGAAAATTTAAGAAATGAACAGGTTACAGCCTGGCAGAGTGCAACACCAAGGCGAAAGACAGAGGATACTGGAGATTCATTGCAGCCAACCTTCGGTGTGGAGACGGCACCTGATGATGATGAGCTTCCATAGACCCTTAACTCAGTCGCCTTTTACAACATGCTTGGTAGGTTGCAGTGTTGCTATTCTTGCTTCCTTGTAAGCTCCGGCAACACACGGGAGATTTTATCAAATAAGTGCCAACATGTTATCAAATTTCACGATACTTGATTATATCATATTCTCATATCTTTTCATCTTTTTATTTGTATTAATTCTGCACTGGAAAAACTCACCCAAAAAATCGTAATGGAATATTTGATCTTGATAGAATGAGGAGCAACATCAAATTGAGATCTTTTCTTTATAAAACAACGACAACAAAACTCGTTACCCACAAAGCCAGTGTGAATGCCTGCGTGTGCTGAAATCTTCCTACCTGATTACCACCTGAAATATCAAGTTCAGGTACACTAGAACACACTACATAACATGATTTTTATTTATTCGCCAAGTTGTAGCATATATCTCAACTGATTCTCAATAAGTACAGACAAACTTAGTTAAAACATTAAGCATTGTTTGTTGATTGCCACGGCATGCTAAAATATGAGTTTACGAATTACACGCAAATAATCTGACATAATGCAATTTGGTATATTTATCTTTTTTCTTTCTTCATTTCTTTCTCTGAATACGTTTTTTCTCACATCGCAAGGTAAAGAAGAGATAGTGTGCTTTTCATACAAGGTTCCTGTCACCTGTCACTGACTTATTTTTGAGCCCACGGTTTGTGCGAATGCCCTATGTTCAATTAAAGCAGCATGGAAAAGGAAAGATATAACGTATTTTTAAACAAAGTGCTGCGGACAGTGTTTTTAGAATGCACTCATCAAAAACGAGATTTGTTATATATATCTTACATTTTCCCGGCCCTACCAATGCCGTATTACATTTTTCCCGGACCCTACCCAATGCCGCCCTCGTTCTGTTTACACTGGCCATGTTACAAGCTGTCATAGCCGTTAGGAGCAATGTAGACAAAGAATGTGGAACGGTTAGAGATGTCAAAATAAGAATACAGAAGGCAAGAGGAGCTTTCATCGCACAGGGAAACATATGGAAGTCTAAAGAAATCAAATCTAGAACAAAGATTCAGATATTTAACTCTAATGGTAAAGCACTTTTGCTGTATGGGTGGGAAGTATGGAGAACTACTAAAATAATTACGCATAAATTGCAAGCATTCATCAACTGGTGTCTGTGCAGAATAGAGGGACTAATATGGTATGATAGGAGTCACACTTTGCGAAAACTTGATGGGAATATAACAAGAAGTGTTGTTTCCTGGAATCCGCAGTGACAGCAAAAGAAGGGGAGGTCGAGAAATACATGGAGACGAGATTTGGAGACAGAGATCAATAATATAAAGAGAGCCGGAGGGAGCTGCAGGAGATAACCAGAGATAGAAAGACTTGACCTGTTGGTTGAGGGCATATGCCCAAATCCGCGTTGATAAGACAAAGAGAGAGAGAAAAATCTCCAGCCATCCTTCTTAGTTAGATATATGTTCTAGTTTATTTAGTGTTTATTCTGTATGTGTCCCTGATAAAGGTCCATGATCATAACGTAGGATTGTTGTTAGTTTTAAATTTAATTATTACATTTTTGCTTATTTATGTGATACAACCCACACGCGTCTTTGTCCTTAAACAGCCAACAATAACCAATGTAAATTGTGTGATAAACAAAATGAAACACAGGTTCAAAGATAATTAACAATAGTGAATGAACAAGTTTGTTAGTTTCTGAGACAAGGAAAAAGCATTTACGATAACTTCAAAATTAACTAACAAATAAATAAAATACATTTACTTGCGTATATCTATTATAAAACTAAATGTTGTTGTGTTTGTTTGTGTGAAGCAGAAGAAACTTTGGCAAGTAACGCCGAAGTCACGAAATTTTGACAGTTTTTCATGCAATAATTTGTTGATTGATCAAAGTGACTAATTTCAACTGTGTTTATTTATCGAGTTAAAAGTTTTAAAAGTTTCGTGGTGTATAGTTTCTTGGTGTCCATACCGCTCTATCCTAAGTAACGCGATAAACCCCATCTATGGTAGTGAGTCATCTATTTATCTACTATCTCAGAAAATGTCGTTTCATGGTTTCCTAGGGCGCTCGTTCTTTCTTGAACCCTTTGCTTCCGACTTCAACACCTGCTATGTTATTCCTTTATCATTTATTCTCAAAGTGTGTCCAACATATCTCCATCATCTCTTTCTTAGAATAGTTGTTACTTGTATTTGAATATGTATATTTATCTTCACTATTGTTTTTTCTACCTGGTGTGTATGTATATTTCTTTTAACTTCATTATTTTATATTTACCCTATCTTTTGTTTATTTACAATTTTTTTAAACAAATTCTGATGCATATTTACTGTCTTTTTATCTGTACGCATGCAGTGTGTTTATTAAGACGATTTTATATATACATATAAATGAGTTGAGTCGGAACATTAAAATGTAGGTCATCGAATAGTTGAAAGGAGTAGAATCGATACTAAGTCTAACTTTGTTCCGAATATTTCCAGAGAAATTGCTGACAACAGTTGTATTATAAGAACATCGATAGCAGTTCGATATCGAACCAACATCGGCTGAAAATAATCGATAGTTTTATTGATTTCTAGTAATATTTTTTAAAGTTAGAATTGCATTGGTAGCTTTTGTATCAGTGTTCGTTTTATTAACTGTTTCTTGTTTTATTTAAGGATAAGATGTGTGGTTGCTATAGTTATTTGTTTGTTCAACATCCAGTCTGTCTAACTATCATCTACATACCTGTCTATCTATATATCTAGGTATATATATGTATATATATATATATATATATATATATATATATATATCAAAGTGCATATGTATATCTGTTTATATCCTCTTTATACCCGTTAAATATATAATGTGTATAAAAAGATTTCCGTTGTTGCTGATATGTCGACTTTATTCTGATTGTTTCCGACTTCAGGGCACAGTCTTTCAACTTTCTGTTATATGTTTACGTCCTGTTCCTGGTAAACGAACCTGGTACCTTTGGTACGAGTGACGAGCACGTAACCTCTACGCCACAGAGATTCATATATACAATATATATATATATATGTATATATATATCTGCAATACCTAATAAATAATTTGGCCAGTGCATGCGACCTGTTTTCTCTGACTACAAGTGTCACCAAAACAGTAGTTTTATGTCTGGGAAATAACACATCAACAAATATCACTTTAAATGGTAATCATATAACACAAGTACAAAGTGTATGTTATCGTCGGTCCATAGTCACTGCATGCGTTTCACTTGATGAAGAAATCAATGTTCGAATAGGTACCACGGCTACTGCGTTTGGTAAACTATCAAGGAGAGCGTGGGACAACAAAAATTAACAATGCACACCAAGATTAAAAAATATTGAGCCTGTGCAATTAGTTCTTTACTATATGGCTTAGAGACATGGAAAACCTACTCAAGGCACGAGAGAAGACTTAAGATCTGTCACCTTCATTATGAATATCAGGTGGTATGAAAAGATAACCAACTCTGAAGTACTGCAATGCACAAACTTGCCTTCAATCATTGAAATGCTCAGCAGTAGAAAGCTAAGATGGTTAGGCATGAATGGACAATTGCAGCATACCAAAACAAATCTTGTTCTGTGAACTATTGAAAGGGAAGAGGCGCCAAGATAGACCACTGCTCATATATGGATATGTCTGCAAAGCCTAAATGAATACCATTTCTATCGGTCTCAGAAAATGGGAAAAACTAGCTGATGATCGAGTTATATAGAAAACAACATTACTCAAAGGTGCAGAATCTTTGAAATAGACTTAGAGATGAGCTGAAAGACAATAGACTTAGAGATGAGCTGAAAGACAATAGACTTAGAGATGAGCTGAAAGACAATAGACTTAGAGATGAGCTGAAAGACAATAGACTTAGAGATGAGCTGAAAGACAATAGACTTAGAGATGAGCTGAAAGACAATAGACTTAGAGATGAGCTGAAGACATGACTTAGATGAGCTGAAGACAATAGATTAGAGATGAGCTGAAAGACAAGACAATAGAAACAAACGAAAACTCTGAAGTTGTCACAGTAAAAGACTTGCCAATTGACTGTCTGTAAACACTAACAATGATAAGTATAATATATATATATATATACACTAATAGACTTCAAATGGAATGCGTTGCACGACATATAAGTTAGAACAACAATAGGATTGTTATGACGTTTTAGTCTTCTTGTTGAAGTTGTCAAAACGGATGTGCAAACGACGTCATTAGGCAGACGAAGTTCACGATACCATATCAGTATTTCTAAGATAACTGCTCGTGTAACGTTGTCACGTGCACTAATATTAACATTCACATATCATACATTTATCACCACATGCATGAAACATATAGAAATATATCTACGAATGAAGGCCTACTATGTTGTTTCGTGCTTACCGGTTTTTTCAGCAAGTTTACGAGGGATGTAGAAAGTTTCAAAATAGCGTGAGTTATGTAAAAGTGTGTATATAATGTTTCAATAACACCTAGAAGTGACCACCACTGTGCTGAGGTAGCTAAAAGCATTTTATGAAAGAATTGACGAATGACTGCATTAAATAATAATACTTCTGAACATACGTCAAAGTCTAGTCCATTACATTATCATGCATACAAAATATTACCAAAGTGATATCGCATCATACTCCAGAACCGAAACACGGACGTATTAATGTGTCTATCAAGAACATTTGCGAATGTATGAAACAGAAGGTGACACCTTTCTCTGGAGACGAGTAACAGTAGAATATTCATGAAGATAATACTACAAGACGAAAAAAGTTAACGAGAGCAGAAAATAATTTCATAACTTCTCAACGAAACCTCTGAAATTTCACACACATCAGGTGTGATGAACTATGAACCTTGACATTTTGATCCCCATAAGTGTTAATATTTAATGTGCTTTCACTTGTTTTTTTAACATTATGTGCATTTGCTTGCTTGAAAGTAAACTATGTGACAAGTAATCGATGTGTCTGTCCAGGTCCAGAACAGTTTGTCGAAGAGCTGCTTTAGAAATTCCTACCTAACTAAACTTGGCAAAATCTTCATTCGAAGTTGAATCTCTTTTAAGTTACATTCATACGCTGATCATACTAGAATTACTGGATTATCAGAAAGGAGTAATTCTTTGTATAATGTGTTGGTCATAGCTCTAACAACAATGACCCTCTAATGTTGAAAGAGTCGTAATCGCTTAACTCTAATAAAGTATATTAAGAAAGAGTTAACTGTGTATAATGTGTGTTGGTCTTACTCTAACCAACATGACCTTCTAATGTTGAAGAGTCGTGAATCGCTTAACTCAATAAAGTATATATTAAGAAAGGGAGTTAATTTTGTGTATAATGTGTGTTGGTCTTACGCTCTAACCAACAATGACCCCTTCTAATGTTGAAAGAGTCGTGAATCGCTTAACTCTATAAGTATATATTAAGAAAGGAGTTAATTCTGTGTATAATGTGTGTGGTCATACCTCTAACCAACAATGACCCTTCTAATGTTGAAAGAGTCGTGAATCGGCTGAACTCTAATAAAGGCACACTAAAATCATTTATTTAATCGGTATTTGTAAAAATCCAATGTTGTGCCCTAACGAAATATATTATACAGTTATTATGTAAAGCTCCAGAATAATCTTTTATATATCAAAATGTACATAATCGGATGCTGTATTTTATACAATTATCTGTATATATTTTTAGATAAAAACGCACCCAATTGATATTGTTAATAAACGTTTATTAACATCAATATTTTGACCCGCAAGGATAACTTTCTGAAAATTGTTTTTCCCCTAACGGTTTATTAACTGGCTTGTTGTATTGTATGAGTTAATAAGCTAAAGTCCCCAACTTGACAAACAAACAAACAGACTGCTCGTAATACGGTTAGCAGAATGTGGGGCGACCATTATTTACATTGTTACTATGACGCCATGCGGCTCTTCTGCACTGTGATGCCACTTGCGTGACACTATTGGCACAGCAAACGCCTACATATTTGAACTTCTCCCTTTGAAGTTCTAGGTAATTTCCTTGATAATTATGTTTCTAAATCATGCATGCATAAGTAGAACTAAAGGTAAGCGCATTCTCACACTCGCATACAAACGTACATATTAGCAAAGACAAATAGATATAGCTAACTATGTGTTAGCAGAGAGAGAGAGAGAGAGATAGAGAGAGAGAGAAAGAGGCATGCTGTATGTAGCTAATTGGAGGGTTTTTCATGGGTGCCTGCTTTCTCAAGATTCGTCTCGTATTAGAAAAGGAGAGAGAGTGAGAGAGATAGAGAGAGAGAGACAATGTATGTAGCTAAATGGTGGGTTTTTCATGGGTGTCTGCTTTCTCAATCATCATCATCAGGTACCTTCTCTACATCGAAGGTTGGCTGCAATGAATCTCCAGCATCCTCTGTCTTTCTCCTTAATGTTGCACACTGCCAGACTGTAACCTGTCCATTTCTTAAGTTTTCCTCCCACTTATCTCTCGGTCTTCCTCTTGCTCTTTCCCCCCTCAACTTTCCCTCTAGTAAATGTTTTATCATGGTGTCATGTCTTTTTATGTGCCCAAAATACTTTACGTGTCAGAATTGTATTTCTCTTGATAATTGTTTCTTCATGCCTAGTTTTCCTAAAACTGTTTATTTGTCTGTTTTTCTGTCCACGAAACTCTGTCTATTCTATATATCCACATCTCAAACGCATCAATTATGTCTTCTAACTGCTTGTTCATTGTCCATGTTTCCGAGCCATACATTAATATAGGATATGTAAAGCATTTGATCATTCTCACTTTTAGCCTGTTTGTAATTTGTTTGGATGTCAGTAACTTTCTCATACTATTAAAATTATCCTTGGCTATTCCTATCCTCATTTTAATTTCTGTTATACATCTGACATCATCTGTTATCATCTGACCAAGATATAATAAATTTGTTACTTGATGTAGTAATTCTCCATGTATTTTTACATTCATTTTATATTTCTCCATTTCCATGTTGATCACCATAGTTTCTTTTTTCTGTATGTTAATGTCTAATCCATATTCCTTGCTAGTTCTGTCCAATTGGTCAACTAGTTCTTGTAATTTTTTTTCACTTTCTGTTACTAATACTGTGTCATCTCAGTTGTTTATCTTAAGTTGTTTATTATTTTTCCATTGATCTTGAGTTCTGGCATTCCCTCTAGTTGTTTGAAGATTTTCTCTGTGTAGATGTTAAATAGGCTTGGTGACAGAATGCATCCTTGTCTCACCCCTCTCTTTATGTCTATGTATGGAGAGTAGCTATTTTCATATTTTATTATTGCTGTCTGTTTCCAGTATATGTTGCTTATTAGTCTGATATCATCCCCATCTAGGCCTATTTCTTGTAGACATATGATTAGCTTTTCATGTTGGACTCTGTCAAAAGCTTTGCTATAATCAATGAAACACTAGTAGATAGTTGTTTGAACTTCTATATACTTGTCAGCGAGTAGTCTTATACTAAGTATTGCCTCTTGTTCCAATATTCGTGTGATAATAGAGAGAGTTTGACATTATTTCAGGGTCCCTGTCGTTAAGCATTTGCCTTTCGTTCTGAACGTTGTGGGTACTTCTTCTTCCTCTTCTTGTTAATACTTCTTTCGGTACTTGTCTACAATTTTACCGCAGGAAAAGGGAAACCTCGCTAATCTAAGTTAAGTGACGTCAGTCCGCCATCAGTGTTTGC
The DNA here is from genome assembly GCA_020796225.1 of Arion vulgaris. NCBI lineage: Eukaryota > Metazoa > Mollusca > Gastropoda > Stylommatophora > Arionidae > Arion > Arion vulgaris. The sequence goes on along the minus strand of CM036761.1, from coordinate 32,073,207 downwards.
GGACGTGGAGGAGAACCAGGTTCAAAGGTCACATATGTGGTGTTTATTGTGTATTTTGTATGTAAATAAGCAGTGTTTTACTTGAATTGGGAGCCCTGAAAAGGACTGTATGTGGGAATGTGAGGTGGAAGGAGGCAGGATGGGACTAGGAGTGTTACTGTGGGCGCCAGAAACTTATGGTATCAGCAATAATAGTTACGAAGGGTCAAATTTCTGGATTTAGTCCGCGACGCCACATAATACTCACACTCAGGAATGACAGGATTTTACGTCAATAACATAAATAATTGGGAACCTCTGCGCTATATTTAGAACAATGCTCGCAAACATTCTATATTTAGAATGACCCAGTTTTTGCGGTGAAATTGTAGACAAGTACCCTTCTTTCTTCAATGCTCCATATCGACCACTTGTTAACCACTCTGTGTGTGATCTGAGCCTAGGAGCGATAGTATGTTGTGCCAGTTATGCGCCTACAAATAGGCCAGCACATCCGATTTCTGTTACGCTTTTTATTAACTAGCGTAGTTTCCCTAGGTCCTACCTCAGTCGCCTCTTATGACATCCCTTGTTGGTCGCAGTGTACTATTCTTTGCTTCCCTTTGCTTGCCGCGGCACCACACGAGAGGTTGTGAATTCGAATCCGGACCGTGTCGTTCTGTTGACAAGTGCATTTTTTTTAAAAACTCTAGAATTGTTTTACGGGCTACAGAGTTCATGGTTTTTGCAATACATTCGGCATGTGGCGTGTGACTTCTGAGGAGAGGAACCGAGTCATATGGGGTAAAACCCGGTGCAATGAAGTCAATACTTCGTGTTAGACTTTAATGATTTTGAAATTGTCTTCCCATTTCTCATACCATTATTCCTGTTCTTTTTCCCTCCCAGTTTAACCTGTCACTGCCAGATCTTTTCTAGTTTATTAAACTGAGCCTCAACAAAAGTTAATCATGCAAGCATAAGCTGTTACAGCGAAAAACATATCGCACACCATCTATTTAGCAAGAGAACATACTCAATGAACATACTTATATCACACTTGACATGTTAAAAGTTGGAAAGAACAAATATATGCTATGGTTGATTCTGAGACCCCTGCGCACATATATATAAACACGACAGATGGCGGTGATGTAGTGTACATGGACGACTTGGTGGTTCGGGTAAGTTAAGTGTTTGGGCCTTCACCATTCTGTTCACGAGTACAATTTTTTCGAAAGACCCCTAGGATTGTTACTGAATCTACGGAGTTCGTGCTTTGTGCAATACTCTCGGCAGCTGGCGTGCCATTTCTGCAGAGAAGGACCGAGTCGATGGAGTAAACCCGGTGCAATGAAGTCAATCATTAGGCTTTAAAACTCTTTAAACAGTAGGAAATTGGTTCTTTTGCTGTAACAACAAGTAGCTTCACAATGGGAACAATGACGATGACCACAACGTTTAACTGGTTTGGCACACCGGAGTATAAACAGACACGTCTTCTAAGTGAATCAATGAACATGATCAAGAAAGTTCATTTTGGATAATTCTTCTTCTTCGAGCGCTCCATATCGACCACTTGTTAAACTCCTATTTCTGATATGAATGTCATCTAAGCCTAAGAGCGGTTTACGTTGTGCTTGTTATGATCCTACAAATAGGCCACCACATCCGATTTATGCGACGCTTTTTATTTACTATGTTAGCTTCCCCAGGCTCTTACGACATGCCTTGTAGGTCCCAGGGTTACTATTATGTGCTCCTTACGGTCCCAGGAATGAAGGAGATGATACCGTAATTAGAAACTTCCAGACATGAACATCATTGCTAGTAGAACAACACGTTTGATTCATCAACACAGAACTGCAGTTATACCTCACCCTTTGCTGATGGCAATTCTGAAGAAAAGATATGAGCACATAAATTCCCAATTGTTGTGATGATACAGCAAAATCATCACAACAATTAGTGGATTCCAAGAAAGAAATGATGGCCCTACAAAACAACACTATATTCAAAACTACAAGGCACTAAAAATGAGCTCCAGACAACATCGATTATCATAGAACGTCTAACGGTATAATCATCAAAACTAAGCACTAGAGATGAGCCAGCAAAAGTCGATTCATCATAAGAACGTATAATCATCAAAACTACAGCACTAGAGATGAGCTCCAGACAACAGTCGATTCATCATAAGAACATCTAACGGTATAATCATCAAAATAGCGATCGCAAAGAAGAAGAAGCACTTATTGACCTTTCCAGAGTTCAATGAAGCAAAACCTGACTAACCACTTGAAGCGTAAATGATATATATATTTACCATTATGTATACCATGGGTTTCAAAGTGGGCGGTATCTGCCCCTCTCCAGTGGGCGCTGAAGCCTTCGGGGTTGGGGGGCTATAGTGGGTTCAGAAGCATTTGGGGAAGTTTTGTTACGTGATTTTGCAATTGAATAATCGTAAAAAATTTGAACTGTGCATTTTAATTCATCTTACACAATCCATTTTTTCATCAATTTTCTATTTCAATTATATAATTATTTGAAAATTGACCATTTATGACAGAAATATATATCAATTTTCTATGTCAAAGTGAAAATATAGCATGTATATATCGGATGGGGGACGTTGGCAAACTGTTATAATGGGAAGGGGAGTGCGTTACAATGTTTGTGCCGTTCAAAGTGGGTGGTGGGATTTACAAGTTTGTGCTTCAAAGTGGGTGGTGGGATGTTACAAGTGTGTGCGTGAAAAGTGGCGGTGGGATGTTACAAAGTTTGGCCGTGCAAAGTGGGCGTGGGGTGTTACAAAGTTTGTGCTGTGCAAAGTGGGCGGTTGGTTGAAAATGTTTGAGAGTCTACGATGTATACAAAACCAAAAGATGAAATAAAACAAACGTGAACAAAATTCCTATAACAAATACCATCATCATTATTAGATCAATACTATTATTTGTTTTAGTAAATAGAAAAACCGTCTTCGTAAATATAACTCCAGATTAAGAAATTCATTCAAAATGTCAGGCTTGTCGGTTACTTAGCAACAAACATAAACAAATAAAATTCAGTGTTAAAAAATAGAGTGAAAGCATACTTTTCGTGTCATGTTAATATCAATATTAAATAGATTCTGCTGGCTAATACCACAAGAGTGACGAGGAATCAAATTATCTAATTTTAAGATAAGTCCAACTCAATAACATAAGAAGATGTCGTCTAATTTATGAAACCGGGTTATAGCCATCGGGTATGCCGAAATATGGTTTACGGTATGATAAGTAATATGCTTTTGTTGTTCTTCTTGAAAGCTTCATAACGATCACTTGTTAACCACTCTTTATAATGTGTATGTGATCTGAGAATAAGAGCGATTGCACGTTGTGCCAGTTATGCGCCTACAAGTATTCCAGCACATACGATTTCTGCGACACGTTTTAGTTACTAGTGTAGCTTCCATAGGTCACTACCTCAGTCGCCTCTTACGACATGCCTTGCAGGTCGGGGTGTTACTATACTTTGATCCCCTTTAGGGACACGGCAACACACCTGCTAGTAACATGCTGAAACATGAATTTTTACAGGTAAGTTTCAGTATTGAAATATGACTTTTAACAGAAGAAGTAAACTGTTAAATCATGACTTTCAACAGAAGTTCCATTTTGAATTTTGTATTTAGACAAGAGAACTAAAATGTTGAATTCTGACTTTCGGCAAGAGAAGTAAAATGTTGAATATATTTATTTGACAGAAGTAAGATGTTTAATTATATCTTTCGAAAAGAGACATTATATATATATATATGTGCATTCTTCTTAATGCTACAGATAAGATGAATGGGAAGAAATAAACAATGTAAATAAACAATTGCAGCCTACGTGGTTTGAATTTAAAAAGAAATTAACATTTTTCTCGCGCTAGAGAATAAAAAAAAACAACCCCAAAACGTAGAAGTTCTAGAAAGTTAAGAGAAAAGACACAAATGTTGAGCGATATTAGACATGGACAATTTAAATATGTTGGATACAAAAACTACACAAGGCAGTGCTATAACTATTGCTTCACGAAAATCATACTGACCTGTGGCAATAAGAAAATAGTGATATAACTGGTAGGGACAATTCTCGACAAGAAAAAATAACCGTTTTGCCAGATATACCGTGGTGGCAAATGACAATCTTCTTATCTTATCTTATCTTAACCACATTTGCCGTTAAGCGCCATGGGGAGATTTAGTTTTCAATGGCAAAGGACAATATCTAAGATAATGTGTAGACCTTCAATGTGGAGATATCAATTAATGAATTCACTAATATCACATATATTTTCCAAAATACCAGCTTACAGTATAAATAATAGCAATTCTTATTAAACGTAAGAAACATATGTTACTCCTAAGAAAACTACCTTGGGTACTCACAATATATATATATATATGAAAACGAATTATCAAAACCAAGTACAAGGTAATCTAAGTACTACAGAGGATGAACATGAAGAGTTGCTTATGAGACAAGAAGAACAGTGGCGATATTAGCGCATGTGATCTGCATCAGTACATCTAAATTGTATTATAATTCTTGTTTGCGGTTTAGATAGTCTCAGTCAAATTGTATTAATTGTCAAACTATTTTCAAGTACTTAATGGTCTTTACCTTTTCATTGTTATTTTTAAAATCACTTCGAATTTATTTTCAAGGACTTCATTGCTACAATTCAATTACTTTAAACTTTAGTTTTCAAGTAATTTCAAGCTACTTTTAGTCAGGCTTGCGTATATTTTCAGTATGATGCAAGTCTTGAAATGCCTCCTTAATATTATTTCTTTAAAATAACTTGATAAGGATTCTTTCAAACTGCATAAATGTACGAATACGTTTTTATTTTGAAATATAAACTACTGTACGTAAGAACGGTGGCGCGTATATACAAACAAAATAATCAAGTATGCATCAAACAAAAGTATTTCGAAGCGCTCGCCAACGATGCACCTGCCCAAAACCGAAATCAACGAGTATCGAAAGCGCTTGGAGAAGGCGTACGATAACTCTAAATCGTATGAACCAATATCGGAATAAGATGACCAATATAAATGCTGCTAAGATTTTAAATTATTGAATGGTTCAAATTGTATTTTAATTTCGCTGCTTTGCCTCCTATACATACTGCGTGATGCGACTACCTTCTGTATCACACCATGACTGTCCCTGGTTTAGTACATGATTATTAGCTGCAGTATTCATTTTACTTTTCAAGGACTTCATTAGTCTACATTACTTTCTACAATTCAAGAACTTATGATTAGTCTCATTACTTTAACGCTATAATTCAAGGACGTCAAACGTTATTTTCCTTTCATTACTAGTATTCAAGATGATCTTCGTATATCTTGTTCAATTAACTCATCCGTTTTAAAACTTTCATTTTTAATATTGTAAACATGTGATATTAAATGTTCAGCCTTATTCAACCAACATAAATTGTGATTCTTGATTGTTTGTATATCACGTTTTAAAAGTATATTTGTTATTCAAGCAGAGTTTAATTTTTGCATCTTTCTAAACTATGTACTTATTCGAATTTAAATATAAAGTCAAACGTTGCATGAAATTGTACCCGGATATGAAATATGTGAAGATATTTCACTGTAAAGGTGAGTACACTAAAGGAACCCATTGTCATTGTTCAAAGCAGTGGTGGCTCGTCATTAAGGTCCACTGGGGCCGGGGCCCACCAAAAAGAATGTGTAACGTGTATTTATTATTTTATAAATTAAAATATAACAACTAAAAACGATAATTTTTCAGAAAAATGTTGTCTGGCCCCACAAACAAATATGATCACGAGCCGCCACTTGTTCAAAGTATTTTGGCTAGCACGGTGTAAGACCCACATTCTTTTACCATTGGCACACGCTAGATGATGTGATTAACATCATGCCCGCTGCCTATACTTCCAAACGCTTTTCCTGGTACCCAATTATGGGTGGTTCGACCTGAGAGCCATAACTATCGGAAAAAAACAGTCCACGCACTGGTGATAATGAAAGCAAGTTTTCACGCAAAATTAAGTCAGACGTACATTATTAAGCGTCATGACTACGCCTATATTCATAGCAAGCGAACTGTAATAACCATACATTATTATCCCTTCTATATTCTGTCCATGACCGAGTTCCCAAATCTTTCCTCTTATAACTGCTGTCCGACTTTTCCTCCAGCAAATTAAGTTTAAACTGGTTCTTCCCACTTATCTGGTATTCACAATCTTTAGCAATCATCGGTTTAAAATAAAATACCAATTATAAGATCTGTCAAACTGTATCACAACATCACACAAGTTATATTTGTCATTACTTATATGATTGAACGGCCATAGCTTCTATATAATTTTTGGTAATATATTTCTGTTTTTTTTTTGGTTTTTGGCAATTGGTGACGAACTGTGTTACAGTTTCTTCTTCTTCAAACGCTCCACATTGACTGTTAACCATTCTTTGCGATTTCTATGTAATCGAAGCCTATGAGCGATTGTTCATTGTCTGTTATGAGCCTACAAGTAGGCCAGCACATCCAATTTGACGCTTTTTGTTACTATAGTACGAGCTTCCTAGGCATCTACCTCAGTCACCTCTTACATATCTTGTAGGTCGTAGTGTTACTATTATTATTTGCTTCCATTGAGAGCAAATAATAATGCTTCCTTGTTGTGTTGGGCCGCTGGTCGCTGCTGGATTGGCGGAGATCGGAGCACCTATGGACATGTCCGAAGTGATATGATGATAGACCTCATATAATTGATAACTGATAACTGAGAGCCATTTAGGATTTCCGATCGACTGTTCTGTTCACATTTCTTTTTTTTTTTTAAACTTTTTTCTTCATCATAGCATGTCATTTTCTGAACGCCAATCTCATCTCTAGTCAGTTCTCTCATCTCATCCATTATCGTGTATATATCATCAACAGCAGTATCATTAGCAAATTGTGACAATATGTTTTTTAATGTTTTTTTCATGTAAACCTTCCAAAAAGGTAACCACTGTTCTGGCTGAGTCTTCCCGTTGATCTTTTCCTTATATCATGTTATACTTCCTTCTTTGATGTCCTCTGTCTCGTTTTATAAGATTTAGGACTTCATGTACTACAGTGGCGGCTCGGGATCATTTCTGTTGGTGGGACCAGAAAAAATGTTCAGAAAAATCATGGTTTTGGGTTGTTATATTTTAATTTAGAAAATAATAAATGCACATTATACATTATTTTTGGTGGGCCCGGCCCCACTGGCCCTTAATGACGAGCCGCCACTGATGTACTGTATTCTGTAAAACAATATGTATGTCGCTTGATGTGACTAAACTATCTAAATTTAATTAAAAAACTTTTCATTGTTTACCAGTCAATGTTTCTTTATGTCTAGAAAGAGAAGGATACGAATATTGTTTCTCTTCTGTATCTAGTGTGATATATATATTTATTAACACTCTTTGCTATGAATAATTTGACTTTCTTCTGTAATTCTTGTAAAATATCAATGATTCCCATCCACACTTTAACACAGTAAAAGTGTGTGTTCTCATAAATTTTACTTGCATTTACTTGCCTGTGTTATACTAGAAATTCTTCATTCTTTGTAAACTCTGATTTTTTGCTCACATTCTCCTACTGATCCCCATTACATTTCTGTACATAACTTCGACTTCTTCAATCTCTCCATAACAAAAACTGTTAACCACTCTGTCTGATTTGTATGCGATCTGAGCTTAAGAGTAAATGTATATTGTCCCAGTTATACGCCTACAGGTAGGCCAGCATATCCAATTTCTGCGCTGCTTTTTATTTACTAGGGTAGCTCCTAGGACCCTACATCAGTCGCCAAACGTCAAAACAGAAAGGCAGTAAAACTTCCCACAAGTGCAAGTATACCTTGCCCATACTGTACACGAACATTTCAAGCCCGTATCGGTCTCACTAGTCATCTACGCACACACAGACAAACATAGCGTAACTACATTCCCTTGGATGAAAATGTGTGTGGTCATCATCACCGTGATGGACGAGCATCAGACATCAGTCGCCTTTACGACATGCCTTGTAGGTCGCAGTGTTACTATTCTTTGCTCCCTTGAAAGCCCCAGCAACACACGGGCGAGTCGGGATTCGAAACTTCAACCTTTAGAACCACAGGCAATTGTCTTAATCACTTCACCGTAGACCCTTCACAAAAGAAAGCAAACAAGACATTGTACAATGCACAATACAGCATTGCAAAATGCTACATATATTTATCATTTTTGTATGGAGAAGAAACAACGTGGACAGTGAATTAGCAGATTTAGAGAAGTATTGATGCTTGGAACATATAGATCTAAAAAAAAAGATATGAGGACAAGTGTCATTGAAAGCGACAAAAGAAACTAATAAACAAGTTCTTCAACAAATAAGATGGAGAAGAAAAATGCTTAGCGCTGTTTAATTTGATATATTTTTGTCATTTTAAAAGACTCGATACGTTGTTGAGAAACCATCATGGAAAGTTAGAATTAGGAGAAGCAAGGGAAGACAATGATAAAACTAGGAGGTAATATTAAAAAGTAAACAAACAATAGTCTAGTATAGTATACTGTTTAAGAAATGAGACAGCACTTGTTGAAGAGATATTCATACTTCGCGGTGGAGACGACGGTACATAACTAAATATTATTACGTCCGCCTGCCCAGCGTGTTCGTAGCCCGTTGGACTGCGGGTGACAAGCCCTCTGTGAGTGCGAGTTCAATTCTGCGGACTGGCAGACAAAGCCACAGGTTCCCCAGATTCCCGGTCTTCGTGGCACCGAACCGAAGGGTTACGATGTACATGGCACCGAGCCCAAGAGCTGAAAGCTCAAGTGCTTCTGGGTCGGGGAAACAAAAAAATACAAAAAAGCTATTATACAAAGTTATAGTGGGTTTCAACGGCGAGGTGGTTAAGTTGCTTGCCTGTTGTACTGATAGTTGTAGGTTCGAATTCGAACTGAGACGCATATGCAATTATTTTATGAGATCCCTAGGATTGTTGCCGGAGCTAGGGGGTTCGTGCATTGTACAATGCTCTCGACAGATGGCATGTCATCTCTGCATACAAGGAAGAAGTCATATTGGGAGATCCGTTGTAATGAAGTCAATCCTTCTTATTTGGACTCTTTCTTCTTCTTTCTTTCGTCTTCTTCTTCTTTTGTCGTCACACTGCTACCGGGTTGTTGCCCAGTGTCGTGGTTTTCTGTTTTTGTCTTGCGCTGTTCTGGTGGCTTGTGTGATTGTTATCTTTGCTCTTTCACAGGACTCTTTGACAAAGTTATATTGTAAATCGTGTTATGTTCTCTAGTTCACTTTAAGTTGAAACGTTGAAAAGAAATTATGGAATAGCTAGCTACCCCACCGGTAACAATTTCTTTGAAAACAAATATTTGGACGGGTATCAAGAATTGCGCAACGTGACAACAACTTCCTGGAGAACATTGAAATTGTCTATACAAATATTTTGTTGGTTTAGATTGTTTGAGCTAGACTGTGACCCCCAGTATCTTAAGACAGTTCAATTCAGTTGGGAAATCATAAATTTCAGATGATGTGTGCTGAAATTTATAGAATGCCTTCTTCTTCGTCTTCTTCTTTTGTCGTCACACTGTTACCGGGTTGTTGCCCGGTGTCGTGGTTTTCTGTTTTTGTCTTGCGCTGTTCTGGTAGCGTGGGTGATTGTTACTGTTGCTCTTTGACAGGATTTTGCTATGCCATCCAACCATCTTTTTCGTGATCTTTCTCTCTTTTTCTTTCCTGACGTTATGTTGTAGAAGACACTGTGTGATGTTTAGTTTGGATGCACTCCAGGCCAAACCACTACATTCTTTGTTTCTCAAAGTAATTCAAGAAATATTACGTGCCAACTTTCTTTCTTATGCTGATGTTAGTGACACTGTCTTTTCTGGTGTTGTTGGTAACTTTTACGCAGACTATGTATGTATATTGTACATGTGCGCGACTGTACGATGATGTACTAGTACGAATGTATCTGATATGTGTATATTGCAGTATCACATGTATGTAGCAGTAAATGGTTGTATTTACACACCAGTGTGCTCCTGTGAGGAATTGTTTATAAACATGTATATATATATATATATATATATGGCCTTTTCGTCTTTACAGACTGTCAATTGGCAAGTGTTTTACTGTGACAACTTCTGATTTTTCGTTTGTCTTTCTTGTCTTTCAGCTCATCACTAAGTCTCTTTAAAAATGTTTCTGCACCTTTGCGTAATGTGGTTTTCCATATATCTCGATCATCAGCTAATTTTTACCCATATGCTAGGACCGAATGAAAAATTATTCATTGAGGCCTTGCAGAAATCTTTATATCTGAGCAGTGGTCTGCATTAGTGCTTCTTCCCCTCCGAAAATTCACAGCACGTTAAACGTGTGTGTATATATATATATATACATATATGTGTGTGTGTGTGTTTACACTTAGGTAATACCCACATGGTGTGTTCTTATGTTTCCTTGTTTTGGAAATGTGCATGTTGTTATGCACATACCTCGTTCATATTTCTATCCGTGTTTCAGATTTGTTTCTGTGATTGTATATGTATATGTATATATTCGTGTGCGAGCTATGACACAAGACGCGTACAAGAAAAAACAAATTCCAAGAATAACTGGAAAGTACAAAGTTCAGCACGAGAGAACAAAAACCTCTATATAATGCAGACAGAACGTGTAATTGTTTTGTTGTTTACCTATTGATTTTGTCAGCCTCGTGTCAAATTTGCATAATCTTTAGTGCGTCCCTACATCGTTGGTTAGCTTCAATTTTAAAGTGGTGCTGTTACAGTCTGCTGTTACAGTCTGCTGTGACAATTTGTTGTTACAATTTGTTGTTACAGTCTGATATTACTGTCTGTTGTTACTGTCTGATTTTACAATTTGTTGACGCAATTTGCTTGTGTATTATGTTGTTACAGTCTGATGTTCCAGTTTCCTGTTTTAGTTTTATGTGTTACTTTGATTTTACAGCATTCTGTTGCAATGGGCTGTTACATGCTTTATATATCCTTCTTTTTCAGTATGCTTTTGTAAATTGTGGTTACTGTCCTTAGTAACAGTCCGCTTTAACAACGTGGTGTTACAGTACACTTGTATAGTTTGCTGCTACAATATAACGTTACATTTGTTGTTATATGCTGATGTTAGAATCTGTTGTTATATGCTGCTGTTAGAATCTGTTGTTATATGCTGATGTTAGAATCTGTTGTTATAGTTTGATATTACAATATGGTGTTGCTGTTATATGTTGCTGCAATATTCCGGTGCTATAATATACATTCTAAATCTGAAGTTGCAATCTTGTGTCACAGTATGTTGTTTGATGATGAAGTAGCTGTCTGAAGCTTTCTGATTATTAAATGATGGTGCAATGACAATAGATATTAGTGACCACTGTACACATGTATGGTGTATCTGTAATTCGAAATGATCGGCTGTCGGTGTTATGATGTAGCGAGAACATAACAGCTGCAAGTCTGGTTCTTCCAACATGGCTGAATATTGACCTCTAAATGAGGGTCTCAACGTGAAAAAATGTCATCATTACAAATAAATTCCACCTTTCCCTCGGTTAATTTACAGACTCATCATCATCATAAAGTCGCCTGTCCCTTCCGGATCTTGGCTCCCATGACAACAGTCCTGAAAAAACTCTATATTCTGTGCAATTTGACCGGTGTCTCATCCTGCATCCATTGTCTTCTAGGTCTTCCTCTCATTTTTCTACCAGGCACAATTCGCTCCAAAATTATCTTCTCCAGGCACACATGTCGTTTGATGTGTCCGAAATATTTAATTGTACTTAATGTTTTGCTCTTTAATAGAATAACTATCTTTAATATAAAGATGCTGCAGAGCAGAAGCATTTACAGAACCTTTACAGATTAAACATATGTAAAACATGGGCCAGCAATTGACTAGGCTAGCATTCTGAATTCACTAAGGAAGAGAGTAGTGTAAATGATTCAAGTAACGGTGGTGAATCTACAACTCTAACCAGACTGCAAGAATACCAAGTCAAATTTGATAAAACTCGACAAGAGCGCTATATTGAAAGTAAAGAAGAACAGTAAACCAGAAAAGACCTGGTGTCATTATTTACCACATTCTGATAGACGTAATGAGCCAGAGATCAGAGCACTTCTGGACTAATTAGTTCGATGCGCAGTGATGATGATCCGACGACTAAACAAAACTAAATTATCTGCATGAATGGCCCATCACATATCGAGAGTACTGCACAGAGCACGAACTCCGTAGCTTCAGCAACAATATTAAGGAAATAGTTAACTCGCTTACCGAATGACGCGTTCGGGATTCGATCTCAAGACCTTCAGAATGCAAAATAAACTACCTAACCCCTTCGTCACAGAGACCTTTCTTTTTTATATCCATCTTCCTCTTCTTCTTCTTCTTTGAACTCTCCGTATCGACCACGTGTTAACCGCGCTGTGTGATTTGTCTGTGATTTGTCTGTGATTTGTCTGTGATTTGTCTGTGATTTGTCTGTGATTTGTCTGATTTGTCTGTGATTTGTTCGTGATTTGCGCATAAGAGCGATTCTACGTTGTGCCAGTTATGTGCCTTACAAGTATGCCAGCACTTCCGATTTATACGACGCTTTTTATTTACTATGTTAGCATCCTAGGCCCTACCAGATCGCCTCTTACGACATGTCGTGTAGGTCGCGGTTTGTACTATTATTTGCTTTCCTTGCGGGTCCCGGTACTACATGGCGATTCTTTATATCCACAGACACATATTGCTTGATATTAAGTGCGGATTTTCGATGTCAGGGATGGCTTAAAGTCTATATTATTGTTACCTTATTCTGACAGTTCCTTGACCCCTGTTAATGTTTATTTGGATAACACATCAGAAACTTCAGAAATAACAATACTCTTGTCCTCTGCGATTTATTCCGACACCTCCAGTGTTAAGTTACACCTGTGTGCAGGCTAAATAAATCCAATTGGCATTACGTCACATAAACAGGTATTTACAGGTAAGACGCGTAATAGCTTAAGTTTACAGGTGTGTTTCCTTAACTTAAGACAAGGAAACTATTCTTCAAGAAATGGTAACAAGTTAGTTTCTTCTAAATGTATAAGTTAGGTGAAAATTTCATGATTACAAGCTTGGTTCTTCTGTATGTAAAAGTTAGGTTATAATTTCATGATTAACTTGATTCTTCTAGTAAAGTTAGTTATAATTTCATGATTACAAGCTTGGTTCTTCTGTATGTAAAAGTTAGGTTATAATTTCATGATTATAAGCTTGGTCCTTCGTATGTAAAGTTAGGTTATAATTTCATGATTACAACGATTCTTTGTATGTAAAAGTTAGTTATAATTTAATGATTATAACTTGGTCCTCTAATGCAAAAGTTGGTTATAATTTCATGATTATACTGGTCCTTCTGTATGTAAAAGTTAGGTTATAATTTCATGATTGCAAGCTTGGTTCTTCTGTTTCACATGCTGTTTTCTTCTATGTGGTAGAGTTATGTTATAATTTAATGATTACATGCTGGTCTCTTCTGTGTTCACAAGCTGGTTTATTCTGTGTTCACATGCTGGTCTCTTCTGTGTTCACAAGCTAGTTTATTCTGTGTCCACATGCTGGTCTCTTCTGTGTTCACAAGCTAGTTTATTCTGTGTTCACATGCTGATCTCTTCTGTGTTCCAAGCTGTTTATTCTGTGTTCACATGCTGGTCTCTCTGTGTTCATATGCTAGTCTCTTCTGTGTTCCTAAGCTGGTTTCTTTTGTTTTCACAAGCTGGATTTATTCTGTGTTCACAAGCTGATTTTATTCTGTGTTCACAAGATAGTTTCTTCTATGTGGTAGAAGTTAATATTATAATTTCATAATCACAAGCTGGTTACTTTTTTGTGGTTGAAGCTATTTTATAATTTCATGATTGCAAGCTGGATTCTTCCGATTGTAGATATTATGTTATAATTTCATGATGATAAACTTGGTTCTTGCTTATGTAGATATTATGTTATAATTTCATGATGATAAAATTGGTTCTTGCTTATATAGATATTATGCTATAATTTCATGATGATAAACTTGGTTCTTGCTTATGTAGATATTATGTTATAATTTCATGATGATAAACTTGGTTCTTGCTTATGTAGATGTTACGTTATAATTTCATGATGATAAACGTAGTTCTTGCTTATTGAGATGTTACGTTATAATTTCATGATGATAAACTTGGTTCTTGCTTATGTAGATATTATGTTATAATTTCATGATGATAAACTTGGTTCTTGCTTATGTAGATGTAATGTTAAAATGTCATGATTACAAGCTGGCTACGTCTGTGTGGTAGAAGTTATTTATAAGAGGTCACGCAAAAGATGGACAACAGGGATAACAGAGGCGACGAAAGAGACTATTTATGAAGCGCACACAATAGATCGTTCTAGAAATCCGGTCTTATCCTGACGCTGTTTGACAAAACAGGTTTGGAGAAAAGAAAAAAAGATGCAGTATATCGTGAATACAATATGCACAATGAATTGTGCAAAGCAAAATCTACAAAACAAAATCTTGAAAACCGCATCATTATGAGTATATAACCTAAAGAACAGTATTTAGCAAACATGTTTGCAAACAAACTGTACAACACAAATTTACAAAACGTAAATGCAGAATGCAGAATCTGAAAAACAAATGTAATGAACAAAAGGTAAAAAAGCTCAGTTTAGGGAACGGAATGAGGTGAACATGTATTAGTATCACAACCTTCATTGGGGGTCTATGTGGCTAAGTGGTTCCTTTCCGTTCCGAAGATCGTGCGTTCGAATCCCGATCTCGTCGTTCTGTTCACGAGTGCATTTTCCAGACACCCTAGGATTGTTGCTGGAGCTACGTAGTTCGTGCTTTTTGCAGTACTCTTTGCAGGTGGTGCGTCATTTCTGCGTAGATGAACCGAACCGTGTGGGGCAAAACGCATCGCAATGAAGTTAATACTTGGGTTTTAGAGCATGCAGACTACCTTCATTGACACCCCTTGCATTCAGTCAGTCTTTCCTCTTGGGCCTGTGGGCGGCGCATGGGGGCAGAGTCATAGCTCTCCATGTCTCGCGGTTCGTTGCTATCTGTTTTAGGTCTTTAATGTTTACTAGGCCCATCGTTGAGCCTTCTCTGGTGATGGTTCTACCAGAGTCTCTCTTGGTCTTCCTCGTTTTCTTTTTCCCTCTGGTGTCCATATGAGGGATTGGTAAGAGAGTCTTCTCTCATCCATTCTAAGTGTGTGGCCGATGTTGCATTGCTAGTTAATTAATCTCAACTATTTTCAGTTGTACTGTAAAGACATTTTATGTATTAATATGTATAAGATATATGTAGCATATGATGTATTCTCTTGTTCACTTCTTAAGCCGACATATTCTTCTTCTGTATTCTCACTAGATTGGGATTTCTGATTCTCTAATAAAGGCAGCTGTCTGCCTCAGATTATCAGTCACGCCACACAGTTTGTCTTGTACGCTGGTGTAAGTGGGCCACCTCTTTCTTCTCAAGTCTGCATATTGGGGAGTTATGTAAGATATAATTCCTATGATTTCTGCTTCCCCGTTTGTGTCGACCTCTTCCGCAGTAAGTTTTGGCCACCCTCGTGATGGTAGGTCTGACATTCTTACTGCTTGGCTAAATCTCCTAGGCAGATTGGCGACCGTAGAATCCGTTATCCCATTCTTCATTGTGAGGGTCGTTGTACCATGTTATGCGCTTTACGGCCTGGTGCATTCGTTTTCTGCAATCATTTGTTTCAGATTAGCATTCCCTAGCGGACACGTGCATTCGATTTCAGCAAAACTCCTTAGTCGCCTCTTATGACATGCGGGGCAGGTATCAGTGGTTCTATTCTTTACTCCCCAAATGTGGGCCCCGGTAACCACTCGGGCGAAGCCGTCATATTATATGTATCATTACTTATCTCAGGGAGATCCACATGCAGTTTTTATAAATATTCTAATGTTGATAACGTATACAATAATTGTGTGTTTAACAAATATAAATAAATATATATAGTTACAACTCGATGAATGAAAAACAAGAGCGTTTTAGGGTTGTCGGTAACGAAATAGATAACACGTTACTCTGGTGACCGCGGGCCGTGAATATAAACACATTTCAGTCCAGCTTGGGCAAAAAATATTTTGTGTGCAACGCGGTACTGATCTGAACTACAAGAAACCATGATCCTCTAGGTCACAATCCAAATTACAAGTACTTCTGAAGTTGGAATAATGTTCGCCTGAATGAAGAAGAACACTAGTGATAGTTAACGCTGGATCATGCAAAACATCAGTTAGAGGCGTCGTAGTATGTCCCAATATATGAGCTTAAATTCATAGTGGGCGGGAGGGGGAGAACACGAGAAACAGAGACCGAGAAATGATGAGAACAGCTGTTGAGGCTATATGTTTCATGAGGAGCGAGGAAGAATAAGTCAGGCCAATCAAAAATTTTTTTCTGCCCAGTGGTTACAGGGCCCAAATTTTGGGATGCAAAGAATAGAACCACTGTTACCTGCTACGCATGTCGTAAGAGGTGACTAAGGAGGTTTGACTGAAATCGGATGCATGTGTTCTACACGTGTAGAAGTCTATGCGTTTGGGAGCATACCAAACCAATGTGCAACGTATACACGTTCTTGGCAAGATCAAACATATCACAAAGAGTGATTAAAATTAGTCGTGAAGATAGAATGCAAAGAAGAAGAAGATATATTGTTTGAGAAGCAAGATAAATGACCAGCACGAGTGTACTAGCTACAGCTATGCTTGAATTCATTTCTTCATGAAGTATACAATTCAAGAATTAGATGCCTCTAGTTGTTATCTCATGCTTTGTTTCAGTGTTATGTCGCTATGTATAATATGATGGATATAAGAACATTTGGTGACAACAGGTAAAATTAAAGAAGTAGTGTTCGTGGAAGACAGAGAAAGAAGATGTTGGATTGTCTGACATCGTGGTTAGACAAAAGATAGTTGTCAGAACTGATTAACTGTACTTGGGAGAGGGAGTTGTGGAGATACATGATCGCCAACGCCGACAGGCATAGCACTTGATTGATTGATATTATGATGTGTGGTATAGTATTAGCGTAATTCCTAGTGCGTTTACTATCGAATCGGACATAACAGGGTTGGTGGTTCAATCTCACACTCGACGTTCCACCTGTGAGAAAAGGAATTGACACTCCTACATCATGCACAATTTGGTATATAAATGTAAAGTGCTGAATGGATTAGAGCACGACTTCCATGCGGGAGATCCGTTGTTCAGTCCATGGTAACGCCACCGATTTATTTATGTCGAGGGCACAAAAGAGAAATTCTAACCTGAACATGTTCGTAGTGACTGCAGTAACCATGAAGTAATTCAATTCATCAGCATCATGCCCCCACATGTCCATCGCCTTAATAAGCGTTATTACAGGCAATAACGACATTATATAATAATAATAATAATTATCTTACCGTTATACGTTACATAGGGCCTGCAAGTAATTTCTCCATACCGCTCTATCCTGGGCAACTCGCTAATCTCCTCCATGGAACTGAGACTGATATTTCTTGCCTCCCTCATCAAAGTTCGTTTCAGGGTCTCCCTTGGTCGACCTCTCTTTCTTGAACCCTTTACACTTCAATGCCTGCTTTGATATTCTACCTCTATTCTAGATATTATATAATACCTCTCTCCTTAAGATCATCGTGACTTTTGTTTCAAAAGTATGGCATAATCTACATTCTCCCTGGATAACTTCCTAATCAGGCGTATGTCGTAGAGATTCTGAAGCTAGAGAAGCGTGAGCCTTCAACACGCTGCATATTCTCGCACCACTGAATAATTTAGAACTACCGTCTGTTGCACTTCATCTCACCATTAGAAGACGTATTGCGTGTGGTTCAGTTAGAAGACGTATTGCATGTGGTTCAGATCTCATGACCTATTTTGAATGAGGCGTTGTGCACTTTGCATGTTTAAGTCAAGCTGAAAGTCTTTGAAGCAGTGGCTGGAACTAATGAGTCACTCTATTCGAGTTTTTAAAACGTGTCCGTAATTTACAAAACATAAAAATTTAAGTCTCAACGAAAACCAACCCTCATTATATCGTTAAGCCGATAACTAATGTTCAGGGCATATTTTTTCTTTTGTGATCGCACTGTTAATTAACGGGCTGTAGTTCAGAGTCGTCACACTGATATCGAGTTACAGTCCAGTGTCATCACATTAACATGTGGTTGTAGCCTAGTGTCCTCACACCTATACCCTATTTTAGTCCAGTGTTGTCACACTGATACCGAGTGGGAGTCCAGCTTCGTCACAGTAACACGTGGTTGTGGGCCAGTGTCGTCACACTTACACCATATTTTAGTCCAGTGTCGTCACACTAACACGTGGTTGTGGCCCAATGTCGTAAAATTTATACCAGATTTGAGTCCAGTGTCGTCACATTAACACGTGATTGTAGTCCAGTGTCGTCACACTGATATCGAGTTGCAATCCAGTGTCGTCACACTAACACGAGGTTGTAGCCCAGTGACCTCAGACATATACCAGATTTTAATTCAGTGTCGTCACACTGATACCGAGTTGAGGTCCAGCTTCGTCAAAGTAATATGTAGTTGTAGCCCAGTGTCCTCAACTTATACTAGACTGTAGTTTAGTGTCCTCACACTGATAGTGGGTTAGGGTCAAGTGTCGTCAATCTGAGATCGGTTTGTAGTCAGTGTCGTGACATTGATACCGGATTGTAGTCCAGTGCCGTGACACTGCTCCGGATGTAGTCCAGTGTCGTGACGCTGATACCGGATTGTAGTCCAGTGTCGTGACGCTGATACCGGATTGTAGTCCAGTGTCGTGACACTGCTACCGGATTATGTTCAATGTCTTCTGTCTTTGTCTTGCGCTTCTATGATGAATTGACTGTTGATGGCTGCATATTTTTCAAGGATATACACATCTATCCCTCTTTTCCTTGGTCCTCGTCTTATTCTTTCTCAGATGTCTTGCTGTAAAAGTTCGTTACAGAGAGTATTATCTGACTGCGTTTTTGCTAGGTGGCCAGACCATTTAATTTTACGTATTTCGTTGTAACTCAAGTTGAGTAATTTTCTAACATATCGGATGTTGGTATTTATGACTATGTCTCGTTTTTAGGTATGATGTTCACGCCCTCAATGAACTGATGTAAGCTAGCAACACATCGTGCCTATGCGCTTTTGCTTCTTCTTTTTCATCAAACGCTCCATATCCATTACTTGTTAACCATTCTGTATGATTTGTATGTTATCTTATCCTAAGATCGATTGTACGCTGTGCCTACAAGTAGGCCAGCATATCCGATTTCTGCGATGCTTTTTTACTAGGTGGTTTCCTACATCCCACTTCAGTCGCCACTTACGACATGTCTTGTAGGTTGCAGTCGTACTATTTTTTGCTCATATGCGAGCCAGGGCAGGACACGGGCGTTACAAATCAAATAGAAACCACATTGCGTCGTTAACAAAAGTCTTGTATTTCTAGAGCGACTGTTGAAGAATATGAACAATGCAATAAATATATATCTACAAGCGCTATTAATGAAGAATGGACACACATTATTCCAGACACAGTTTGTAATTGTATTATGTAATAGTGTATTATTTAAAATACACTATTCAAAAAGAAGCTGTATATTGTCATTGTTTTTGTAATTTGTAAAACTACAGTATTTTGTTATTACGTGTTTCCACAATCAAATAGTTTTACTGCAGTCTCATCTATATTGTGTATTATTTAATAGAAATAAATTCCGTCGTTTGCATGTCAGTCCCATTACAAGAGATAATACCATTTGGTTTGGTATCCACACGTTGTTTAAAGCAGTGTATCCCTTGACATTTGTATTAGGTAATACTTTGCGATGAACATGGTGGCTGTCATGTGACGAATTTTTCAACTGTTTGCATGAAAAACATATTTATCAAAAGTAATATTTCTTTCTTAAACCACTTGCCTCTCATTGCAATGATTAATTGATAGATTGTTGATATTACCAAAAGTAATATTTCTTTCTTGAAACACTTGTCTCTCATGGCAATGATTATTTGATAGATTGTTTGCTATTACCACCATCATCATTGCACTTTGTTGAGTAACCATGTATGATCCGATCTATGTCTTCCACAGGAAGATCTCAGCTGCAATGCACACACTCCAGCATTGGCGAAGGACCTCGATGTAATTTTGAAGATGCTGAAGATATTTTTGTAAGAATTTTATTTTTAAGCTTTCAGAATAAATTTTGCCCGAGCAGTGGCTTTACAGCCTGCTCTTCTCGATTTGTAACTGCCAATGGTTATTTAACGTGCTCAAATTGAACACGGGACCTACGTTTTATCGTTCGTCTACGATAGAACTAGGAACTTGATCTCACCTATATTGAGATTATGGATCTCTACAAAAAATATGCATATGGCTCCACAAGGAGCAGCTTGATATCTTTTGTACGACAGACAAAGCACATAACTTCTACCTGACAGAGACTCCTTGTCATTGCAATACCTGCTTCATCATTTATTCTTTGAGTGAGACCAGCATACAAGTCTCGTATTTCCATCATTTCTTGCTTTTAATAGTTGTTAGTAGTGACTGACTAGACAATTGAATGATTCCATCATATCTCTTGAATTCGCCATAGTGCATGTTCATTATATTTCTCAATTTTCAAATGCACTCAGCTTACTTTCGATATATCTAGCTATTTTCTAACTCTAGCTAGCATATGCTTGGACTGAAACAACATTGAAATTCGTAATTTCATGTCTTAATTGACAGCAGAAAAAAATTGAAGATAAACAAACAATTATGTCCAGCTAGATGTATGCATTAAATCACTGATCGTCGGGTTGTTGACAACACATTAGAGTAGTGGTTCTCAATCTTCCTTTTTTTTTCCCGATCCGGCTGGCTGAAGCTCTCGGCTCGTGTCATGGACATCTAACCCTTCGGCTCGGTGCCACGAACACCGTATATCTGTGGAACCTGTAGCTTGTCTGCCAGTCCGCGGAGTTGAACCCGCCTTACAGAGACTGTCCCGTAGTCAACGCGCTACGAACACGCTGGGCAGACGGTCTCTCAATCTTCCTAATGCCGCGACCTTTAATACAGGCCTCATGTTGTGAGTTACCCCCAACCGTAAAATTAGGTAACAATATTTATTTATAATTATGATAAATATGTGTTTTCCGAGTGACCCCTGTGAAATGGTCGTTCAACCCCCAATGGGTTCGCGACCCACATTTTGAGAACCACTGCATTAGAGTTGTATGCTTAATGCAATATTTTTATGTTACATTTGAAGTAATCTCTTAGTTTATTATTTATTCGCCCTAAGGATTGCTTCCTTAATATTTACGGATGCCATGTCTGTATATATGTCATCTTCTTGTCAAATATTCACGGTCATTAGATCACCTTTTCAAAACAAAACTAGATTACATATCATCGCTGAAATAGTTCAGAACATGTGGTTTAACCATAATAATTATTTATATTGTGTTTTCAAAGGAAAAAACTCTGACCGATAAATAATCTCTGAATTGTTAACTGTATTTAGTGTTAAACATATGACCCTTACTAAGGTCTTATACCACTTTGAACTCCACGTATTTCATATACGATATGACCATTTTAATAGTTAGGCAAAAGTGTTTTTTGCGATCCAAAAGCACTGAGCTTTCAGCTCTTCGGCTCGATGTCACGGACATCGTAACCTTTCGGTACCATGCCACGAACACCGTAAATCTGGTGAGTCTGTGGTTTTTTCCAGCACGCGGAACTGAACTCGTACTCACAGAGGGCTTGTTACACAGTCGTCCAACGCGCTACGAACACGCTGTGCAGGCTAGGCAAATAGTTCATGACTTATCGCATGTTTACAGTTTTCCTGTAGAATTCACATTCCAAAATGAATTACAAGATGTTGATCACGTGACCTTTTCTTAGACGCTTAGTATATGTGACTATATGTTATAGTCTGACCATTAATTCGTGAGCACGTTTGAAATTGATTTTCTCGAAAACTACCTGTTGGATCTCAGTGATTTTTGCAAGCAGCCTTAGAATATCCATGACGCTAGAAAATTTTATAGTTTTAATATATTTTATGTAGTTTGAAATATTTCTTCTTCAGGTTATATTAAATCAACCTCACCGGATTGTACACAATAGTAACAGATCTCCGGTACACAGACGCGTTGTTCTAAAAATACATTATGGTAACATAGAAATATCGTGAGTATACAACAATTTCACGAAATCCGTGCACCTAACCCAGTCGACTTTGAAAGCGGAAAGCATATGACGTTATAATTGGGATACCGTTGTATAGTTATAGGCGTATCTCGCTATTTGTATGAACTATTGATACCATATTTGTTGGCTTATCAAAACTGACATTGATATCACATTCATAATGAGTCTGAAGTGCACATTTATAACAATGCAGAAGGTTACAGTTTTACTATACCAACACTTCCGTAGGGAATCTAAGAGAGTCATCTATATTGCGATATTCATAACCCTGAGAAACGAGCGCAACTGGCGCTTGGTCTGAATAGAGAATCCTTTTCCCGATGGATTAAACAGGACACAAAGTGCACTAATGTCAAGCAAGGACGGAAAGAACAATTGACGACTTTGACATAGATGTCATAAGACAGGAGCTCTTGAAAATGTTTGCGACAAATCAACTTGTTACTCTCAGGAAACTGAAATTAAAACTGCAATCAGATTGCAGCATAGACATTTCTAAAAGTACTCTATGAAAAATTGTAAGAGCCTGGGTTCACCTTCAGAAAAACTATAGGCGGCAGGAATATTATTTGTGAAAAGCCACATTTAATTGCTGCCCGAAGTAAATACCTGAGCAGATCCGTGAGCGGCGGAGGAAAGGCTATGATATTGTATATTTGGACGAATCATAGGTCAATGCTCACCACACCAATGCTAAAGAATGGCAATCAGTAGACGGTGAACAGAAAGAAAAATACCAAGCAGCAAAGGCCAGCGTATTATACTAACACATGCAGGAAACAGTGAAGAAGGTCTTGTCCATGACGCTGGACTTATTTTCCAATCAAAAAGTACCGACGGTAGGGACTACCACACAGAAATGAATGGACATATTTTCAGGCACTGGATGGAGAAAGATCTACTTCCAATTCTAAACAGACCATGATGTTTGTTTATGGATAATGCATCCTATCACAACGCAGTATCAGCGAAAGACAAAGTACCAACTGCATCAAATACAAAAGATCAAATTAGGACTTGGCCTGCTAAGGAAAATGTCAGCTTCGATGATACATATTTGAAACCCGAGTTGTTGCACCTGGTGAGGATGACAAATAAGACAAAGGTGTTTCATATTGACAAAATCATTGCGGAATACGGCCACACGTCTTTGCGACTACCTCCATATCATGCATGCTCAATCCGATAGAGCTTGTCTGGGCTAAAGTAAAGGGCAAGTTGCCGAACATAACAGGACGTTTAAAATGTGTGATGTTGAAGTTCGGACACGTGAGTCCTTCTCAATGATGAACATGCAGTTCTGGAAGAAGTGTTTTGAACATGTGCTCCGAGAGGAAGACGAGTACTGGCACCGATTACTCGGATTACAATTTGTCCAGCCAGTAACAATTATCAACCTCATGGAATCGTCAGATTCGGGATGATACAAATCATATTTTGATTACAGACTGAGAAATAGCAACGTATACATTTCCATATCCAAATGCGTCTACCATCATACAATTTGTGGTGAAGTTAAGACACCCTGGGGTCTAATGGTGACCGAAGGGAGGACTAACTGTTGCATATTGTATCCAAGTTCACGATTGCACATAAAGGGCAACACACTTAATTACTTGACCTATCAAGTTAATATGGAAATACACCTATGAATAGAATTGACATGGACAAATTCTAGGGATACTGTAAAATCTAAAATTTGAGCCCCCGTATTTGCAATTGTCATAAAGATCAAAGGAATTCGCCGATGTGCAAAATCCGTAGCATCTATGGACTACTGGTTAGCTTTATTTTAGCGTCATGGATATTCTAAGGCTGCATGCAAAAATCACTGAGATCCAACAGGTAGTTTTCAGAAAATCAATTTCAAACGTGCTCACGAATTAATGGACAGACTATAGATGGATGCGAACTTATGAGTATATTATTTTGGCTGAAATCGGATGCATGTGTCCTAAACCTGTAGAAGTCTATGTGTTTAGGGTCCTACCAAACCAATGTGTAACGCATACATGTTCTTGGCAAAGATGAAACCTATCACAAAGAGTGATTAAAATTGGTCGTAAAGAAGAAGAAGTATATTATTCACTTTATAATAATAGATACTCATAGTATGCCTAATATGATGACTATTAGTCTACATTGTTAAATGCTCGGTCCCAAACTCAGCTAGAAATGTAACATATGATTTGGGTGTCAAAGTCTTCTTCTACGAACTTCATGTGTAGCATAATGCATCAATATATTTCAAACAACCAGATCTGTCTTAAGTAAACCAGATAAGTTCATTCCAGATCCTCTACTCCTTCACTTTATATGTCTACAGTTCATCTCCATGTCTCTCTAGGATGCCCCCAATCGCTCTTTCCTCCCGGATTTCATTTTACAGTCCTATTTGAGTGCCTGGTATTTTTCGTTCTTAATTCCTTGTTAAACAAACGCCACACTACATGGCTTTGGTTTGGACACCTTTTTACCGGGAGACACACTAAAGGCGTTTTTATTATAAAAACAAAATGTCTAGTAAAAACATGGCTTTTGCCTGGTCCACTAGGAATTAAAGTATGTCCCAACTATTCCCATCTCCAATGTTTTATTTCCTCTTTGATATTGTTGATGTCTTTGCACCTTGTGATCTCAATATTTTGCATTCTCTGGTCCTAGCGAATTCAAGGAATTATTATGAGACCTCTTCCATCAAAGCATCTTAGGCGGCTATGTATTTTTATTCTTGTTTTCTGTGTCTTTGCCCCATACAGTAAGTCTGATCGCACATGTCATTTGTATACTTTGATTTTAGTCTGTGTTCTTTAAGCAGAATGGGGATTAACTAATTTGTAATTAAACACTGACGTGATTCTGATCTACTGAACAAAGAAAGACATCACGCGGAAATCTTTTTTTAACATATTTTAGAATAACGTGTAGATAACGAAAGAAGGAAAATGGAAATGGCGCAGTTTCCACTAAAACCGAGGAAAATTAAGGCATTACCAATGCAAACAAGAGCGTGGAGCAAAAAAAAATATTATTTTGGATAGGTCTTTTTTATAATTTGATTGGTTTTCTTTTTAGCTATGATTGAGACGCAGAAAACTATGAGAAAACAATGAAAACCTTGGCATTACAGGACATATCCATCAACAACAGGAAACGAGTAGTCGATTTTCTAGACATCACTTATACGTTCAATATTTTGTCATTACTTTCTTAACGGTGGGTCAACTTTAACCGTTTGTACATTTTATATATATGTATATTCATCTGTCTACCTGTTGACTTTGTTATCATTGATTTGGGCATATGTCCATAATTAACTGACGCGAAATCTTCCCATCTTGTCTAATACACAGGATGCAAAGTAATGGGATACCCGTTCTGCCTTCCAGACATAAACAAAAAAAATATAGATACCTCGAACAGTTTCCTATCTTAAAATCGATCAAGAGTTAACACACATGTTACACTATTAACTAGAAAACTGCAAAAACAATACTCAAATGTGGTAAAACGTGGATGGGTCAAACTGAGGAGGTCATAGTACAGATATGTGTCATCCATGACATAGATCATCCTACATAATAGATAGACCTATAACCAATGAATACAGACGTTATATTGTGGTAGATACCAGGGTAAAACAAGCAAAGTCACGATTCGCTACCTACAGTAGTCAACTCAAATCTCGAAACGTTAATAAATGACTGCATACCAGAAGAAGATGATGATGTCTACACTGTTGGTTTTGTGATTCTACACAGGCGGAGTGCATGGTTCTTTGATGCTATAACCGTAACAAATAGTATGTGGTCACATACTGAGAATGAAACCAGATCTATTACCATCTTGCGCTTACAACAACCGGCAGCAGGGAGCATAACCAAAAACAATAACAGATGGATATATAATATCACAGATTCTAACCACATCAAAGACAATCAACTACTGATGAACCAGAACTACAACGGGATGGAAAACTGAAACTTCACACGGCGCTTCCCCACACGTTTGGATAAAACGAGACAAGACATGACTTAAGAAAAGACAAGCACAGAGGCAATTGGGGCATATAAGACAACTACCAGCAAGATGAATATAAAGGTTATCGCCGTGAAAAATTACATAAAGTGGGAAACATTCACTTAAACATGCATGCTCGATAACAAGCGTGATACAGACGATTAAAACCGATTATGTACGAAGCAAGCAATGGAAGCAACTACTACAAAACGCGACAATTGAGAACTCCCTTGTTGTGTTCCTTTCATTCTGCGGTAGAAGGCAATGAGAGATAGGATACACCGGCGAGCAATGTTACGGCCACGAATTGACCTTCTATTGTCAATAGCAACATCAATAATGCTCAATAAGAAAACATACGCTCTGAAGATTTCAATGAATAAGATAGTGTCTTTTTTTATTTCGGTTTTGTAAACTATGCATACCGATATGTGTGGCATAACGTAAAGACCATACAAAAACCCCCAGTAGATGCATAAACCAGCCCTCAACAGGAGTTTATGTCTAAACATACTAAAGACATGTTTAGGAAAGATCGAAGCTGTTATGGACATAACCGAATTGCGATGAATATGATCCACAAAAGAACAATGAGCTGGCTCTGGCTGATCTATTCTATATATCGTTCATCTTTACCTTTAAATCTCTTTTCCCGCGTATTCCTAAACGTTCTATTTTTTTCGCTTTTGCTTCTTCTTTTAGATACGCTTCTTGACCTCTGGGTTGTCACAATTATTATTTTCTTTGCATATATATATATATATAAATGTTTACATGTGTATGTTTTCAGTTGTTACTAGTTTTGTATTCGTCGAACTGAGATATACATTTAGTATTTCAACATTCTTTCTCTTGTTCGCTGTCTTTCTTTTAACGCCCTTTATCACCAAATGGGGCATATGCCCTCACGCACCTCCTGTCCCGTCCTCATAGCATTAGATATGTCTTTCAACTTCCTCCATGTTACATATATCTTAAAACTCCACAATACCACAGCATATCAAGCGATCGAGAGTGCTCTATCTCGGAAACTGATCACCTGCTACGTCTAACGGCAACAAATCAGAGAAGGACAAAAGAAAAAAAAAGAATAAAGTCATATCGAGATCCATCCTCTTTTAATCATCTCTCGAGTCGCTGTGATATATCTCGTTTCCTCCAAACTATCTGTTAAAGTGATTGTATTATACAATTTCATTCCGCCTACCCTACATGTGTTGATTGTTCGCCGTTAATTAGAAGTTGTTTTAGTCGTTCACTATGTCTAGAGACATATTGAGGTCTTATATACAGGTGTGTTACAAAAACGTAGAACACATTAGAACCATACATGAATCAATGGAGCCCTCAATCACATTCAGAGAACTTGAGCAGACAATATGCAAATCAAAAATAAGAAAGTCGCCAGGAGTCGACGGAGTGTCAAATCAAATTTAAAGGATTAAATAACGTGAAGACTGGAAAAAAGTGATTGCAGATATAAAACAAATGTTTGATTTGAATCAATTTTCACATACCGATGGAGACGTAACCATGATAGTTCTCTCGTAACCAGAAAAAGACACTTTTACTGTCTCAGCTACATTTTGATTGATTAATTGATTGATTGATAGACCATCGTAATTGCACTTCGGTGAGTAACCATATGTGCTCCGATCTTTTCTTACACAAAAGATCTCAGCTGCGCATGAACTCCAAAGCATCGGCGAGGGTTCTCGATCTAATTCTGAAGATGATGATGTTTTTGTGAGAAGTTTGTATTTTTTTTTCTTAAGAGTTTTGTCCGGGAAGCGACTTTCCAACGTACACTACTCCATTTGAACTGCTAATGGTTCTTATGTGTGCTCATATTGAACACGGAAATTACGTTTTACCGTCCGTCTCCGATAAGACTAGCAACTTGATCTCACCTACACTGAGATCAGGGATCTCTGCAAAAAAATATTTAGATGGCTCCACAAGGGAGCTTGATGGCTCCAAAGGAACCTGATTCCTTTGGCACGAGAACGAGAACAGAACCTCTACCCACAGAAACCCTAAGCTACACATTAATCAGTCTTACTCTCTCTCTCGCTCTCTCTCTCTCTCTCGATCCCCAACTGTCTTACAAGATGTCTCTGCCGAACAGTGTGATATATCATCCATATCAGATGTGAGCACAATTTAAACTTTGATAA
Organism: Arion vulgaris; assembly: GCA_020796225.1. NCBI lineage: Eukaryota > Metazoa > Mollusca > Gastropoda > Stylommatophora > Arionidae > Arion > Arion vulgaris. The sequence continues at coordinate 32,044,621 of CM036761.1, read as the reverse complement.
TTTACGAATGATATTATGTAGTAAATTTCAGTATATATTGTATTTCTAACAGCCATATGTAGTCATGTTTGCTATACAAATAAGCTGTCGTTACACCTGTCAGGGCGACTCGGCATTAAAGACCAGTGGGGCGGTCCCACCAAACATTTTGAGTAACGTGAACGTATTATTTTGAGAAATTATTTGTTCATAATTATTACTTTCAACGTGATACTGATTAGTTTTGAAAGTTGATATATAACGCTAAAATATCACAGTCTGAAATTGTGTCTGGCCCCACCAAGAAAAATGACCATGAGCCGCCACTGCAGCCTGTAGTATCCATTTTTAGAGCGGTGTACGACAGGAAGACAAAGAGTCTGATGAATTTAATACTGCATTGCTAGTACAGTCGCCACGAAACTGTTCAGGTTCGGATTCGTCGTTTATGTCCCCGACAAATAAAAATCCTTGACCATACCCAGGATTGAGCACGGATTTCAGGCATGGAAACGCCGCTGTAATCCATTCGGCTAGATGTTTGCTATGACTAGCTACAAAAATAACCAAACTAAAAATATTAAAACACCAGTTAGCTATTTAAGCACCATACATCTCAGTGAAAACAGATACATCCTTGAATCAGTAGCTTTGGTTTAGTTTTACAGCCCTACACAACAAACTAAGCCAACATTTCGTGGCAACAAATCAAAGCTGATATCTAAAAATAGTCTTTTAATTGCTTGTTATATGACCACAGACAATTGCCATAATTAAGCAAATGGAATTCTCTACACAACGGAAACTCAAAGACTGCTGGTTTGCTTCACGTAAACCACTAAAACAATCTGGATGACGCTTGGCAAGATCTGATCAAAGAAACTCATTCTTACAATTTCTAAAACGAGAAACAACTCGTGAGCAATTTATTTCTAAATTAAAGGGAATAACCACAGAAGAAAATAAATGATAGCTATATAAACAACATACATAGTTAGAATATACCTTATCTTCGTGTTTTTCTTTTAACTTGCATTGCTCATCAATGTTAGTATCTGAAGAAGTAAATTATTGTTTTCTGAGGTTGATGTACTGATATGTTTTGCTACACATTCCAATTTGGTTAGATTTGCTCACAAAGTTCGTCATTATTACTAGTCTTCTTGGTGTGTAACTTGATCGATCTTTAACTCTTAAACGTTCATGTGTTTTTAAGGTTTCTTCTTCTTCACCATTAACCCTAAGAAGCATAGGTCCACCAAGGCCTTCCAAGCCCCGCCTACCCAAGGCTATCTTTTCCAGATCTCTCCACTCTCTTCATATTTTTGCCTTCCATCTCCCCTCCTTGTGAGATCCTTCTTTTCCTCAGGTAGCTAGCTATAAATTCTCCTGGTTCTGGTTTCTGTAACCATCTAGTGCTTTTTAGGGGTGGGTAGCTAGCCCACTCCCAAACTCCTTAGTCGCCTTTACGACATGTGTAGCAGGTAACAGTGGTTCATTATTTACACCCTGATTTGGGCCCCAGTAGCCACTCAGGTGATTCTTAAGGTGTATTTGTAATTTTGATGACCTGTTTAATTACTAGCAGCCATATATTCCTTGTATTGAAAATATACATATTATGATAATGTAATGGACTATCATGATATTTGGTTTTAACATCAGTGTGGTGTAATATGTGATACCCGTGTCCTAATTTTGGTGATGCTAAAATTAGTTTATTCTACAAATTTCAAATATTTGTTCAGCTACAAAGAGAGAAATAAAAACTGCTAATAGCAGCTGTTCTTTTATACAAAAGAGGTTTGAAAAAATATTAGAAAACCGAAAATGCACGTTAATTTTACGCTGTCTTTATCGTTATGTTCTTCTAATTATTTTTGTTACATTGACAGTCGCATGACCACCAGTATGTAAAACAAGATAACAAGCTTAGTAGGATATGTAAAACAGTTTAGGTAACAATTAAACACATACTAGCAAGCAAGGCCAGAAGAACAACACTCCAACATTTGTATTGAGGATGATATGATATGCACATGAACACAACTAACAAATGTTAGATAGTAACACACGACTATATGGATACATCATACCAGATGATAAAGTTCCATAAGGAGATTGATTGAACGAGCTGTCAAGGTTAGAACGGTATGGTTGATGGTTTATCTCTGTGGTTAATGGCAACGTCATATAAAGGATATCTCACGATTTACATTGTTCATATAAATATTAGTATTAAATCAATACCAAATAAATTGTTAGTTAGTCTTTCCTCTTGGGCCTGTGGACGGCGCATGAGGGCAGAGTCATAGTTCTCCATGTCTCGCGGTTCGTTGCTATCTGTTTTAGGTCTTTAATGTTTACTAGGCCCATCGTTGAGCCTTCTCTGGTGATGTTTCTACGCAGAGTCTCTCTTGGTCTTCCTCGTTTTCTTTTCCCCTCTGGTGTCCATATGAGGATTGGTGAGGATTGGAAAGGAGTCTTCTCTCATCCATTCTAAGTGTGTGGCCGATGTAGTTCCAGCGGCGCTTTCTTATAAAATTTGATACATTTTCTTGCTTGGTCTCTTGTCTTATTTATGTATTGGGTCTGAAATCTGACCATTTGAGGTTCAATATTCTTCTAAGACATTTATTCTCAAAGTTATCTAATTTTCTTTCTAGAGCTTGTGTTGCTTTCCAACTCTTGCATCCATAAGTTAATACTGGAATCACAAAGAGTTAAAGATCTTTAATTTTAAGTGCTTGCTGAGTGAATTGGACTTCCATATATTTGACAATTTGTTAAAAGCACTTGATGCCAATGCGATTCTGTGTGAATTTATGGCGCTGTATCCCCGTAGATGTCATCATACTCCCTTGGTATGTAGGTTTCCGGTTTGTTGGTCAAGATGGCGGGACGTGTTTTCTTCTAGCTTGGCCCACAAACTGTTGATCGTCGGCACGACAAGTCGTCATCGTAAAAATCACCACTGTTTGAGAAATAAATTGTACAATATACAATAAAATGTCTTATATCTTTTTTTTTCAAATTGTAGAGTATGAAGTGCATGTAACATCACATTTTCAGACCTAGTTTGCAGGAGGTAGGAGGGCCAACTCCTTTCTTCATGTGTGGAACGTGGAGAGCTGGATTGAACGCACAACTCTCTTCAATCTGGGTTGATATGCAGACACTTACGCATTGCGATAATCTATACAGTCTTCTTCTACTATTCTTCTAGAAGGCATAGGTCGATAACCAAGGTCTTGCAATCTCTCTTGCCCTTGGTTGCGGTTTTATAGTTGAATATTTTTACTGGATGGAGTAGCTAATCCCACGCCCAACCTCCACTTTCGCCGTATACGGCATGTGATAGGTGTTAGTGGTTATATTATTTATCCAGAATTTGGGCCCAACAGCCACACGGGCGTCTGATTTCTATGATGAATCATCTTTTGACTCATTATTGGACAGGAGAGACGTGTTGGCGCATGTGCTGAGATTCTAATCATCTATATTACGATCAGATCTCATATTAGACATGTATGCACCTACCATTCTACGAATTCCACGCTGCTCTCCTTCGATCCTCACCCATTTAGCCAGACATTAGTCTGTTACCAGGCTACCATTTGTAGGTGGGGTAGGATCTTGATCAGTGCCAGCTCACTGACCCTGGTTCCACTGTATATCCTTACATTATGGCGCCTGAGGTCGCAATCTATACCGTACGATGTATATTATTCGTTAAATGTTATCCTCTTTTAATAATAACTCGGAACTGACCAGAAACAAACATGTATCCGTCATCTCGTTTAATCCCCATGGGTGCCGTTTAACTGATAGTCAGTCTACTGTGGTATATCCTTGTTTCTCAGTGATCTCTCCCTCTCTATCTATCGTCCTTGTTACAATTCTCACACGTTTTCTATCTAGTAACATGATCAATAATATAAACACAGAAGAATACATAATAGTAACAACACGACATTCATATGATTATATTGAATCAAATTTAACACTTGTATGTGGAAAATCGATAAAAGTAGACTGAACAAGCCGATGTCCGGAAAAAATCGATAATACCAATTTAATAAAATAATTCATAATAAAAATTGCAACATCCGCATTATTACTAAGAGACCTTTGCTGGTGCTTCAGAGTTCATGCACTGATACTGAGATTCTCATGGGCAAGACAATGATCTGAGTAGGATTCATAGAAGTGGAATGCTGGTTGTCATATCAATCAATCATTGACACACTGCATTGGACAAAAAGTTAACGTAGTAGTGTAGTCAACACTTTAGTGATTTTGTTCAGTTTAATCATAAACTTGAAAATTTGACATGCGATGTACGAAAATCTACAAATCTGAGGTGGTCAGACCGGATCTGATTAGAAAATATCTGACATAGATGGAAGATGTACAACAGAGATTAGGAGTAGAATAGCTCAAACGAAAGCAGCTTTATGAAAATGAAGAACACACTATGCGTGAACTCTACCAATGACACTGCGAAAACGAGTACTCCAATGCTAAATTGAACCAATTCTTATGTATGGCAGCGAATCATGGACACTGAACAAACAATCAATACGATCATTGGAAGCCACAGAGATGTGGTTTTACAGAAGAATGTTGATAATTCCATGGACAGCAAAGAAAACAAACGTGGAGGTTTTAAATCAGGTCTGCACACAAAGAAACCTTATCAAAAGAATAAGAATCCGACAATCAAGGTTCTTCGGGCATATAATGCGAAGAAGAAGATTTAGAACATTTGGTGACTACGGGTAAAATTCAGGGAAGGAGAGATCGTGGAAGACAGAGGGAGAAGATGTTGGATGGCCTGACATCATGGTTCGACAAAATATCGACGTCAGGAACTGATTACATGCACCAAACAAAGAGAGTTGTGGAGAGACATGATCGCCTACGCCGGCAGGCATGGCACTTGATTGATATTTTTGGCAAATAATTTTGCTGACTAGTGGGATGTTAAGAATGGATTAGGGATATGCTCTTCGGTCTCTTTGCGACTGTATATTGAATGAGCGCACAAAAATATATGTTGAATCGATTCAGCGATATATGGGCTTTAGAATTACCTGTTGTACAAGTAGAAATGGATGTTTGTTGGACAGAGTAAGAAGTAGGATTAACCAGCGAGACATAGAAAGAAGATCCATTATGCATACAATTTGACATCTGGTGGTAGAGACTACGCACTTATGGATCTGTTCAGAGTGATATTACATCGGTTCAGTACCAATAACCAAACCAAAATACGTTGTCATTAACCCATACAAAAGTACAATAATGTAGATAAACAATATTTTGCATATATGAAACATGGTCAAGTGCAAATGTTGAAGATTGAAAAATAGATAGTCTTGTAATTTACTGCAAAATCTACATACCTCTGTCCAACCATACGTGCTCCTGAGCTCCGATCAGTGGCGCTCGTGATCATTTTGTTGAGTAGGGCCAGTCTAACATTTTCGGAAAATCATGGTTTGTGTTAGATTATATTTTAATTTATTTTTAAAAATCACGTTACACATTAATTTTAGTGGGGCCCGACCCGTAGGCCCTTAATGACGAGCCGCCACTGGCTCTGATCATAGTCGTTTAATGAAGTCATAATTTTAATGATCATCATCAAATAGGTTGACCTGAGCAGAACTTTGATACCCTTAGAGTATTTTATAATTTCTCCTTCTCTCATAGGGCAGATGTCGCGCCTGTGCACCGTCATGTTCAAATTTGTTTCACTCTGAACCCATCGTATATGTGGTCTTCCTCATCTTTTCTTTGCCGAGATTTCTCTTTTTATAATGGTCCTCTCAAACCCTTTATTACCTTTATATATACACAATTCTTCAATTTGTTTTTTAGTATCTAGTACGAATGGTTTGAACATAACGACTGCAGAGGCAGAAAATCTGTCCTATGAGAGAGAGAAGTTCTGGATGACTGTTGCGGTGGTAAAATTCTGCTCAGGACAAGCTATGTGATGATGATGAGTATCAACCAGTTTTCTTGTATTTTCAGTTCTTTCTAAATAGATATGATGTTCCATTCACGGCCCTTGTTTATCTCGAAATCCGAGTATGTGTTTACGTGTTGTTGTAGGAATCACGAGTAATTCTAACAAAATGCAACATTCTCAGTATTACCCAAGGTACATTCTGCCGGTACATTAGAGTTCATGCACTGCTACTGAGATTCTCATGGGCAAGACAATGATCTGAATAAGATTCATAGAAATGGAATGCTGTTCGTCATATCAATCAATCATTTACACATAGCATTGGAAAAATGTTGACGGAGAAGTGTAAGCGATAATTATAAATTATGCATTTTTTCCAGTTTAATCATAAACTTGCAATTGCGACACCAGTCAATACAATATATTTATATATACAATTATTTTACTATCTCTCTCTCTCTTTGCCTTTTTACCCCGGGTTGAGGCATAGACCCTCAACCAACTCATGCCAAGTCTTCCTATCTCTAGCTCATCTCCTGCAGCTCCCTCCAGCTCTTCTTTATATGTGATCTCCGCCTCCAAATCTCGTCTCCGTGTATTTCTCGGCCTCCCTTCTTTCGCTGTCCCTGCCGGTTCAGGCAGGACCCTTCTATTATATTCCCTCCGGTTTCGCAAAGTGTGTCCTATCCAGCGCCAGCGTCTTTTTTAACCTGTTCGTTCACTGGAATCTGTCTTGTTCTCTCCATAATTATTTTACTATATATATATATATAATTGTGTTTGATTGATAGGACTGTCATCATTCCACTTCGGAGAGGAACCATGTGTGTTCCGATCTCTTTCTTACAAAGAAATGATTTCAGTTGCTGTGCACGAGCTCCGTAGCACCGAGAAGGGTCAACGATGTAATTTTGAAGATAGTGAAGATAATTTTGTAGGAATTTTATTTTTTAAATCTTTTTTAAATGCCTTTTATCCTGCTTTCCACCCTGCTCTTCTGTATTTGAGCTTCCACGGGCTCTTTTACTTGCACAAATTGAACAAGGGACCTACGTTTTATCGTCCGTCTCCGATATGACTAGAAACTCGATCTCACCTGCACTCACTGGGATCAGGGACCTCTAGAAAAATATCCAGACGGCTCAGTGAGATAGAACATGGTACTTTTGCACGAAAGACAAGCACCTAGCCTCTCACCATAGAGACCCTTATAATTGTGATAAAAACGTAGAATATATAATACAAAAGAAAGTAATCTAAGTGAAAACCACTATAGTGATCGGTGGTGGCATTGTGTACCTCAGAGTTGATCGGTGGTGTGCTTGGTGCCCCTAAGAGTTGATCGGTGGTGTGCTTTGTGCACCTAAGAGTTGATCGGTGGTGTGCTTTGTGTACCTCAGAGTTGATCGGTGGTGTGCTTGAGTCCCCTAAGAGTTGATCGGTGGTGTGCTTTGTGCACCTCAGAGTTGATCGGTGGTGTGCTTTGTGCACTCAGAGTTGATCAGTGGTGTGCTTGTGTACCTCAGAGTTGATCGGTGGTGTGCTTTGTGTACCTCAGAGTTGATCGGTGGTGTGCGTTGTGTACCTCAGAGTTGATCGGTGGTGTGCTTTGTGTACCTCAGAGTTGATCGGTGGTGTACTTGGTGCCCCTAAGAGTTAATCGGTGGTGTGCTTTGTGTACCTCAGAGTTGATCGGTGGTGTGCTTTGTATACCTCAGAGTTGATCGGTGATGTACTTGGTGCCCCTAAGAGTTGATCGGTGGTGTGCTTTGTGTACCTCAGAGTTGATCGGTGGTGTACTTGGTGCCCCTAAGAGTTGATCGTGGTGTGCTTTGTGACCTCAGAGTTGATCGGTGGTGTGCTTTGTGACCTCAGAGTTGATCGGTGATGTACTTGGTGCCCTAAGAGTTGATCGGTGGTGTGCTTTGTGTACCTCAGAGTTGATCGGTGGTGTGCTTTGTGTACCTCAGAGTTGATCGGTGATGTACTTGGTGCCCCTAAGAGTTGATCGGTGGTATGCTTTGTGTACCTCAGAGTTGATCGGTGGTGTGCTTTGTGCACCTCAGAGTTGATCGATGATGTACTTGGTGCCCCTAAGAGTTGATCGGTGGTGTGCTTTGTGTACCTCAGAGTTGATCGGTGCTGTGCTTTGTGTACCTCAGAGTTGATCGGTGGTGTGCTTTGTGCACCTTAAGTACAAAGAGACACATGCATAGCATGAAGACAAAACTATGATCAGAGTATACTGGTCGGTGCTGTGCTTTGTGCACCTCAGAGTACAAAATAGACACATGAAAAGCATGACGGCAGAAGTTATGAGTATCTCAAAAGACTCATAAAATACATCTACAAAGTAAATGGGACAAACTAAGTCATGAACATCAATTTAAATACATTGAAATCGTCATAATCTCATATGGTAGATACATATCTGAAATGAAGAATGGTATCGATTAAAAGCAAGAATGTCATTTTTTAAAACGGAAAGCACTATTTGCAACACTTAATTGACGATTGAAGTCAGAAAGAGAGTTCTTCGGTGTTACATGTAACTAATAGTGAAATATGGATGCGACTCAGGAACTATACACACATACTTTTTCCCGCCTGTTTTAAAAAATGGTGAGGATAGAGGTATGTTGTGCATACTCTGAGATGAAATGATCAAAGAATCACAAACAAGGCAATAAATTGGAAGGCAAATATTTCTAGATAGAAATAGCAAAGTAAGACACTGAAACAAACTTTACTTAGAGAATCAAAACGTATCATAATCATTGTTCATTTGTTGATCTTCTTAATCAGATATCAGACATGTCCATAATTGCTCTGATCTCATAATTATATCTTTAGTGTGTTAAATTAACAACTAAAGTTTTATGCTGGTTGATGTTTCAACTGGGGTTTATGTCATGTTTTTCCTTATTGTCGCATCTATCAGTACACACTTAAGTTGATTTCATAGAAAATATAGAACGAAGTACCAGGATAGAGTGGTATGGATAACTTGCTTAAAGACCATATGTAACATTTACCGGTACGAGAGAAAAATAATCTTGATAACGTTTTTGTTGTTGTAATATCATCACATATTAATTTGCTGCCCATATTGATCAAAGGTTGTGGGCAATAAATGAAGAGATCTGACAGAGACATGTCCAGTGTAGAACAACTGACAGAGACATGTCCAGTGTAGAACAACTGACAGAGACATGTCCAGTTTAGAACAACTGCTGTGGTCGTATGCTCTACGAGCAGCTGAATGGAATAAGTGTTCTCTCTCTCTTCTTCTCTTCCACCATTTACTTCTTTATAGAAGTGTGGGGAAAAATGTATTGATCTTTTGTGTGCTTGTTTTAATGCACTTTGTAAACTGTTATTAATTTTCATGTTCTTGATGCCGTCACTCCATCTTTGCGAGTCTTCCTATTGCTCTGTACTCATTATACTTTTCTATGTGACTCTCTGTGTAGGTGAATAAGTAAGGAATAAATAAGTACACGATATTAAGTATCGTAATAGACTCCAGTCCTTCGAAACTCAATGCTACAGAAAGATCATACAAATACCATGGACAGAAAAAAAGGAAGAACACTGATGTCCTGAAAGAACTAAATGTTAAAGGAATTGGCTGATAAACAACATACTATACAGAAAAATTAGATACTTTGTCACATCAAGCGACACTATGGCCTGGAAAAACAATACTAGAAGGCAGGGTCCCAGGACGCAGAGGTAGACCAAGAAGAAGAAGGCTACAAGATATTAAAGAAACCATGAATATGATCATCAACGAATTGGGTGAATTGGCTAGACATAGAGTGAATTTCAGATGTGCTGCAAAGAGAGCAACGTCTATAAAGGATACGCACCTTGATGATGATGATGATAAGACTCCATGTAGAACTCAATCAATGTTTACTAGTATTATCTCGTATATTTCATCCTGACCTAAAATTTTATACAAAAGAGATACGCTTCATATTTCCCAGTCAAACGACTTACCCTTTAGGAGAAGAGGATGATGTATTACATTACTCAGCGTGTGATGTTCTTAGTGAAGAACTTAACTGACATTGATCAGGGCTCAGAATCAATAAATCATGTTTCCTGGGCCAATATCCTAACAGCCATTAAGGACAATAATAGCTAACTGGAGAGTGTTTAGGGAGAAAATAATCCCAACATTATTTACTATAATGCTGAATTGCTCTATGCAAGACATTATCGTGATTAAGGTTTACATCAATGATTCAAATAGGATATATTTTAATGAAATATTGACATGTCAAATACGATATGAAATATATTTATTTGTAGACGGAAGCTTCGATAAGGAAATCAACAATCGATGCACAAAAGCTAACCAGGTACTGGGGTAGTTAACACCTCAGTTGTCACATAAAGAGATACGGTTAAAAACTAAATCAAATCTTATAAAAACAAATCTTATAAGAACGATTTTCTGGCCAATACTATGTTATCAGTGTCAAACATGGCCAATAACAGCAGCTAATGAGCGGAAAATCATAACGACAGAGATTAGGTGTCTTAGGAGAGCTGCAAGTGTGACAGTATGAGACAAAATTAGAAATGAAGAAATCAGAAGTGAAACCAATCATGAAATTCATAAAATAACAACAGATTAAATGGTTTGGACACCTGACAAGATTGTCCTGGTATTGTCTACCATAGAGAGCCACGCAGAAAATAAAGTATAACGGGCACAGAGCAAGAGGAAGACCACTAAAAGATGAACAATGGCATCGAGAACAGCCTTGACAAAATAATTAACAGCTTACAAAGTGTGTTATAACAACATCATTACACCCCCTTCCCCAACACTTTTATAAAAAGTAGATTGTGAAAGAGAAGAAGAGGCAAAGAGTCAACAGGGCCATGTTTTGTGAAAATACGAAGTATTCAATCTTTTTGTAAATCTTTACTCTGGTCTAAAAAAGGGTATATGCACAATAAGCTTATCACATGTTTATGCAAACACTGTTCGATCGAATCTGACCTATTTATTCGATTCAACAGACGACATGGTATGAAAGACCCTTCTAATTAAAGTTTATTTGTTTTGGAGAGCTAGCTGGTTGTGTTTATAAAAACGATCGAAAATAGCTGGGCTATGGTAGCCGTAAATTAAGGAGTTTATGATTGGAATCCTTTGCTAATTAACTTTTCTGAAGCCCTAATGATTGTACATATCATTCAAAATTTCTGAATTCTCTTATATCATCTTACTAGACATGTTGTATCATCTTACTAGACGTTTTGTATCATCTTACTAGACGTTTTGTATCATCTTACGACGTTTTGTATCATCTTACTACGGGTGTTAAATCATCTTTCTTCTGATGTTTATCATCATAATTTGCATGTTTGTATCATTTACTGCAGATGTTCTCTTTGTTCTGCAGGTGTTGTATCCACTTAAAAGCATGTTGTAAATTTTTCTAAGGGTGTTGCAAAATCTTACTAAGGGTGTTGAATAATCTCACCATGTAACGTATAATCGTATACAGGTGTTGTATAATCTTACTACATGTGTTGTATAATCGTATTACCGTTTATCATAACTAGTGTATCAGTTGATTATATTGTTTTTCCATCATATACCAATCAGCTTATTGTATGTGTGGTATTGCTGATTTTGCTATTGTATAGAAAGGATATATCTAGACAACTGGACATAATATATCTCATATCGTATCTTTTAGTCAGTATGTGCAAAGAAATAATGATATATTTCAGCAAGAAACTACAGTTTTTCATTTGCAGGGAATTTCAATGAAAACAATATCAGTCAAATTATGTTCAATGACATCAAAGTTAACAGAGTAGAAAATTGATTTTATAAAGTGCATGATGTAGTGCATAATAACAGAACCAACATGATGATAAAATGAAAATATAAGAAAAAAACAACAAGACTTTTACAAGTATTATCTTTATGTATAACCAAGACTAGTATCTATAGCAGCTGTGTGCTGTCAACATTGCTGTACGGATCGGAATGCTGGAGAATGACAGAACAGGATATGTCCAGACTTCCGCCTTCATACAACGTCTGCGAAAAATCTTACGCATGTATTGGCCGACTACTATCTCGAATCAAGAATTGCTTGCACGATGCCAACAAGAGAATATGGGCACTATCATCCAAAGACGACGCTGGAGATGGATTGGGCATGTGATGCGCATGGAGACTGGCTCTGACACGAAAACTGCACTGAGATGGACTCAGAGGGTAGGCGAAGCGTGAAGACCAAGATGACCTGGAGGAGAACGATAGAGCAAGAGCTGAAGGAAATGAATCATAGCTGGAACACAATACAGAGGAAGGCCATGAACAGGGAAAAATGGTGTGTTTGTTGTGCCTAAACGCCAAGGGCGTAACAGGCTAAAGAGAGAGGAGGAGAGGATCTTTATGTATCATATATAGCACTTTGTTATTTACAGTATTATTTTCTGTCAGTGGATCGTCTGGTTGAATGGATTAGAGCGCGGCTCCCATGAAGACCAATAATAATTTTTTCTGTCGAGAGCATGGAGAAAATATCATATCCTGAACAGCTTTGCGTTGACTGCACTAGCCATGCGGTCACTAAATTCTACAGCTACGTGCGTGTTCTACACCGCTCAAAAAGCGTCATTACAGGCAGTAACGATACTTTTGCTATTCGTTTCTCTGTGAGAGTTATCAGTGGAAGATGCTAAGATTATGATAGAAATTAAACCCAGAAGTGTATGGGCAACAGTAGTCTATAGCAGGCTTCGCATCATCTGGAGATTTTTTTTTTGTTGTTGATCCAGAAGCACTTGAGCTTTCAGCTCTTTGGCTCAGTGCCATGGACATCGTAACCCTTCGGTTCGGTGCCACGAACACAGTAAATCTGGGGAATCTGTGGCTTTTCTGCCATCCGCGGGAAATTTAACCCGCACACACAGAGGGATAGTCACCCGTAGTCCCAAAGCCTACGAACACGCTGGGCAGGAGATCTAACATATAGTGTACTATGACAAATCTTAAGATATACGAAACATGTGTTATGTCTGTACTCCTCTATAGAACTGTGACATGGTAAATATACAATAAAATACAAATAATTATAAGATTGTTGGAGGCAAGACCTATTAGACCAGCGTTTCCCAAAGTGGGCGGTACTGCCCCAGTGGACACTGAAGCGTTCTAGGGTGGCGATAGTGGGTTCAGAACAATTTTTTGGGCGGAAGGGGTGTTCAGGCGATTATGGGTCGGTGGTTCCTTAAAGAAGAAATTGAGAATAAATATTTAAAAATAAATTATTTTCGTGATTTTGCGATTAAATAAACATTTTAAATGTGAATTCTGCATTTAAATTCCTCTTATGCCCGTCTTACATGATCCATTTTTTCATCAATTATCTATTTCATGTATATGATCATTTGAAAATTGACCATGTATACATGAAATATATATCAATTTTCTATGTCAAAGAGAAAATAAAGCATGTATATTTGTGGTTGGGGAGTAGGCAACCTGTTATAATGTGGAAGGAGGCGTTACAAAGTTTTTGTTGTGTAAAGTGGGCAGTGGGCCGAAACAGCTTGGGAATCTATGTATTAGACCAGCGTTTCTACAGTGGTGGTACCGCCACCCTGTGGGCGCTGAAGTCTTCCAGGGAGGCGATAGTGGGTTCAGAAGCATTTGGGAGAAGTTTTATTTTCGTGATTTTGCAATTAAATAATCATTAAAAATTTGAATTCATCTTATACCCATTTTGCACGATCCATTTTTTCATCAATTTTCTATTTCATGTATATACTCATTTGAAAATTGACCACGTATAACAGAAATATATATCAATTGTCTATGTCAAAGTGAAACTAGAGCACTTTTGGGAACTGTTGGAAAACAGTTGGGAAACTGTTGGAAACTAGAGCACTAAGATTGGCAAACTGTTGGGAATTATGTATTAGACGAATGCTTGGGTATACCTGGGAGAATAAGAAGAGCAATATCAGACTTCAAGAACAGACTGGTCTAGAAGTAATAGATAAAGAGATACAAAAGAGGTAAAGGCGAAAGATGGGACATTCTGTCAGGACGGTAAAAATGACGGGCAATGCATCCAATTCATGGATACATCAGAGTGATCTAGACAATGGTGAGCTAGGGGACGATCGAGGATTACATTTGATGCAGAGCTAAATGACATGAATAGAACTGGGTATGAGGCAAAACGAAAGGCAGAAGATTGAATTGAGCGAAACGCCTATGTCGTGGCGGTTCACACAAGGAAGCAAGAATAGTACCACTGCGACCTACATGACATGTCGCAAGAGGCGACGGATGACGCAGGAGGCGACCTAGGGAAGCTACCCTAGTAAATAAAAATCATCGCAGAAATCGGATTTGTTGGCCTACTTGTATAAGCATAACAGGCACAACATATAATCGCTCTTAGACTCAGATCACATAGAAATCTTACAGAGTGGTTAACAAGTGGCCAGTATGGAGCGTTCGAAAAGAAAAGAAGAAGAATTGAGTGAAACAATCTTATATGTTTGCCCTATGTGTCATTGAAAGCAACAATAACACTACGTTGATCATATTACGATAATATATCTTATGCTCGCAAAAAATGATTGGTATTTCAAACATTTTTCTGTAGCAACATATCGTTTCCACCAGAACCAAATATAAGACATATTATCTGAACCTAAATTTGTAACAGAGAAGAGAACAAATAGATCTATCCATTGAGAACTCAAAATCACAGGAAACTGGCTGATGCTACAAATAAGAAAGAGAAAATTGAGATATTTTGGACATGAAGGGTTGGAGAAGACCATCATGGAAGGAGGCATACTGGCAAAAATAAGAAAAGGAAGACCACGGAGCAGATGGATTCAGGATGTAACTGATGGTTTAAACATGACATCTGCAGAGGCAGGACATCTGGTCTATGAGAGAGAGAAATTCCGGAGGATTGTTGGGGTGGCAAAGTTCTACTCAGGACAAGCTATTTGATGATGATGAACTTTGTAAAGATTTTTAACTTGTTGAATTTTAACATTTTAAATATTAGATGATATTACATAACGGAAACATACAAGATGATATTACATAACGGAAACATACAAGATGATATTACATAACGGAAACATACAAGATGATATTACATAACGGAAACATTCAGATGATATTAATACGGAAAACATACAATGATATTACTAACGGAAACATACAAGATGATATTATATAACGGAAACATAAAGATGATATTACATATCGGAAACATACAATTTCATAACAGACATCAAGTGTTTACATTATCTGAACATCCATATCGATACTTTAAAACATTCTTGATTTTACATATCGAACATAAAGATGTACGTTCATAAGGAACGACTACAAAGTACATCAAATTTACAGATGCTTTATATCGAAACTATAATTGCTTCCCAGGTTAACTCAACCTCTCATATCGATACTTGTAATCATTCAGTGTTTTATTTTATGTCGACGAGCTCCCGGCAACAGACGTTGCAGTTAGCACAAAGTACATAACAGATTTATAACTTCATGTTCCATTCCTATCACGCTTCAATGGAATTGAGGTACTGTTGATATCGCTTCAATCCGACTGACACTTTAACGAACTTGATTAGTATGATAAATCTGTTGCAGTTGAAAAGTTAAGTTCCAAAGATATTCTATATGATTATCTATCTACGAACGGACATAATGTTAAGATGGAATAAATCAGAAGTTAGCAAATATAATATCAACGTTGGATCTCGCACATTTTGTGGGATCTGTTGAATCACTAAATTGTTATTTCTACTCACTTTGCTTGATATTTTAAAAGTAATTGTTTATCTAATGTACAAGTAAATTAAATTAACAAAAGATTGAATGAATGTTCGCAATGATGATAACAAAAACTCTAGTTTATGATTGAAACCAGAGTAAAACAAATGTTGTATTATATATATGTAATCGTTTTTATTGTTCATAGACTGGGTGATGAGAAAATGTTGCAGGGGCAAAAAATCCGATACTATTCCTACTTTAAGGTTTTGATTTTGCAGATGATATTGTCTTGTTAACTAAAAGCAGCCAAGATCTGCAGAGAAAACCAGACAACTAATTTTCATAGCATCAATTGTGGCACTGCAGATAATCTATGGTAAGACAAATATAATGAAGACACATATGACAATTAATGAATTAGCAAACAAATACAGTCGTTTGGACATATCATGAGAATTGAATACAACCAACCACTAATAACAGCATACAATAACAAGAGAGCAATTAGTAAAGCCAAGAGAAAATCAAGAAAAAGATGGATAGACAATGTCAAGATCACAGTAAATAAACACGGTTATAAGACAACAAGGGTGACTTATTTGCACCTGGAACGCTTATTAAAGCTCCCACCCCTACGCTTAAAGGCAAGAGTAGACAATCAATTCCATCTTCCACCTGGGAAAGATAATAGACAATATAAAATCCCGCTGTAATCCAAAATTATAAGAATAACAGAAAAGTATACCTATGTGGGTGTAGAAAGTAAGCGGAATGCATTTGAAAAGAGCATATGTTTGGGAAATATAATGAACTTAAAATGGAACGAAATTATGAGTGGTGATGTTATCATAGAAGTAGCTCTCCAACTGCTTGTAAAATATGTTATAAGAAACAGAATATGGAGATATTATGAGCTTTCTTTAAGAAAACATGATAAGATTTTAACAAAGTAGGCATTAAGGTGGGATGTAAATAGTTCAAGAAATACAATTACGCCATAGACAAACCATAAGATTACATTTACTAAGTCAAGTAGTAGCATGTCCCTCGGAACGTCTCACTCATCACAGCCCGCCTGAAAAGATCTATGTCTCTTGTAATTTCTCCTGCCTCTTCTAGCGTCTTGTTCATGTTCCCTTGATGCCCTGCTGCTATCTTCGTCTTGGTCGTCCCCTGCCTCGTTATCCAGGAACTGTTTTCCATTACCTTTCTCTCCAGACCACTATGGCGTTTAATGTGGCCAAAATATTTCATCTTCCTGGACATGATGTTATTTATGAGACAATGCTCTTCGATATGCAGGTCTTGTAGGATGTATTTTTCTTCTTCTTCTGCCCAGGATATTCTAATAACTTTTCTATATCACCGTGTTTCAAAAGCTTTAATTTTGTTTTTTAATGTTTGTGTTTATTTTTTTTGTTCTTCTTTCCTATCCAGCACTTGAGCTTTCAGCTCTTCGGCTCGGTGCCATGGACACTGTAACCCTTCGGTTCGGCACCACGAACACCGTAAATGTGAGGAACCTGTAGCTTTTATGTCAACCCGTGAAATTGAACCCGCACTCACAGAGGGCTAGTCACCTGTAGTCCAACCCCTACGAACACGCTGGACAGGCGGGCTAATGTTTGTGTTATGGTCGACGATTCGCATCAATATGTTGCCACAGGGAATACGCATGTTCTCAGAAGTCTTACTTTTGTTTCTTTGCTCATTTACAAAGAGAGGCGTGAAATATGATACTCAATCCTTTAGAATAGAACGAACGAGTTGCCTGGATCGAGCGGTATGAAACAATTTCCAGCAGACCTTATGTAAAGTATATTTATACGAGAGCAATACATGTACACAAAGTAATAAAGAACTGAGGGACCAGTCTAACCGACTTCTGAGGGACTAGTCTAACCGGCTTCTGAGGGACTAGTCTAACCGGCTTCTGAGGGACTTGTCTAACCGACTTCTGAGGGACTAGTATAACCGGCTCTGAGGACTAGTCTAACCGGCTTCTGTGGGACTAGTAACGGCTTCTAAGGGACCAGTCTAACCGGTTTCTGAGGAACCAGTCTAACCGGTACCTGAGGGACTAGTCAACTGGCTCCTGAAGGATCAGTCTAACTGGCTTCTGAGGGACTAGTCAAACCTGTTTCTGAATGAACAGTAAGGGACCTACGGAAGGTACCCTAGTAAATAAGAAATCGGATATGCTTGCCTACTTGTAGGCGCATAACTGGCAGAATGTGCAACCGCTTCTAGGCTCAGATCACCTACAAATCACACAGAGTGGTTAACAAGTAGCCAATGTGGAGTATTCAAGAAGAAGAAGAAGAATGGATAGTTTAATCTGCTACTAAATGAGCAGCCTAACATGTTTCTGAGTGACGATTCTAACATGTTTCTGAGTGACGATTCTAACATGTTTCTGAGTGACGATTCTAACATGTTTCTGAGTGACGAGTCTAACATGTTTCTGAGTGACGAGTCTAACATGTTTCTGAGTGACGAGTCTAACATGTTTCTGAGTATCGAGTCTAACATGTTACTGAGTAACGAGACTAACGTGTTTCTGAGTGACGAGACTAATATGTTTCTGAGTGACGAGAATAACATTTTTCTGAGTGACGAGACAAACATGTTTCTGAGTGACGAATCTAGCATGTTTCTTCCTTCCTTCCTTCCTTTCGTTCGCTTGAAATATGTCTATATATTCAATGTTGTCTCTTGTATGAACTTCACTGTCTTTTGTAGCTCCCACAGAGGTCCGTGTAGTTTTATGTCGAGTGTTGTTTCGTTAGGCCAGTGAGTTTGCCTCAGTATCATATTTGGGGCAGTCTTGAAGTATGTGCTCTGCAGTCTGGTTTGCCTGTCCACATGTACACATGGCTGAATTGCCAATCTTGAATTTTGTATACATGTGGCTGCGGAGCCGATTGTTTCCTGTTCTAAGGCGCAGAATCACAACTTGTTCCAATCTGCTCATATTATAGTAATCGTCTTGTGTTGGTATTTGTGGCTTTCTCATTGATTTAATCATCCTTTTCTTTTGGTGGTAGGTAACTGGCACATCCGGCTGCTCTCCTGCAGCACCTTCCTTGGCCAATCGGTCTGCTGTTTCATTTCCTGGTATTCCACAGTGAGAGGGTATCCACTGCAAGACAACCCTGCGATGCTTGGACAATTTAGACAGTAGGGTCTGTAGACCTGGCAATTTTCTGGACTGAAGTGCTTGGAGTGCTGATTTTGCATCAGTCAAAAATACAACAGGTTGAGGATCGGGTCTGGTATTCAACAGTTTTTCAGTTGCCACCTTGATTGCCTGAATTTCTGCATCATAGTTGTGACAGAATTTCCCCGTTGGCACTTTAATCGCATCTCTAGCGTTGTTTGGGTATTCTATGTACACTCCTGCTCCTCCATTCTTCACTGCATTTTCTGCTGACCCATCCGTGTATCCCCGGACCCAGAGGTCATGTGGGTATTCTTCATCAAGTAAACTGAGAGTGACTGTCTTGCGTTGTATGTTGTTCTGCTCATCCTTGTCGAATATTCCTTTCACTTCTGTCTGGATACATACTTCTGGTTCAGTCTCCTCTCTCCAAGGGGTTTGCTCTGGCACAGACTTTAGGGAATGCCAACTTTTGGTAGGTCTGAAGTTTGCCTATTCAGTCTTTTGGCCTGGTGAATAAAGCTGCTTCTTTTCAGCCTCCCAATGCTAGATTTTTGAATCTGTTTTCCATTGGGTGGCTTGGCATACTCAGAAACTTTCTGCCTGCGTCATCACTTTTGTGTCTCTGCGTTCTCTCAGTGCTTGTATTCCCCCACTCTTTCCATCTCCACTATTGGTGTTGTTTTCATTGCTCCGTGATGACACGAAGCGCCTGGTTTTGCACTTTATCCAGTTCTCCTAATGTGGTATTTGATGCTGGACACCATGCAGCTGACCCATATTCCAGGTGTGGTCGTATGCCCTGCTGATAAATATTTTTAAGTATTTTTGACTGGCGCCCCATGTGGTTCCACTTAATTTTCTCAGGATGGCTAACTTCCTCCTGGCCTTTGCTGCTGCTTTGTTGATGTGCTGCTTCACGTCAGTCTATCATCGAATGTAACTCCGAGATAGGTGGGTTGCTTGTCTTCTCTTAGCAGTTCTCCATTTATTTTAATGGTGCCAGCTTTTGTTTGGGAGAGAGAGTAAAGAGTGTAGTGCTGCACTTATCTGTGTTGATGCAGACACACCATCTGTTTGCCCATGAGGTTACGGCATCTACAGCTCTTTGTATCAATTTGGTGGCCACTGTTGCATCCTCATTTGTGCACCATATTACCAGATCATCAGCGTACATTGCAACTTTTACTCCTTGTGGTAACTCAGCAACCAGGTCGTTGATGAAAATCAAGAAGAGTGTGGGGAACAATACTCCTCCTTGAGGGACGCCATGACGCAGTAGAACTTTTTTTACTCTTGAGTCCATCTAGATGCACTCTGGCTTTTCTGTTATGTAAGTATGCTTTTATCCATCTGTACATCCTACCCTTTATTCTACTATTTCTCAGTTTCTTCAGCAGTCCTTCTTTCCAAACCTTGTCAAAGGCTTTCCTTAGGTCTATCCATGTCGCTAGTACCAGTTTCTTATCTTGGAACGCGTCCTCAATCTCCTGAGAAAGGTACGTTGTTTGGTCTTCAGTAGAGTAGCACTGCCTGAAACCTGCCTGCTGTGACACAAGAATGTTTTCGCTTTCAAGATACCACTGCAGTCGGAGATTGATTATACGTTCCATTGTTTTGCAGAGACAACTTGTAAGACTGATCGGTCGGTAGCTGGAGGCAGAAGAACTATCTTTCCAGGTTTCGAGAGCGGTATCATGATTGCTTCTTCCAGGTCTGTGGAACTTGACCCAAGATCCAACAATTATTGTAAATCTGCAGTAACTTTGTTTTGCTGCAGTTCCTAAGTTCTTAATCATCTCATTGACACTCCATCAGCTCCTGGTGATTTTCTCAATTTTAATTTGGATATTGCTAGTTCCAGTTCTTTAAATGTGATTGGGGTCTTCATCACTTCAGGTATTGTTTCGTCTTGCTCAACATTTTGCTTTTCTCACGAATCTCTCGCTTGTTTCGTTGTGCTAATTTCAATATTGCTGTCTTTAGCAAAGGAGTCTGCAAAATGATCAGCTGCCTGTTTTCCTGTGAGGATGTTTCCATCTTTGTTTAATGCAATCTTTGGATTTCTCCTTGTACCTTCATCATTAAGTTGTTTTACCAGCTTCCACAGCTTCCTGGTATCTCTTTCAAAGTTTAAGGACTCTGTTTTTCCTTCCAGCTCCTCCGCCTGGCCTGCAGCTTGGCCCTTTGAAATATAGCCTGGCATGCTGATATTTGTTGTGGTGTTCTTGGCATGGAGTGGTCTCTGCCTGCTTTCGTGAAATTTCTACATTATTGTGCAGTAGTTCCAATTCACTGCTCCAGTAAGGTGTGTAGTGCTTAGCCCTCTAGGAATTGTTTCTGCAGGCAGCCTGTTTATGCATCGGCTGAACTCATCAACTACCTTGTTGGTGTCCTTGTCAGTAGATAGACCTAGTGTCAGTATACTGGTGCGATGCTTATACATTGTCCAATCTGCCTTCTTGTAATTCCACCTAGATAGAGTGCTGTCTCCTGATGGGTTGATTTTCAACAGTGAGAAATACTGGCCGATGGTCGCTGCCTCTCAGCTGTTTCCCAACAACACGTGTAATGTTCCATTCCAGGTCTGAGGAGTGGAATGCCAAGTCTGGTGTAGAGGTGGTGTGCCATGATCTGGAGTAGAAGGTTGGCTGATCTTTGGGCTGATTGACAAGGATTAGTTGTTGTCATCCTGCCAGTTTTCAAGCTCCTCGCCCCTACTGTCCATGTGGTCATACCCCAGCTCTGTGAGTGACTATCTGAAGTCCCCGCACACTCATGAGTCTTTCCTTTGTTGGAATTGTGACCAGTGCCAGTGGGCGGTCACTTGAACAGTAGTAGTTGATTAAGTGAAACTCTGTACTTGCCGTCCTAAGATGCAGCATCTGATATTCTGCACCCTCCATGTACTCCTCAAACTGACATGTGATGATGTTGTTTCTCACAAGTGTCAGTACTCCACCTTTCTTCTATTTTTTCAGTCTGATCGAGCACTGGAAGCCTCTGACTTTGGGCTACATCTTCATTCAGGTGGGTCTCTTGCAAACAGCATACATGTACTTGTTCTTCATTTAGGATGTTTTCAGTTCTACTTTTGCTGTAGCCATCTTTTTGCTGTTCACACCCTCAGCATTCCAGTGCATTATTTTAAGAAATTGGCCAGTTGCTCTATTCCCATGCCTCCTGGCTCCACAGGGCAAATGAGAAGGACATCCAGTAGCTGGGGTTGGGCCCTTTCGAAGTAGAGGGCCCGGCACTGCACCTGCCTGAGTGTCCGTCACAGGGCGAGCACCATATCTTTTTAAATACATAGACATATTCATATGCGTTTATGCGTGGCAACCTGATTGCTAATAGTGCGCCTCTTGGCTGGTTGCCTCCGACTTCAGCACTCTTACTGCTAGAGAAGACTGTGGTCTAACTCGGGGAAGAAAAATTGTAAAAGAAGTAGGAGATAAGACAAGAAAAAGATGCCCTCTTCAAGAGAGAGGAGGGCTGCCATTTAACCATGGTTGGGGATGGGTTGGTTGCAGCCAGAGCATTTTCCACTCGCGGTGGGTTCTGCGCTGTCACCTTATGAGGCCCCATCCTGCTCCCCGCCTTTGGTCTGGCCTTTCACCTTCAGTCTGTTCGGCTTGGTTAGACCTGCCAGAGTTAGACTCCGCCGACATAGCCTGAAGGATCACCAACGCAAACCCTCCAACCACGATAAGGTAGGCTAATCTGGAGGGTAGCATGTTTCTGAGTGACAAGTCTAACATGTTTCTGAGTGACGAGTCTAACATGTTTCTGAGTGACGAGACTAACATTTTTTTGACGGACGAGTCTAACATGTTTCTGAGTGACGAGTCCAACATGTTTCTGAGTGACGAGACTAACATGTTTCTGAGTGACGAGACTAACATGTTTCTGAGTGACGTGACGTGACTAACATGTTTCTGAGTGACGAGACTAACATGTTTCTGAGTGACGTGACTAACATGTTTCTGAGTGACGAGACTAACATGTTTCTGAGTGACGAGACTAACGTGTTTCTGAGTAACGAGTATCATGTTTCTGAGTGACGAGACTAACATGTTTCTGAGTGACGAGACTAACATGTTTCTGAGTGACGAGTCTAACATGTTTCTGAGTGACGAGACTAACATGTTTCTGAATACCCAGAATAACATGTATCTGAATGAAACATATGTGTTATGAAATAGATAGACACTGTCAGGTTAACATACCAAAGACAGCATGTGTCCTGTACTTCTCACCTGTACACAAACATAAACTGACCACGCCTTCAACATGTATTTAAAGTGAACATCTGTACAGCGCTGATTGCAACATATTTTTGTACAACATATGCCGTCTTTTGGCAGACACTATTGAGGAGAATGTATTTTTGAAAGCAAATTAGTTTCTTAATGCAAAATCTTTAGAGTTGACTTTTCTCTACAAACATAGTGTAGATATGTAGAAGTTTTACTGATTATTTTGCAGTTATGAATATATCTGATTGATTGATTGACTGATTGATTGATTGATAGGACCATCATAATTGTACTTCGGTGAGTAACCATTTGTGCCCCGATCTCTTTCTTTGAAACAATTTAGATAAAAACTGTGATAGTAAATAAAAAAGTAAAAAGTAAAGGAACCTTTCATACCTCGTGGTATATAGGTCAATACAGTGTTAGGCCTGTATTTTTCATTGACCGTCGGCACACGATGGGTGATGTGGTCAGCATCTCGCCAATCGCCTTTACTTTCCAAGAGCATGTGTGGTACCCAATTGAGACTGGATCGACCTGAGAGCCGTCGCGGTCGGGAAAAATTCCACGCGCATTGCTGGAGCTGAACCCAGACCACCAGCCTTGAGAAGCGAGTTCACTAACAACTACGCTACAGCGGCTCTCGTTATGGTAAATATGTCCCCATAATTCATCATCAACTAGCTTCTCCTGAGCTGAACTTACCCACTCTAAGATTCCTTCAGGAAGTGCTCGCTCATAAACAAGATGTCCAGCATATACATCCTTCATACTCAAATCCTCAGTTACATCCTGAATCCATTATCTCGGTGCACTTTCTCCTCACATCTTTGTCGGTATACCTCCTTCCATAAGAGTCTCCAACCTTTCTTGTCTCTTCATTATGTCCAAAATAGTACAATGTTCTCATTCTTATTTTCAGCAATAGCCAGTTTTCCTCTATTTTGAGTTATTTCTGAATAGATCTATTTGTTCTCTTATATATCCATGCTATACTGAGGACTTTCTGTAACAAATTTTCAAAAGAAGTGGCGAATCGTCATTAAGGGCCAATGGGGCCGGGCCCCTCCAAAAATAATATCTAACATGTATTTATTATTTAATAAATTAAAATATAACCTAATCAAAACATCATGGTTTCCCTGAAAATGTGTGTCTGGCCCCACCTACAAAAATGATCACGAGACGCCACTGTTCAAAAGCATATATATGTTTTTCCACTGTCTTGTTAAATGTTAATCCTTCACATCATGACGTTAGCATGATCTTTCTATTCTGATCTTTTTTTTCTTCTAAAAGTTCCATTCGATACTCTTTTAGCTGTTTATTTTTGTGCAAGATTATGTTTGTTCTTATTTTAATGTCCTTCATTGCATTCCCATCATCATAACTGTGATACTTAAATCTGTCTATATCATTTTCTGTAACAGTATTACATTACGCAATTATTCACAACATTTAATCGTTTTAGGATAAAAATACAATATCCATTTGTTAATGAATTCAACCTTCAACTAAATATAATGTTCTATTAAAATATGTTTAATCAGTGGCGGCTCGTGGTCATTTTTGTTAGTGGGGCCAGATATTTTTATTCCAGATAAATCATGGTTTTTGGTTGCTATATTTTAATTAATAAAATAATAAATACACGTTATACATTATTTTTGGTTGGGCCCAGCCCCACTGGCTCTTAATGACGAGCCGCCACTGTGTTTAATGATATGCGAGAATATTTTGTAGTTTCCAAAAATTGTCATTTCTTATTAAGTCTCTTATTTTGACATGTGTGAATGTGTCTTCTTTGCGTTCGTTCTTTAAGACCAATTTTAATCACTCTTTGTGATATGTTTGATCTTTGCCAAGAACGTGTATACGTTGCATATTGGTTTGTTAGGCCCCTAAACGCATAGACTTCTACGCGTTTAGGACACATGCATCCGATTTCAACCAAACCTCCTTAGTCGCCTCTTACGACATGTGTGGCAGGTAACAGTGGTTCTATTCTTAACACCCCAAATTTGGACCCCGGTAACCACTAGGGTGGTGTGGATGTGTTATTAAACAGTATCTTCTTCTTCTTCAAAAGCTTCGTATCGACCACTTGTTAACAAGGCTATGTGATTTGTATGTGATCTGAGTCAAAGGGCAATTGTGCGTTGAGTCAGTTATACACCAACACGTAGGCCAGCACATCCGATTGATGTGACACTTTTTATTTACCTGGGTAACTTCTTTAGCCCACCTTCCTCAGTTGCTTTTAGGCATGCTTTGTAGGTCACAGTGTAACTATTATTTGCTCCCCTTGGAAGCCCCGACAACATACGGGCGATCAAGCATCATCAAAATATAAACAACACATACGGTGGAAGCCCCGACAACATACGGGTGATCAAGCATCATCAAAATATAAACAACACATACGGTGGAAGCCCTGACAACATACGGTGATCAAGCATCATCAAAATATAAACAACACATACGGTGGAAGCCCCGACAACATACGGGCGATCAAGCATCATCAAAATATAAACAACACATACGGTGGAAGCCCCGACAACATACGGGCGATCAAGCATCATCAAAATATAAACAACACATACGGTGGAAGCCCCGACAACATACGGGCGATCAAGCATCATCAAAATATAAACAACACATACGGTGGAAGCCCCGACAACATACGGGCGATCAAGCATCATCAAAATATAAACAACACATACGGTGGAAGCCCCGACAACATACGGGCGATCAAGCATCATCAAAATATAAACAACACATACGGTGGAAGCCCCGACAACATACGGGCGATCAAGCATCATCAAAATATAAACAACACATACGGTGGAAGCCCCGACAACATACGGGCGATCAAGCATCATCAAAATATAAACAACACATACGGTGGAAGCCCCGACAACATACGGGCGATCAAGCATCATCAAAATATAAACAACACATACGGTGGAAGCCCCGACAACATACGGGCGATCAAGCATCATCAAAATATAAACAACACATACGGTGGAAGCCCCGACAACATACGGGCGATCAAGCATCATCAAAATATAAACAACACATACGGTGGAAGCCCCGACAACATACGGGCGATCAAGCATCATCAAAATATAAACAACACATACGGTGGAAGCCCCGACAACATACGGGCGATCAAGCATCATCAAAATATAAACAACACATACGGTGGAAGCCCCGACAACATACGGGCGATCAAGCATCATCAAAATATAAACAACACATACGGTGGAAGCCCCGACAACATACGGGCGATCAAGCATCATCAAAATATAAACAACACATACAAACTGTATTTGTCATATAGTTTGCCTTGTGATCAATATAGCAAATACATTTTCCCGTAGTCGTTTCAGACCTTAGGGTATGAATTTCTGACACTTCCATTTCTAGATCCTAGTGTATAGCAGTTAGGAGGGCCAATTCCTTTTTTAAGGTATGGAAAGTCGAGTTAGGCGGAATACATCACTCTTGTGTCCACTTCAATAGGTCGAAAACGCTATGCATTACGCGAATCCGTAAAATACTTGCTAAATTGCATTAAACTTAATACTTGGCACTTCTAGAATTTAACATGCGTGCCGATATATATTGCCAGACGTGCACATAAATAAGGTAATATGATATCTTCATGAATCTCTTCGTATCCTCATGCCATAGTATATAGGGAACATGTGCACGCATGTATAAACTGCCACACATGCTCATATGGACATTCTTTATTTTTCAGCCTTTCTCTTTAGCTCTGTGTCTAAATCATTATACAGTCCCCCACCCAACCAATTGTGTTAAACGTTCTTACGCCAGAGTGGCTAGCGGGGGCCTTAATTAAGGTGTAAAAGTGGAACCACTGTTACCTGCCAAGTATACCGTAGAGGCGACTAATGAGGTCGGTTAAGGGTTTAGCTACCCCACTATATCATAAATACTAGATAGCTACATAAACCACAACCAAGGAAATCCATAGCTAGCCGACCGAGGAAGATAGAGGGACTCATGAATCAGCCCGATGAAATCCGAAAGGAAATCGGGGTGTCGACTCACCTTCTTTCAAACCGACAATCTCCAGTATTTGTACCAGAATATTCGAAACTGGGAAGTCAGCTCAGGTGGCACAGGAAATGTAGACATGTAGACTCTGGCCATCCTGAGACTGAGCGAAACAAGATGGACAAATTTAGAACGAACTAGACTAACAACAAGGGAAACAATAATATACTCAGAAACAAGCCATCAGATGGCACCCCTAAGGAATTAGAAGTAAGGTAAGACATAGGACAGGAACACCTGGATGCAAGAGTTGGAGACGGAATGCAAGACAATAGAGGAAGAGTGCAGATATCTGGAAAAGATGGCCTTGGATAGGAGGTTTGGAAGGCCTTGGTTTCTGACCTATGCCTCCGTGAGAGTTAGGGGGGAGAGGCGGATGAAGTAGAATAAGTATTTACATATTTGTTACAATTTTAACACAAATACCTGTAATTTACAATAAACATATAAACAAGGTCTCCCAGACACGGGCTGTCTCTCTATCCTAGATATACTATCTTTCTTCTAGCACACCACCTCACTTCCAGACACACCAACTCTCTCCTGAATATATCATCACTTGTATGTATACACCACACCTTTCTTGTACTACACCACATCTCTAAAAGACAAACGGTTTTTATACCAGAACCCGACCTTATTCCTTATCACATCACTTCTCTCCTATGCAAACTTACCTTTTATCAAGGCGTTTACCTTCTCTCATCATCAAATAGCATGTCCTGAGCATAGCTTTGTCACTATAAAAATCCTTCGGAATCTCTCTCTCATAAGGCCAGATTCCAGCCTCTGCAGCGGCCATACTCAAACCATCAGTTACATTCTGAATTCATCTTCTCCATGGTCTTTCTCTTCTCCTCTTTGCCAGGATGACTCCGTCCATGATGGTCTTCTCCATCCCATTGTGTCTCATTATATGTCCAAAATATTTTAATTTTCTCATTGTTATTTGTAGTATCAGCCAGATTTTTTAAAATTGTGAGTTATTTCTGGATAGATCTTCTTCTTCTTTGCGTTCGTTCTTTACAGCCAATTTAATCACTCTTTGTGATATGTTTGATATTTGCCAAGAACGTGTATACGTTGCACATTGGTTTGGTAGGCCCTAAATGCATAGACTTCTACGTTTAGGACATGTGCATCCGATTTCAGCCTAACCTCCTTAGTCGCCTCTTTCGAAATGCATGGCAGGTAACAGTGGTTCTATTCTTTACACCCCAAGTTTGGGCCCGCAACCACTCGTATTTGTTCTCTTCTATGTCCATGATATATAGAGGCTCTTCTGTAACATTTATACTCAAAAGCACACATGTTTTTCCACTGCCTTGTTAAATGTCCGCGCTTCAAACTCATATGTACGAGGGAAGTCAATAAGTAAGCCACAAATAGCTGTAGAAAAATAACTAAACATGATAACAACTTGAAACCAGTTTATTTTTATACATACATTGTTCCTTTATTTCTCAACATAATTTCCACCAACACTGATGCACTTATCCTATCGTTTTATCAATCCTCCCAAACCGGCTTCATAGAACTGCGGGCTCTGTTTTCTAAACCACGTTTTCACTTCACATTCAACTTCGGCACCATTCGCGAAATGTCTCCCGCCAAGGTGGGTTTTCAGTGGACCAAAAGGTGGAAATCGTTAGGGTCTAAGTCGGGACTGTAAGGTTGATGTTCCAGAACTTTCCACAGTAGTTGGTTAATTTTCTCCTGAGTTAATCGAGCCGTATCTGGTCTGGCATTGTCATGAAGAAGCAACACTCCTGTAGTCAGCAGTCCTGGGCATTTTTTCGAATTGCATCATGAAGCATTGATATAACTTCACAGTATGATTCATAATTCACATTGTCACCTTTCTTCATGAAATTGGTTAAAAGCACTACTTGACAATCCCAGAATACCGTCAGCATGACTTTCCCTGCTGATGGCGTAACCTTGAATTTTTGACACAAGGCGAAGAAAGATGTTTCCACTGTATTGAAGCACGCTTTGATTCGGGCTGGTAGTGATGCACCAATGATTCATCCTCAGTAACAATCCTGTTCAGTATGTCTTCTCCTTCATCTTCGTATCGGCAGAGATGACGCAAGGACAGGCCAAATCGGTTCATTTTGTGTTCCTCCTTCAATTGTCTGGGTACCCACATTGAGCACACTTTCTTCAATTGTGTCAAAAATTCAAGGCTACGCCATCAGCAGGGAAAGTCATGTTGACGGTGTTCTGGGATTGTCAAGGAGTGCTTTTAACCAATTTCAAGAAGAAAGGTGACAATGTGAATTCTGAATCATACTGTGAAGTTCTATCAATGCTTCATGATGCAATTCGAAAAAATGCCCAGGACTGCTGACTACAGGAGTGTTGCTTCTTCATGACAATGCCAGACCACATACCGCTCGATTAACTCAGGAGAAAATTAACCAACTAAGGTGGAAAGTTCTGGAACATCAACCTTACAGTCCCGACTTAGCCCTTAACGATTTCCACCTTTTGGTCCACGGAAAACCCACCTTGGCGGGAGACATTTCGCGAATGGTGCCGAAGTTGAATGTGAAGTGAAAACGTGGTTTAGAAAACAGAGCCCGCAGTTCTATGCAGCCGGTTTGGGAGGATTGATAAAACGATGGGATAAGTGCATCAATGTTGGTGGAAATTATGTTGAGAAATAAAGGAACAATGTATGTATAAAAATAAACTGGTTTCAAGTTGTTATCATGTTTAGTTATTTTTCTACAGCCATTTGTGGCTTACTTATTGACTTTTTCTCGTATCCACTGAGAATATGCACGCTCTTAGTATTCTGATCTTTGTTTTCCTATTAGTTCCATTCCATAATGTTATTAGTTGTTTAATTTTTTGTAAAGCAATGTGTGATCGTCTTTTAATTTCCTTTATCCCATTTCCATCTGTAGTTAGCATTGAACAAAGATACCCCAAAACTGTTCACATTTTCTATTTGCTATCCGTTGTTCCCTTGTCTACCATATATAGATGTATTAATCCACTTTGGATACACCAACTTCCTCCTGGACACATCTTCAGTCGTAATAATAGCCGCCCATCGCAAGCGATGATGACAACAATCTCAGACGTGTACTGCTGCACATCTCTGGCGTGTGCGGAGGTGGCTGTAGAATCCAATCCTAGAACAGAATCTCCTACCACAGGTGAGGGCATACATGATCAAGGTTAGAAATGTGTGTGTTGTGTGTTCTTCGGTCGTATAGATACGACCACTATCATGTACACACCACCTCTCAAAATGACACATTACAGCTCTCCTACACAAACATCCGCTTCCCTTCTCTCCCATATATATTAATCAAATTTCATACAATTTATGATAGTTACTGAACAATTTAACAACAAACACTAACATTAACATTGAATAACAACAGTTAACATATATTAAGAAAACGGGGGTCTATGTGGCTAAGTGGTTAAGCCCTTTGCCTTGTGAGTTGAAGGTCGTGGTTCGAGTTAGGACCGCGCCGTTCTGTTCACGAGTGCAGCTTTTTCCAGAGACCCTTAGGGTTGTTACTGGAGCTACGGAGTTCGTGCTTTGTACATTACTCTCAGCAGGTGGCGTGCAATTTCTGCAGAGAGGAACCGAGCCATATGGGGTCAAACCCGGTGCAATGAAGTCAATCCTTCGGTTTAAAAACCTTTTATTAAGAAAAGCAAATAAGGAAAATACAGTAACAAAAACGTAATTCATTGTCAGTAGCTACGATTGCTTGATTTGATCCTTATCATTGCATTTCGGTGATTAGCCATGTGTGTTCCGAACTATTTCTTACACAGGAAGATATCAGAGGCGTTGCATGAACAACGTAGCACTGGCGTGGGTTTTCGATGCAATTTAACAGATGTTGAAAAACTTGTTTTCGGTATTTGTTTGTTTCAAAAAATCTTTCTAATGAATTTTGCTAGAGCAGCGACTTTTCCCGCCTGATATTCTGGATTTTTGAACAAACAATGGACCTTTTTACGTGCTCAACTTCAACACGGGATCTACGTATTATTGCCTATCTCTTATATATAGAACTAGGAACTCGATCTCCCCTACACTGAGATCAGGGATCTCTGAAGAAAATATCCCGATGAGTATGCGAACCGAGTACCCTTGAAACGAGAGACAAGCACCTAACCTATCACACCACTATGTTGGTGCACTATGTTGGTGCACTATGTTGGTGCACTATGTTGGTGCACTATGTTGGTGCACTATGTTGGTGCACTATGTTGGTGCACTATGTTGGTGCACTATGTTGGTGCACTATGTTGGTGCACTATGTTGGTGCACTATGGTGGTGGACTATGTTGGTGCACTATGTTGGTGCACTATGTTGGTGCACTATGTTGGTGCACTATGTTGATGCACTATGTTGGTGCATAACTGACTCAACGCACAATTGCCCTTTGACTCAGATCACATACAAATCACAAAGATTTGTTAACAAGTGGTCGATATGAAGCGTTGAAGAAGAAGAAGATAATGTTTAATAACACATCCACACCGCCCGAGTGGTTACCGGGGTCCAAATTTGGGGTGTAAAGAATAGAATCGCTGTTAACTGCCACGCATGTCGTAAGAGGCGACTAAGGAGGTTTGATTGAAATCGGATGCACGTGTCCTAAACGTGTAGAAGTCTATCATACCACATTTTCACCATTTTATAAATTACATAGATTATACCCGCCGTTTCTATGGAAAATCAGACGACCACTGAGATCTTCCTGATTAAGAATCTGATCGTAGCATTCATGGTTAATCACCGAAGTGCAATGATGATGATGGGCATATCAATCAATCAAGCAATCAGTGTTAGATTACGTAATAATATATCCAAATTGCTTTTCTCTATTCAATCCTCAATCCTATGTTCGTATTCATTCTTATATTCTAATCGCTTCTTTTCTGATTTTTTTTTTTCAATCTCCTAGTATCTGCAATTTATCTCTTTAAATTGTTGTACTCCGAGCTTTTTATTGATCTTTACTACTCACCTGATTCTGATTCTCACAAGTTCTTTGATGTTGACATGTGTCTTGAAATTTCAAATCCTTTAATGATAGCACGCTTGGTATTATCATATTACATTTATATTACGTAATTCTTTGAAATGTGGATATACAAAATAATTATTTACATTTAATGGAAAGAAACACATACAATTAAGGAAGTTCTAGAACAAAAAAGGTATTTAAGTTATATATATATATATGGTGTCGTCTGTGGTCTAGGGAATAGTGAATCAGTCTAGTATCCCCGACGTTCTGAATTCGAATCACGCTTCGGACAATTTGGTTGCAAATTGTTTCCCGTGGATTTTTACTAAAGAACGATGATATCACCCGCTCAGAAAGCAATGACAAACTACTGAACGTGATGATGCCTAGAACAATCACAAACAGCGTTGAAAAACTTTGGTTGATTCGCAAAGTCCTGTAAAGGATATGCAATTAACTGTATATTTATATATATATATGCTTTTTTCCACTTCTAGTTTTTTACATTTATTTCATTATTCGCTTTTAGTCACATATTTTCCTTTAAGGCCGTTAGGAAAGTACTGTTTGATTATACAGATGTGTTTTTGTTGAGAAGTGAAATTCTTCTCTTCTCTTGTATCCTTTGCTTGATGAAGGCCTTTTGGTCGAAACGTTGCATTGTATTGTTATTGTTTTTGTATTTTGTAAAACTAAAGTGCTTTGTTTCTATGTGTTTCGCCATTAGAACAAAATGGGAAGGAAGAAAGAATAGCTAGAAGAAATAAAAATTAAAAGAACATAAATATCTTATATATGAAATGAAAATCGTGGCATATCCCAAATGACGTAGCCATCAACCACAGTAAACGAGGCGTTGATTTTATAGGCACCACTTATACTTTCAGTAGTTTGCCATTGCTTTCTGAACGGTGAGGTTTATTTTTACCTTTTGTAAAAAATCCCACGGAAACGAATTTGCTTCCAAACTTGCCCACCGAGGGATTTGAACCAGGTACGCTTGAGTATGTGATAGAGCTCACTACCACTTGAGCTACAGACGCTGACATCTTATACATAGACATGAAATATTGATGAAAACCGTATTACATTGACATGTTAAAGCGCAGTGAATAAGAGGTAGACCGAAACACAAGAGAGACGAAAATATTAAGAGATGGACAAATTACAGCTTGACATAGTGCAACATCAATGCAAGAGAAATGGCATGTTGGGAAAGTAAAGTGCTTCTGTTCTGCAACAGCTTGATATTAAAGATAGTTGACTATTAAAGAGCATAACATCAGGGCAAATTAAATATTTCAGACGCAGCGACATGAGTGCCTAGAGAAGATAATTGTGAAGGGATGGTGCCCGGAAGAAGAATGAGAGGAAGACCTAGAAGACGATAGCTGCAAGATGTCATTGACGATCTGAGAATGACTGTTGCTGACGCCTGTCAACTTGCACAAACCATAGTTTTTCCAGTACTGATATATGGGAACCAAATTCCGGAGGGACACGCTACTTGATGATGATGATTACATTGTGACTACTGTTTAGAAGCCAAACAATGTGTGGAACCATCCTTACGTTGCCTCTATCATCACAACCTTTCTTTTTTTTGAAACTTTTCTCTTTAAGCCCCGAGTTTAAAACTTCTAATAAAGCACCAGATCTAAGATTCTAAGACTTGGTGAGAGGCCAGAAATTAGAACTGTAACACTTCATAAAAGCTCGGAATTAGAGACTTTTGCTGCCGGCTTCAGACTGGGATTTGCCAGCCTGAGGGCAAGATCGGTCATTTTTCTCGAGTGGAGATCGTAAAGTTTCCACCTCGTCAAGTATGTCTGGTATTCTATGTTCGAGTGTACGTTTAGTTTTCTGTACTGTCTAAACGGAATCTATTACACTGTAGACTTTGTGTATGTATGTTGCAGTGTAGACTTCGTGTATGTATGTTGCAGTGTAGACTTCGTGTATGTATGTTGCAGTGTAGACAGTGTATGTATGTTACACTGTAGACTTGTGTATGTATGTTACAGTGTAGACTTTGTGTATGTATGTTACACTGTAGACTTTGTGTATGTATGTTAAAGTGTAGACTTCGTGTATGTATGTTACACTGTAGACTTTGTGTATGTATGTTACAGTGTAGACTTTGTGTATGTATGTTACAGTGTAGACTTTGTGTATGTATGTTACACTGTAGACTTCGTGTATGTGTGTTACAGTGTAGACTGCGTGTATGTATGTTACAGTGCAGACTTCGTGTATGTATGTTGCAGTGTAGACTTTGTGTATGTATGTTGCAGTGTAGACTTCGTGTATGTATGTTGCAGTGTAGACTTCGTGTATGTATGTTACAGTGCAGACTTCGTGTATGTGTGTTACAGTGCAGACTTCGTGTATGTATGTTACAGTGTAGACTTTGTGTATGTATGTTAAAGTGTAGACTTCGTGTATGTATGTTGCAGTGTAGACTTCGTGTATGTGTGTTACAGTATAGACTTCGTGTATGTGTGTTACAGTATAGACTTCGTGTATGTGTGTTGCAGTTAATTCTCGTGGAGTATGTAGTTCATGTAAGATGTCTGGTATGTATGTTACAGTTAGACTTGTGTATGTGTGTACATGTTTAGACTTAACTGTAGTTGTATGATGTTGCATGTAGACTCGTGTATGTATGTTACAGTGTAGACTTTGTGTATGTATGTTACAGTGCAGACTTCGTGTATGTATGTTACAGTGTAGACTCGTGTATGTGTGTTACATGTAGACTTGTGTATGTATGTTACAGTGCAGACTTTGTGTATGTATGTTACAGTGTAGACTTGTGTATGTATGTTAAGTGTAGACTTCGTGTATGTATGTTCAGTGTAGACTTCGTGTATGTGTGTTACAGTATAGACTTCGTGTATGTGTGTTGCAGTGTAGACTTCGTGTATGTATGTTGCAGTGTAGACTTGGTGTTTGTATGTTGCAGTATAGACTTCGTGTATGTATGTTACAGTATAGACTTCGTTTATGTATGTTACAGTATAGACTTCGTGTATGTGTGTTACAGTATAGACTTCGTTTCGTGTATGTATGTTACAATGTAGACTTCGTGTGTGTATGTTGCAGTGTAGACTTCGTGTATGTGTGTTGCAATGTAGACTTCGTGTATGTGTGTTACAGTGTATACTTCGTGTATGTGTGTTGCACTGTATACTTCGTGTATGTGTGTTACAATTTAGACGTGGAGTATTGTGTCAATTAGACGTATATTGTTAAATGTAGACGTGGAGTATGTGTGTTACAATGTAGACGTGGGTATGTGTACAATGTAGACGTAGTATGTGTGTTACAATGTAGACGTAGAGTGTGTGTGTTACAGTGTAGACGTGGTGTATGTGTGTTACAATGTAGACGTGGAGTATGTGTGTTACAATGTAGACGTGGTGTATGTGTGTTACACTGTAGACTTCGTGTATGTGTGTT
This sequence comes from Arion vulgaris, assembly GCA_020796225.1. NCBI lineage: Eukaryota > Metazoa > Mollusca > Gastropoda > Stylommatophora > Arionidae > Arion > Arion vulgaris. Next base: position 32,008,868 of record CM036761.1, on the reverse strand, counting down.
ACAGTGTAGACGTGTTGTATATGTGATTCAGTGTAGACGTGTTGTATGTGTGATTCAGTGTAGATGTGCAGTATGTGTGATTCAGTGTAGACGTGGTGTATGTGTGTTACACTGTAGATTTCGTGTATGTGTGTTACAATGTAGACGTGTTGTATGTGTGTTACAGTGTTGACGGGTTGTATGTGTGTTACGTGTTGCATGTGTGTTACACCGAAGGCCTCATAAGAACAAAGATCCCAAGCGTCAACACCCTATTGCAGAAGCCCCAAGTGAGATGGACTAGTCACATTGCTTAGATGTCCGATAAACGCATACCAAAACAGTTGATGTATGGCGAGCTTGAAGGGGCAGACGTCCAGCTGGTGGACAGAAAAACGCTTTAAAGACACTCTTAAATTGTTCTGAAATGCTTCGATATACACACTCGTGCTGGGAATCCTTGCGCAAGATCGCCAAATGTAACGCTGCAACAAGACAAGAGGAACTCGGATAACTGAGAAACGTCGTGCCGTTGAGGAACAGAGAAAACGAGCTGCGCGAAAAGACAGAACACACACCACCCACATGTCTAACCTTGATCATGTATGCCCGACCTGTGATAGGGGGTTGTGTTCTAGGATTGGACTATACAGTCACCTTCGCTCACACCAGAGAGGTGCAGCAGCACACATCTGAAGATCATGCCATCATCCCTTGCAATGGAGAGCTATTATGACAGTGTAGGAGTGCCGTATGTGTGTTGCAGTGAAGATGTATGTACACTACAGTGTAGCGTGTTGTATGTGAGTTACAAAGTAGACTTTTTATGTGTACGTATATAGTGTAGACTTGTCGTATGTATGCTATATTATAGAATTTGTGTAATTGTATTATATATATATATATATATATATATATATATATATATATATAAATATATACATATATATCCATTCAAATCGCATTACTTGTTTTAAAAGCCATCTATACATCGTTTTGTCTATCAGGGTTATGTAGCTTTTATTAAGACACCCCATCAGTTGCTTCATTATTTATGCTGACACGTTTTCTAAATTTTTTTTCGAATAGAACATCAATTAAATTTTTGTGGATACATTTTCCCATGTTGCTATTAAGACTGTCATCAGCATATCTTAAGATATATGTGTTGTTCTTGCCACTTCTATTCCTGGAATATCCTCCAGGGATCTTAAAAATGTGTTTCCTTTGCATAGAGAACAGATCAAAGGATAATACATATCCTTGATTCACTCCTTGCTTAATCTGATTGAAATTTTCTATCTCATTTAAAATATTTATTGATGTTGTTAGCTGCCAACTCATTATTTTCATTATTCTCAGATCTTTGCCAACTATATGTAAACGTTCTTGCCTGTTGTTAGCTTTATTGTATTATATCTGGCTGAATCCTTTGGTGCAAACTATAAAGTAGCGGTTCTCAAAGGATGTACCCAGGCCTACAAGTGTGCTCGGTGACATTTCCTATTTGCGTCGTAGGAAATCCCAGATCAGGTGTCAGCAACACAGTGCCAGCGGGCAAAAAGGGTAAAGAATCGTCAAGACATATCAGACCCATGCTTCTCATATGCAGCATTTAAATGATGAATAATGGTAGTAGTTTTCAGTTATTTCTGTATTTCTTTGGGGTTTTTTAAATCTTATTTTTCAAGTTTGTGTGTATAGTGCGCCGACGATTGTTTGTGGGACTTCAAAAGTGTGCCAAAACATGTAATCACAAAGTACTGTAGTTTTACAAATTACAAAAACAATGACAAAATACAGCAACGTTTCGACCAACAATGCCTTTATCAAGCAAACGAACAACAGGAGTGACAAATTTAAAAAACAAATGGACGACCAAAAACAAACGTTTCTAATGAAAATCTGGAAAGGATTTCCTGGGAATCTGGTAATCAAATAGTTTTACTGCAGTCTCATATATAAAAGTGTGCCACAACTTCAAACGTTTTTTGAGAACCTCTGCTTCCAAGCTATCACCGCTGTTTTATTTGTGTTACTCTCTATCTCTATCTTTCCTTCTTTCATGATTTCAATATATTAGTGGTTGTGTTTGTGATTTTAACAAATATACGTGTAGCCTATCACTGAGTTTGTATTGCACCATTCTCAGGAATATATTACAAGCAGTTGAGGGTGGAAGAAGGAAAGAAGGGCAGAGAAAATCCTGGTTTGACAACATCAAGATCTGGTCAGGGGCAGAGTTTCTCACACTCGCTCGAGGAGTTGAAGACAGAAATTCATGGCGTGCTTTTTGTGCTGATGTCTCCACAGTGACACCCTACGACCCTAACGGGTTATGGGCTTTATTATTATTATTATTATTATTATTATTATTATTACAAGCAGTTAAATAATTTTGCTTTTATTTTACAAATTAAGTGTGTACTGATTTTTGTAACCAAAAGGATGCTGACTACATTGACAACTTTAATAATATCAAGTTAGTAGATGCCTGGGTATGTATCCACTGTCGTGGTCGAGTACTTGGTGAATGGGATAAGACATTTAGTGTCTGAGTTAGCAATTCGTTGCTTCTTCTTCTTCTTCTGGTCGTTGTTTGGATGATTATACCATCATATGTGTTCTTAGGATGAAGTCAACTGTTGTCTGGAGCTCATCTCTGGTATCACGTAGTTTGAACCTAGTGCCTTCTAATTATCCTTGGGCATAACTTTACAATACTAACAGTACATCGGAATTGTTCTCCCGTATAAGCCAGATTTCCATCTCAGTAGCCGTTATGCTAAATCATCAGTGTTAACCATCGGTTGGCAGTACAAAGAAAAGTAGTCAAAAGACCACCCACAACACAGCAGCAGAGATGGATACTATGGTCTGTCCAGTAGCGAACAAGTTGCTATATTCCGCCTCCGTACCAGCTATAAAAGGCTTCGGACCCATATGTTCAACAAATTTTAAATTAGCACAACTAGCCTGTGCCACTGAAAAGGTGGACATGAGGGCAGAGCACATACTGCAAGACTGCCAGTTGTTAGCAGACTTAAGAAGCGAAACCAGGCCCGATAACACTGAGCTTCGCCAGAAGCTATACAGAGAGACGGAGTCGCCCGATAACACTGAGCTTCGCGAGAAGCTGTACGGAGAAACGGAGTCCCTAAAAACAACAGTAGAATTCATGAAGAGATTAGGTTCATCGGTCTAGGCGAGGATCGATAGAGAGAAATCCTTAGTCACATGCTGAATTCATCTTCTCTTGGGACTTCCTAACTTCCGGAATGTCTCCTTCCATAATGGTCTTCTCCAACAGATCGTATTTTGTTATATGTTCAGAATACCTCAATTTAAGTGGTCTCTGTAGCTAAGTGGTTAAGCTCTTGCCTTGTGATCTGAAGGTCGCGGGATCGAATCCGGACCGTGCCGTTCTGTTTACGAGGGAAGTTTCCCAGAGACCACTAAGATTGTAGCCGGAGCTACAAAGTTTGTGCTTTGCAATACTTCTGCAAGTTGTCTGCCATTTCTGCATAGAGGGACTAAACTTAATGGGGCAAGATCCGGTACAATGAACTCAACGCTTCAGTTTTAAACCCATTTAAACCACAATTCCTCATTCTTTTTGTAGCATCAACTAGCTATCTTTGACTTTGAGTGTCTTCTGGATATCTTCAGCGATCTTTAGTCATGTGCTTAATTTACTGTGGACCACAAACTGGGCGGTCAGCTTCAGGTCTGTCAGGTTTCCCAAAATCTTAGTTTTCAGGTCGACTGGATGTGGCCACATGTTGCATTGCCTACTCTGACACTGGCAGAGAGCTGTTTGACGTATTCCTAGTGTATATAAGTATCTGCTGAGTCTGCAGTGTCCGGTGTGGATATATATATATATATATATATATATATATATATTTGTTTTCTTCTCTGTATTTGGTACACGGATGGCTCTTCGCAACACGTATATTCAAAAAAACATACGTTTCCACTAAATTGATAAATATCCATGTTTCACAGCCATATGTAACAACTAAATACAAATCAGAAAATAAATTCGACACAGCAAGCACAAAAATGTAATGCAGGCGACAAGAAAAGTAAATGTCAATGGAAAAAAGTGACTCACTAATAACATGACACGCAATCCGACCATATTTAACTAAGACCGTTTCTAAATACTGATCTCCTTTTGACCACTGGTGGCGTAAACCACTTCCTGCTATTTTCTACAGGATTTGTTTCAGATGTTATTTCGAATATAGCTCTCTCTCTTTCTCTCTCCCTTTCTTTCTCCCTCCCGCTCTATCTTTATCTCTCTCTCTCTCTTTCTCTCTCTGTTGGAAAGTAATACAGAATAGCTTTTTTTTAATCGCATACACTGACGTGGAAAAAAAACCTATTCTGAATGTATTTGTTTAGAGGTATTTTTTATGGAAATAAAGTAATTAATTTAAAAAGTATAGGAGAAATGATGTCTGTAAAAAATGGCATAATGAATGAATTGAAACATGTAATATTGGTAAAAAGAATAGTGTTGATTTACCAATAATCATGGCACAGTCGGAACGATGATGGTATATGTGGCTAAGTGTTTATTAACTCTAATAATACAACAAGCCATGTTACAAACCATTCATACAGTGCCAATTTTACTACAAATTCCCTAATATGCCAACATATTTTATATAAAATCAAAATTGTCTACATAGTTGATAATATTTGTATAATTATCTGTAGATACAACAGTTAAATTTATAAAACATATATTTTAATTATGCGTATTCTGACATATAATATAGGAGCCTGGTACTCTACTGACAATTGTATTGTACAAAACCATTACTTAAGAATGGAGTTTCCATTTGCGTAGACTATGAGTTAAATAGGTGCCTTGTGTTTGCCCGTTTGTTTGTTTGGAATCTAGATGGTGTCATTCTATGTATGAGCGCATTTTCCCGCAGAGAACCATTGAATAGTTACGGATTTCGTGCTTTGTGTAATACTTTCAACAGGTGGCGTGTTATTTTTGTGGAAAGGAACCCAGACATAATTGGTGAACACTCTGTGCAAATCAATGTTTCAAAATTAAACTATTTTGTTTTGAAACGATACGAGTAAGCATGGTTGTAACACATCATCAAGCTGAATAACAATCCTCATTTTCAAGTTTATGCCGATTACCAGCTACAATGTAATTTGTTAACACATTATTGTCTTTGCCTTGATGATATACACGCACATATTGCTGTTCTTTCACATCTTGATGCCTCCCTTCCAATGATATCTATATCCCCTCATTATACTATAGCCCTCACTTAACACCTCTATTGTGGTCTGCAACATCGTATCAAGTCATTGAATGTAACCAGAGTACCCGTATTCACTAACTTTTAATTCTTTAGTTAAGTAATTCAGTCTTTTCACTTTAAATTAATAAAGCCCTACATTATTATTTTCTTTTATTTAATTGATATTCGCCAACATCTTCTGCATATATTGAAAGCATTCTGTGGGTTTTCTATCTGTTTGTTTACTATCCACATTTCCTCAACATACAATAGTGCTGATATATATATATATATATATATATATATATATATATATATATATATAGTGAGCGTCTGTAGCTCAAGCGGTAGTGAGCTCGATCACAAACCCAAGCGTACCTGGTTCAAACCCCATGGTGGGCAACTTTGGAAGCAAATTTGTTTCCGTGGGATTTTAAAAAGGTAAAAATAGACCTCACCGTTCTGAAAGCAATGGCAAACTACTGAACGTATAAGTGGTGCCTAGAAAATCAACTACTCATTTACTGTGGTTGATGACTACGTCCTGTAAAGGATATGACACGATTTTCAATATATATATATATATACTTTTCATGTTTCTCAGATCAAAGAATACCAAATCAGGCATTGAAGTGAGAGGCATAACGTTCAAGAAAAAGAGGACGACATAGGGAGACCCTAAAATGAATTTGTTGAGAGAGTCAAGAAATATCGGCCTCAGTTCTATGAAGGAGATCGAGCGAGTTTCCCAGTATAGAGCGGTGTGTAGAAATTGCTTGCAGGCCCTATGTAACGTATAACGATACGAGATGAATTATTATATTTGGTATAATGTTGAAATCTGTGTATTTCTGTTAATTTTTTATAATGAGCATTACTATTCTTTGATAAATTTGTCTTACTTCTTCCATAATTTGTTAACATGAATCAGAATAATAAGAGCATGCACATTCTCAGCCCATCGTATGTATGGGAAACATGGACATTTAGCATGGCAGTAGGAAAGCATATATGTGCATTTGAATATGTGTTACAGAAGTGTAATCTGTATGCCGTAAACAGAGAATAGAACGAATAGATATCACCAAAAGGAATTCAAAATTAAAGAAAACTTGCCAATACATATCAATAAGAGAGTTGATCGTCTTCTTCTTCTTTGCGTTCGTTCTTTACGACCAATTTTAATCACTTTTGTCATAAGTTTGATCTTTGCCAAGAACTGTATACGTTCAACATTGGTTTGGTAGGCCCTAAACGCATAGGCTTCTACACGTTTAAGACACGTGAATCCGATTTCAGCCAAACCACCTTAGTCGTCTCTTACAATATGCGTTGCAGGCAACAGTGGTTCTATTCTCTTTACACCCCAAATTTGGGCCCTGGTAACCACTCGGAAGAGAGTTGATGTAGTATGGGTATATAAAAGATACGAAGGAGAAATGTTGGAGACGGTCATAACGAAAGGAAACATCACGACAAAGAGGAGAGCATGAAAACAACAACGATGATGGATTCAAGATGTGACTGATGATTTGAGCATGACTACTGCAGTGGCGAGAGATCAGGCCTATGAGAGTTAACACATATGAAAGACTGTTCGGGTACCAAAGCTCTGTTCAGGATTAGCTATTAAAGAAATAATAACCATTTGTTTAATCATTCTACACAATATATAACAGATGAGTATAGACAACTGATTCCTAGTTTCATATCATTCATAGACAACTAGTTTCAACAGCATGAGTTTAATTGAGGCTCTGTGGCTGAGTGGTTAAGCCCTTTGCCTTGCGAGACGAAGGTCTCTGTGGCTGAGTGGTTAAGCCCTTTGCCTTGCGAGACGAAGGTCTCTGTGGCTGAGTGGTTAAGCCCTTTGCCTTGAGAGTCGAAGGTCTCTGTGGCTGAGTGGTTAAGCCCTTGCCTTCGAGACGAAGGTCTCTGTGGCTGAGTGGTTAAGCCCTTTGCCTTGCGAGACGAAGGTCTCTGTGGCTGAGTGGTTAAGCCCTTTGCCTTGGAGACGAAGGTCTCTGTGGCTGAGTGGTTAAGCCCTTTGCCTTGCGAGACGAAGGTCTCTGTGGCTGAGTGGTTAAGCCCTTGCCTTGAGACGAAGGTCTCTGTGGCTGAGTGGTTAAGCCTTTGCCTTGCGAGACGAAGGTCTCTGTGGCTGAGTGGTTAGCCTTGCCTTGAGACGAGGTCCTGTGGCTGAGTGGTTAAGCCCTTTGCCTTGCAGTCGAAGGTCTCTGTGGCTGAGTGGTTAAGCCCTTTGCGAGTCCAAGGTTGTGGGTTCCAATCTGGACCGCGGCCTTCTGATCACGAGTGCATTTTTTTCCAGAGACTTCTAGGATTGTTGCCGGAGCTACGGAGTTCATGCTTTGTGCAATACTCTCGACAGGTGGCGTGCCATTTCTGCGGAGAGGGGCCGAGCCATATGAGGTAAAACCCGGTGCAATGAAGTTAATCCTTCGACTTTTAAACCCTTTTTGAAGTTATAATTTGAAGTTATAATTTGAAGTTATAATTTATCAAAATGACAAAATACAGAACATGTTTCATTTTATCTGCAGAAAACAATTGATAAGAAGATGGCACTTAATCTGATCCGATCTAGCCATATTTATTGGAATTATTTCGATATTAAATCCGATTATTTTATGTGTTTTCTGCTTTTATGTCTGAAGATAATTTTAGATTTCCAGCACAATCATGGGAGATGTAAAGCTAAAACTATTTTTCTCATGTCCTTTCTTTCTGAGTGTGTAAATTCCATTTTAATTGGCATGTCTTCATATCCGTACATCGCTGTCAAGTTCAGATCAAATAAAAATTATATCGTTGTTTGTATAGGATTCACAGTGTAATTTCCATCTTTAGATCTCACGAACGGATGATCCTAGGTCTTCTAACCAGTAACGTCATTTACAAAAAAAAATTAATTTCGTAACGAATTAAAACACCAGAAATGTGTAGCTAAGAACTTGCTCAGTAATGTTAAAATTAGCAACTAATCATAAAGGTTTACTTGTATTGAAATAATAGCAGTGGCAAATATTTAAATGAATATGGAATATTTTGGGAATGGTGTTAATATGTTAATACGAACATGCGGATGAAATTTGTAAGGTAAATTTCATTAAAACGACTTCTCACGGTGATGTAATTTGCACATTTCATCGAAACGACTTCGCATGGAGATGGAATTTGTAAGGTACATTTCATAGAAACCAAGTTGCGTGAAGATGGAAATTGTAAGGTAAATTTCATAGAATTGGTTATTGGTTATTGGTTACTAAACTGACGTCATTGCACTCCGGGCAGACCCATAGGTGCTCAGTCTCCCCAACAGATATCGAAGAGTATGCAAACTGATGGTCGCAAATTATTGGCCTTATTAAGAAGAACAATGCACGGTAGATGATCACTGTCTTGAGCCCCGAGAACATTCCATCTAGAAAAAGTAACATCAGTTGTGGAGATAAGTGCCAGATCAATGACACCATCAGTGTCCTCAGGTCTAGAAGCTAACCGAGTTGGGCGGCCGTCATTCAATGTCGTCAAGTCAGAGTTAAGTAGAGCAGAACTCAAAGCGATACCCTGTCTATTCTCGGTAGCATTGCCCCACTCCTTTAATCGAGCATTGAAATCCTCTGCTATAAGAAACTTTGTGCGTGGTACATCTGAGAGCTTCTCAAGGAAATCCCAGTTATCTGCAATATGGAGTTTGTCCACATGGGCGTACACATTATAGATTCGCCTTACCTGATCACGAATTGTTAATTCAATTCCTTGTAATTCCACACCCTCGGGTAAGAAGTCATGTGTGTCAAGGCAGTTGTGGGGAAGGCCATGTTTCACATAGATAGTTAGTTAGTCTTAGTTAGTCTTTCCTCTTGGGCCTGTGGGCGCATAGGGCAGAGGTCATAGCTCTCCATGTCTCGCGGTTCGTTGCTATTTGTTTTAAGTCTTTAATGTTTACTAGGCCCATCGTTGAGCCTTCTCTGGTGATGGTTCTACTCAGAGTCTCTCTTGGTCTTCCTCGTTTTCTTTTCCCTCTGGTGTCCATATGAGGGATTGGTAAGGAGTCTTCTCTCATCCATTCTAAGTGTGTGGCCGATGTAGTTCCAGCGGCGCTTTCTTATAAAATTTGATACATTTTCTTGCTTGGTCTCTTGTCTTATTTGTGTATTGGGTCTGAAATCTGACCATTTGAGGTTCAGTATTCTTCTAAGACATTTATTCTCAAAGTTATCTAATTTTCTTTCTAGAGCTTTTGTTGCTTTCCAACTCTCGCATCCATAAGTTAATACTGGAATCACACAAGAGTTAAAGATCTTTAATTTTAAGTGCTTGCTGAGTGAATTGGACTTCCATATATTTGACATTTTGTTAAAAACACTTTATTGAGAAACAACAAAGCGGTTGGTGATGATAACATCTCTGGAGAAATGCTCAAAGCAGCAGATAACAACTTACAACATATACTCCAACTTATAAATGAAATCTGGCAAATGAATCCCCACCACAACAGTGGAAAGATGGTATTATTTTCAAATTACCTAAAAAGGAGATTTGTCTGATTGTAATAACTGGCGTGGGATCACCCTACTGTCAGTGCCAGGAAAACTTTTTGTAGCATGTTACTCGAGAGACTGAAAAGTCTATAGATGAAAGGCTAAGAGAAGAACAAGCAGGGTTTAGACCAAAACGAGCATGCATAGATCACATCTTCACACTAAGAGTAATCATTGAAGAGTTCGTAGAATTTCAATCGAATTTAATCATCAACTGTGTTGATTTTCAGAAAGCGTTTGACAGTATTCACCGTCCTACGCTTTGGAAACTACTCAAAAAATATGGTTTCCCTACTAAATTCATCAACATCATAAAATCCTTCTACAGTGAATCGCGCTGCAGTGTAAGAACAGATTTCGGTAACTCTGACTGGTTCCCAGTGGAAACAGGAGTGAAACAAGGCTGCGTCTTATCGCCAATGCTCTTTGGAATAGTAATTGACTGGGTCATGCGAAAATGCACCAATAACGCAAATATGGGCATCAAGTGGGTTGATAAAATTTTAGAAGACCTTGATTTTGCCGACGATATAGCCCTTTTGAGTTCATCACATCAAGATATTCAAATGAAAACAAACCTTCTCCAAAATATCTCAGGACAAATTGGTCTCCAAATAAACACCACAAAAACAAAAATTGTTGACCTTACCAGCAGTCCAGAAAATATTCAACTAAAAACTACACTCTTGAAAAAGTCAAAGTTTTACATACCTAGGGAGTATGATGTCATCTACGGGGATACAGCGCCAGAAATTCCACACAAAATCGCATTGGCATCACATAGATAGCCTTCATAGAAATCAAATTGCATGAAGTTGGAATTTGTAAGGTAAATTTCATAGAAACTTGCGTGAAGTTGAATTGTAAGGTAATTGAAATGTTGGAAGTAAATTGTAAGGTAAATTTCATAGAAATCAAGTTGCGTGAAGTTGGAATTTGTAAGGTAAATTTCATAGAAAGACTTCGCATTAAGATGGAATTTGTAGGTAAATTAAATAGAAACAACCTCGCATGGAGATGGGATGTGTACATTTCATTGATACGACGTCGCATGGGGATGGACGTTCTAGATTTGATAGAAACGACGTTCCATGGAGATGGAATTTGTACATTTCAGAGAAACGACATCTCATGGAGATGGAATTTATTAGTTAAATTTTCTAGAAACAACTTCGCATGGAGATGGAATTTCTTAGGTAAATTTCATAGAAACGACATCTCGTGGAGATGGTATCTTCAACGTAATTTCATATAAATGATTTTGCGCTCATAGTGTCTCCATATACACTTGTTTACAGCTTGTCGATTATGTCAGTGTCTGAACAAACTGCCCAGCAGTTCCCGCAACGATTCCACTGAACTAGTGAATTCGACTGTGTGGATAAATGAAAAGCGTTCACTGGAGTATAAATCTAGCTCATTGTAACATAGCCCTAGTCCATCTCATCTACTAAATTGCCAATATGAGTTAGTAAGACTTCGATAGTGAACTAGCAAAAGTGCTTTCACAATTCCTAATTCTGCTTGTTCTCTGAAGATCTTCGATTTCGTTCAGGCCGCCTGAAATGGTATCAATCTATAGCCAGTTATCCCACCTTCTCCATCGGTGTTTTCAAAGTTGTATTACTTCCATGTTGTTACCGTTGTCTTGATAGTCTCTTGGCTTCTCTGCATGAACGGTATCCTTTTGTCCAAGACACTGTGTCCTCTACTGTTACTATAATATTTTACTTTCCGAGTAATTATCTCTTTTATGAGTCAATGTTACTCCATGTTCAAATCTAATATTATATATGTTGTTCTTCTCTGTCCGTGTGTACTAATTCATGAATAACGCCAAATAACAGAGATGGTGTATTTTGACTTAGAAAGAGACTAAATACATTGTATATGTAGTTACATTTTGCACCATTATACGTTATATAGAAACTGCAAGCATAACTAAAGACATTGAAAATAGAAGTCTGCGGCAAATAATGAACATAAATGTGGGCAAAATCAGAATAGTTGATAAAATCAAAGACATGTCTTGGCAACCACCAGTAGCAACTGTTATAATAAAGAGTAAATGGAAATATGCTGAGCGATGTATACGAATTAATAATCAAAGATTCACAAAGAGAGCTTGGGAATTTGAAGCATAACGTGCAAGAGAAAGGACACACTATGGAAACCCTGAAACACACATCCCTGAGATATTTGAGAAATATCTAACTTGGTTGTATAGTACAGATTAAACGAGTTGTCAAGGATAAAGCGGTATGGATAATTTGCTTGACTGCCTTATATAACGTATAACGGTTATAATGGAATTAAACTACATAGAAACAAATATATATCATATTAGTACACGGTTTAGTAAGAGTGCACACTTGCGCCTAAAAATACACATATTACGAGCGTTGGCACACGCCCTTCTTAAGTTAAGTATACAGTTCATGTCTACAAAAATATGTCTACAACGTTTCAGGTGGGCATTTTAGACACGAGTCTAATATTTAAAGTGACAATGTTGCTGTTTTGTAGATTTTCAGATCTATCCAAAATGTAGACAGGTGACAGATTTATTGAGTCACAAAATTGTATAATGAGCACTCTCTCTCTCTTTCTCTGCCTTTTAAACCCGGATTGGGGCATAGCCCTTCAACCAACTCATGCCAAGTCTTCCTCTCTCTAGCTATCTCATGCAGCCCCCAACTCTTCTTTATATTGTTGATCTCTGCCTCCAAATCTCGTCTCCATGTATTTCTCGGCCTTCCTTTTTCGCTTCCCTGTGGGTTCCAGGAAAAGAACCTTCTTGCTAAATTCCCCTCAGGTTTTCGCAAAGTGTGTCCTATCCAGCTCCAGCGTCTTTTTCTAACCACTGGAAACTGTCTTGTTCTCTCCATTACTTCCACATTTGTGACCCTATCATACCATCTTAGTCCTATTATTCAGCGCAAATACCAGTTTACACATTTTTGCAATTTAGACGTTATTGTTTTAGTAGTTCATGTTTCTGACCCATACAGCAGAACTGCCTTAACATTAGAGTTAAATATCCAAATTTGTGTTCTAGATTTGATTTCTTTAGACTTCCATATGTTTCCCAGTGCAATGAAAATCTTTTCTTGCCTTCTGTATTCTTCTTTTTTTTGGCATATCTATCTGTTCTACTCTCTTTGTCTACATTGCTGCTCAAATATGTGTATGATTCTACCTCTTGAAGTGAGATTTCACAAAAATGGGCACGCAGATCACGCAGTATAAAGCTGAATCAGGTTTTTTTTTTTAATTCCGTTTTGGAAATATGGCCCTGTCGTAGAAAACATCATTAAATAAGATATTTTGTGATAGAGAAAAGCATCATTAGAAATCGTAGGATGATTAGACTAATGTTTACTTCGATTGAAAGTTTACGATCATCATTTATAATGCCCCTGTTTAAACCTCATTCACATACCAGTTGGTCTTCTTCTTCTTCTTCTTATTCAAACGCTCCATAACGATCACCTGTTACACCACTCTTTGTGATGTGTTTAGTTTAGTCGTCGGATCACCATCACTGCACTTGGAACAAATTAGTCCATAAGTGCTCCGATCTCTCCCTCAGTATGCCCATCAGCGTGTGACGACTAACGACACCGGTTCTTTGTTGGTTTACAATTCTTCTTTGTCTGCCAGCATAGCGTTCTTGTCGAGCTACACCACACTTAACTTTGAGTTATTGCAGTCTGGTTAGTGTTATGGATTCACCGCTATTACGTGAATCATGTACACGCCCTCTCTCCCTTAAGGAATTTATAATATCAGCCTGGTCCATTGCTCGTCCGCTTTGGACAGCAGCCATACCTGCAAGCCTATCCGCACGTTCATTCCCCTTACACCTGCATGCCCTGGCACAAAAATAAAACTGATCTTGTCAGCTTAGACCTCCCCAGCGATTCAATCCAATGTCTCCTAGCCCATCCTGTTTCAATCTTCCTAAGCATACTCATTGAATCACTGAGAAAACATGCATGGATAAAAGTCTGTGATTCTAGCCAAAAGTTTGTGATGTGTATGTGATCTTACCCTAAGACGTTATGTCAGATAGACGTCTACAAGTAGGCCAGTCCATCCGATTTATGCGATGCTTTTTATTTACTAGAGTATCTTTACTACGCCCCCTACATCAGTCGCCTCTTGTGACATGCATTATAAGTCGTAGTAATACTATGCTTTGCTCCCAAGAAAGTCCGACAATACACGGGCGACGGTAGGTCTAAATGTCTCACAGTTCTTCCATGTCTGCCGCAGTCATGCTCAACTAGTCTCTGGTACATTGCACATATCTTCCTCTTGATAATCATCTCTTCCATCTGTCTGATTGCATGCCACAGAGAGCAATCTTCTTTCTTCTTCTTCCAACCATAGAAATTATAAATTTTCACTCTGTCCCCTTAGAGCAATTGGTGGAACACCCGAGCTTTCTTGAAAATCTAGAAACTTCTAACAGCTCAAAACGAGTATTGATATGCTTAGTGCTGCGGAGACTCCTACCCAGGTAGAGTTCATTGGTCATCACTGCGGTATTCTCACATTTCTAGTGCGGTTGTAGCTCTAAAAGCATCACTTGTTGATCTCGATGGGCATGTGATTATAGTCTAGAGAGCCACTTCAGCAGGAGCAATATTCTATAGATAATTATGTAATTTTGTATGTCCAAAGTATTTGTATTTTATTTACCTGTATTACACCACACTTGTTTAATACATACACGTATGGAATGTGCCATCTCTGAGTGTCATATTCCACAAGCAAATACCGTATTCACAGTTTACATACACGTTAGGTTAGCTCGTCTCTGGTGCCAAAGGTACCAGGTTCGATCTCTCGTTAAGACATCTGGATATTTTTATAGAGATTCTCTATCAAAGTGTAGGTGAGATCAAGTTCCTAGTCCTATCGAAGACGGACAACAATAAGGTAAGTCCCGTGTTCAAATTTAGCGTGTAACAGTTTCTTCGGCAGTTCAAAATCAAGAATAGCAGGCTGGAAAGCCGCTGCCCGGGCAAAATTCATTAGAAAGATTAAAATAAAATGTCTACAATAATATCTTTACCATCTTCAAAATTACACCAGGGAACCTCGTAGATGCTATCGAGTTCGTACACTGCATCAGAGATCTTCATGTGTAATAAAGAGGTCAAAGTACACACGGTTACTCACCGAAGTACAATGGTGATGGTCCTATCAAATCAATCAAATCAATCAATCAATCAATCAATCACGTATGAAATGTGCCAATGTTTTGCGTCCTATTCCATACGCAAACACTACATGCATTTAGATTACATTTTTATATTTGATCATGTTGTAGTTAGTGACACTTGATACGAGATAGTGTATAACACGAGATTTATCCAAGCATTATGCTTCCAGTCTCAAATCGGCACACGTGTTCCATATGTGCGATGATAGAATCCTAAATAATATTTTGTTTGGCCAACTCACATCTGGCAATAAACAGCATGAGCGCACATTACAACGCTTCATTAACACATGCAAGCGTGATCTAACTTCATGCAGTATAGATAAATGAAGCTGTGAACGGCTTACCAAAGACATACAGACATGTCGTGTTGCAGTGAGAAATGGCAAAAAAACAAAAGACAAGAAATCACATCTGGAGTCAAAAGAGAGTGATGAGGGTAGAGAGATCAACCTCTATATCAGCTCCAGTCTCCGGTTTCACCATCAGCATTCGGAGATTGTCCTCCAGGATGCATTACAGCCAAACAGACGATGTCATTCAGCACAGACAAGTATGACTTTAGTTATGCGCTTACTAGGAGCATCGATATCTGCCTTTATTACTAGGTAGTCCTAGCCTACTTCAGTTGTCTATTACTACATATCTTGTAGGTCACAGTATTACTATTCTTTGCTTCCCATTCAGCCCCAACAACACACATGAGAAATATATTGTAAATAATTTGTTGATTATATGTAATAAAATAACAATAAATCAACAAAAATGTACTGAACCATTTTAAACCGACTTCATTAATAACCCTCAACAAAAAACTCGTACAAAATTAAAGTCAGAATGTCCAAACACATATTACTGGCACAGAAATGAAAGAGTAAAATTGATAGATTTTCAACGTCTGCTCTATTGCTTTAAAAAGAAGACATGCAATTATCCAGATACAGTTTCACGTCGTCTGCCGATTTATTCAATGTGCATTCGTTGAGAGAAGCTGTTTTTGTTTAAAAAATAAATAAAAACATACATTCTACACCTCCTACATTTTTCAAAGATTTATGATTCTTGGTTTCTGGATGAGAAAACTAAAGTAACAATGAGCTGTATGAAGAAAAATGAAATTTATCTTTCTGATAAGGTATCTGTTTATGTCAGTACACGATGGGGGAACTCGACAATAATGCAACATTAGACAACGGTCTGCGAGAGATAGAGGCAATAATAAATAGACAGAGAGAGAGAGGGAGGCAATAGGAAATAGAGAGATGCAGAGAGAGAGGGCAATTGGAAATAGAGCAATAAAGAGAGAGAGGTGAGAGAGGCAATAGGAAATAGATACAGAGAGAGAGAGGAGAGAGAGAGAGAGAATAATGGCGACGATTTTAACACGCACATATATTTGCACTTGTCTTCACACATATGTTGCTGGGGCCCAAAGAATAGTACTACTGCGACCCACAAGGCATGTCGTAAGAGGCGTCCGATGTAGTAGCCCAAGGAAGGTACCTAGTAAAAAAAAAGGCGTCGCAGAAATAGGATTTTCGGGCCTACGTTTAGGCGCATAACTGGTACAATGTGCAATCGCTCTTAAGCTCAGATCACATACCGATTACGCAGAGTGGTTAACAAGTAGACGATATAGAGCGTTTAAGAAGAAAAAGAACGTTCACATATATTTATACTTGTCTTGACTTTTTCCGTCTTCAGTGTTACCAATACTTACTGTGTCCTTCAATCATTCAACACGGGCATATTATTTTCTTTTAAAATGTGAATTAGTAAGGGATCAATTAGAATGTACAAGTTAAAATTGAAACAAATTGTAGTTATTACCTGTAGTACCGCTTTTAGGCGCTGTAGGACAGGTAGGACGTGAGCATGAAGAATTTAATGACCGCATGGTTAGTGCTGTCGCCGAGAAGCTGTTCAGGTTAGGATTTGTCATGTATGCACACAACAGAAAAAAAAGTATTTGGTCTTACGGTGAATTAAACACGGGTCTCCTGTATATTAGCCGTGCTCTAGTTCATTCGACCAGACGCGTCTATGTAGTTCGAATTGCCAGAGCTAAATATTTTCAAATGTTGTAAACCGTTCTGTTCACAAGAACTACACTTACCGAACTTAGAGAAATTGTCATTATTTGTAAGTTCTTCCGTTACGAATTCAGACATAGCCAGGCTATGGCACTGGAATGATTTACGTAAAGGCTTGTTTATTATCAGTGCTGCCATTCAGTGCGACTTACCGACGTAAAGATATCCGAAAGGAAATGGTCGTAGCCCAGCCGAGTACAGTTTGCACACAACAGCATTGTTGGTTCATGGTGGCATTGAATGAGGATGGTGGTTGAAGCCGTTACTGATGCCCTCCTTTGGTTCTCTTTTGAACTCCATTTATTGGGGCCGTTGTTGTATGTGATTGTCAGTCGATGCTTCACAAGATCCAAAAGGACAGGTTTTGGTATGATTGGATGTCGTCTTTAGTAGTTTCTAACCTCCAGAGGCGTTCGTGGATCTACTGTCCTGGGCATGCGGGTTTTTGCAGCAACGAGAGAGCAGATCTACTTGAACAACAGCGTCGATTGTTGGGGAGCTGAAGATGAACAAGGAAGATGTTCTTCGGTCTCTTCGCGACTGCCTGTTGGATGAGGACACTAAAATCGATGTTGAACCGAACCAGAGATTTCAGCAGTTTGGAGTTACTCGTTGTTCAAGTAGAACTAGAAGCATAAGTGGCAGAGTGATGAGTGTGTTTAATCATCGAGTCATGTGTAACATCAGTATGCATACTCTTCGATATCTGTTGGGGGAGACTGAACACCTATGGGTCTGTCCGGAGTGCAATGACGTCAGTTTAGTAAGAAATAACCAATAATCATTCGAATGACATACTTTTCACGGCACATTGTCACTCCCCTAGTGTTGTTATCAACCTCGTTATATGCGACCTCCAGAAACGGTCCTAATTTGCATTTAGATTGTCTGGAAGGTATCAGAACAGGCACGTAATTCAGGTATCTATAAACAGCATTGCACCTAGTTCAAAGGCTTACAGAGTCAACTTTTTAAACTGCAGGACTTATCCAGACATAACAACTGTGTGGACAATGTAATGTATGTCTACAAATCTAGCAATCTAAACATTTTATGTAGTTAACGATATCACCATTTAGCAAATTAACTCATTTATGTACTTCTCAAAGTTAACTTAATCAATACCACGAACCACTAAAAGTAAAGTAAGTAAAGGAACTCTTGTTACAACACGCGGTATATAGGGTAGTACGGTGCTAGGCCCGTATTTTGCAATAACCGTCGCCATGCGATAGTTGATGTGGTCAACATCACACTGACCGCTTTTACTTCCCAGTGCTTTTCCTGGTATCCAATAGAGTCTGGGTCCACCTAAAATCCGTTACTGTCGAAATAATTCCAAACCTACTGTGGAATTTAACACGGAAACATAGCTTACGAAGCGGGTTTGACTAACACCTACGCTGCCGCGGCTCTCATGAAAAACTATAGTGACGCCTGAGGTTCGATTTTAGTATTCTGCAAGTGCTTGTTTTTACAAAAGACCTAAACATGTCTTTACTGTCTGTGTATTTACCATAATCATTAGACTAGGGGTTTTACCTGGGATTCTTACTACTTTTTGATGACTTGTTAACACGTAGAAAGCTGTTATGTTTATTTAATCTTACACAGGTGCATTTTAAAATATATATCTGCGGAAAATAGTGAACATACAATGAAACAAATTCAGAAGAAGTGATGATGGCTGGTCAAGCACTAGTGACAACTGTTATAAGAACCAAAAGATGGAGATATGTTGGACACACCTTTATACGAAATGATCAAAGAATACCAAAGCAGGCATTGAAGTGGGAGACAAAGTGTTCAAATCTTCTTCTTCTTCCAACACTCCATATCAGCCACTTGTCAACCACTCTGTGTGAGTTGTATGTGGTCTGAACCTAAGAGCGATAGTACGTTGTGCCAGTTATGCGCCTACAAGTAGGCCAGCACATCCGATTTCTGCACTGCGTTTTATTTACTAAGGTAGCATCCCTAGAGCCTACATCAGTTGCCTCTTACGACATACATTGTAGGTTTCAGTGGTACTATTCTTTGCTTCCCATGCTGGCCCCGACACCCCACGGGCGATTGTTCAAATCAGTGAAAATGATGTAGGGAAACCCTAAAACTAAAACGAAATTTGAGGAGAGAGGCAAGATACGAGTATAGCAAACTTGATTTCATAGAAGAGATTGAGCGAGTTGCGCAGAGATGTATGAAGAAATCACTTGCACAACATGTGTAATGTATAACGTTACGACATGAATATATATATATATATATATATATATAATTTCTTACATATGAACAAACTGTACACATCTGTGTCCTATTGGGAAATATTCATACGCCATCGATGACTGGAAAGAACTGAGAATATCACTAACTAGTTCTAAGGATAGTGAACACGGTGCCTGACACTCACCGTAATGGTAAAATATGTCAATACAAGATGATCCTCTCGTTGTAAACAAACATTTGGACTCGAAGTAAAGTATAGCATGTAACAGCTATAACAGTGAACATGGTGTTGGAGAATGATAATCGTGAACTGTTGTATCAATAAGCAGTACAGACAGCCCTTTCGTTGTCTCATATCGCATGTTGTCGGGGTTGGCAAGAGGAGCACAGAATTGTAACACAGAATGGCAACAGGACATGTCATAAGCGGCGACTGAGGTAGGGGCCTAGGAAAGCTACACTAGTAAATAAAATTATCGCAGAAATCGGACGTGATATAAAACCTCTTTCTCATCTCTTCTTCTTTGCGTTCTTTCTTTACCACCAATTTTAATCACTCTTTGTGATATGTTTGATCTTTGCCAAGAACGTGTATACGTTGCACATTGGTTTGGTAGGCCCCTAAACGCATAGACTTTTACACGTTTAGGATACATGCATCCGATTTCAGCCAAACCTCCTTAGTTGCCTCTTACGACATGCGTGGCAGGTAACAGTGGTTCTATTCTTTACACCCCAAATTTGTGCCCTGGTAACGACTCGGGCGTCTTTCTCTTCTAACTCTCCATATCGACAACGTGTTAATCACTCTGTGTGATTTGTAAGTGATCTGAGCTTAAGAGCAATTTGACTAGGTAGCTTCCCTAAGTACTATATATATCGCCTCTAATGCCCTGCAGGTCACTGTGGTACTATTCTTTGCTTCCCTTGAGGGCCCCAGAACCACACGGTGACATACAATTCAGAAACAGTGGTTTAACAAGTCATCGTCGATATGGCGTGTTTGAAGATGAAGTAGAACTTCCCTAGTACATAATCAGTTAATTTGTTCTGGCTTCTGTCGGGGTCTGTTGTAAATATACAAACACACCAGTTCTTCAATAATGTGTCGATATATTATCGAGCTACGGACAATAGCCCAAGATCCGCTTGTTTATTGAAGAGGAAGAAAAATATGGCATCGTTAAAATGTACAAATATACATCATCAATGCAAACATAGAAGAATTCCTTTCAGAAGATCTCATTTTTGTTTGCTTTCTCATAAAATCCATCTTTGAATATCTGGCATCATTATCTGCAGATTTAGTCTGCACACAGACATTGAGATACAAATTATTCCATGAGAATATCAGCTTGTCAGCAACCTAAATCTACAAGGATTATAATGAAACGTGTAGAATATGTTGATTGAAAGATAACACCAAATTAGAGAAAAATAAATGATGTGTTACAAAGCTCAAGCTAAAATCGAGAACGTAACAATTTCTTGTCTTTTGGTTTGCGTGCACTGAATGTTGTTAAACTTGATTATTATTGTTGATATGCATGCAGTGTCAGTTGTTACAGTTTCATTTTCTTGTCTTCTCCATTGACTATCATACGTTATAATTTCTCATCATCTTCTGCAAGTACTATCAGATATTACAATTTCTCATCTGTCTATTCTACATGCACTACAATTTGTCATTTTCTTCTGCATGCACTAAAAGATGTTACAATTTGCCTTCTGCGTGCACTAAAATACGTTACAATTCCTCATCTTCCTTTTCAGTATGCACTGTCAGATGTTATAATTTCTCATTTTCGTCTGCATGCACTGTAAGGCTTTACAATGTATCCTCTTTTTATTCGGCATGCAGAATTTCTTCTGTTAGAATTTCTTCTGTACTTGTATCAGACTTGCCATTTCTCATATTCTTTGTCTATATGCCTATCAGTAGTTAAACTTATTCTTGTTTTCCATTAAAGAATTCTCAAAGCTGCAATTGTTACTATTTTCCATAATTATGTCAAACAATTGGAATTGTGATCACGCCTAGTTTCTGTATTTTTCCACATGTTATGTGCTTTGGTAAAACAATAATAAATGCCATTACTATCATCCCCATATTTCTGCTTATCATTAGTTCATATCTTTAAATGGTGTTACATGTATAGATCAGCATTGAAATCTCGAAGGGCAGATATATACCAGTCCAGATTTTGGGTATGGTAGAATGATCACGATGTTCTGATGACTGTGGTCCTTACAAACTTAATATATACAGGCTGATTAGTATCGGCCCCTTTACAGACTGAAATGTGTATTCAAACAATAAAATATTTGTCTTATATTCTTGTTGTCAATATCTTGTTTGTTGTTGGTGCAATGAAAGATACATTGTTACATTTGATTCTACTTTACTTTGATTAACTCTGACGCATTGTTATCACATCCGGAAGATTGTTCATTCTTTAGGCATTTTATTGCCCAATCAACTTCTTCTAGTATTGGCGCCAGCTCTTTCTCATCTGACATTTCAGTATTTACGCTTTTGTTCATTTTTTGTGATATTAATTTACAATTTGAGAAACAAATACGGATATCAAAGCAAAACAAAAAAGATAAGATAAGCTTTGTTGTGCACTTTGAAGTGTATATATATACGACCTATATTAGTAAAATAAATATGTTTCAAAGTCCATGCTAAGAATCCATATTTTGTTATGTTTTGCTTGTTTGTTATGTTGAGGGTTAAATCCTTGTTTGGAAGAGGCACGACCTTTCACCCTAAAGACGAGCCTTTGTTTGGTTATATCAGAGTGTGTAGGCCAAAATCATAAAAATAGAAAGTAACTCTTTGCGGAAAATCCAGAGTTAGCTTCTTCTTCGAACGCTCCATCTCGAACACCTATCAACCCCTTTGTGTGATTTGTATGTGATCTGAGCCTAGGAGCGATTGTACAGTGTGACAGTTATTTGCCTACACGTAGGCCATCACATCCGATTTCTGTGCTGCTTTTTATTTACTTAGGTAACATTCCTAGTGCCTACATCAGGTGCATTTTACGACATGCATTGTACACCGCAGTTGTACTATTCTTTGCTTTCATTGCTGGGCCCCGGCACCACACGGACGCAGAGTAAACTTTCTTTGTAAGATCTTTATTTTAATATCACGACATTCATTATGCATGACTCTGAGAGATGGAAAGCGATAACATTGACTACTGAAACTATACCTGATTCCATAACGGTGTTCGTTTAAATTAGAAATGCGGATAAGGTACGACAATGATACTGATAAGAAACTGATACAAAGAACAATGCACATACACATCACCTACTTGTAGTTAGGAACGAACTGGACATAAGACGTTGGGGTAGTACAAAAAGATATTAAGATAATTATCAAATAGTAATAACTAAACTAAAGAAAAATGAGTTTTTTGGGGGAATACGGTAATTGTCCGAATGGCATTACCAGTGTGAGATGACCTGCGTGAGATGACCTGAGTGAGATTACCAGAGTGAGATTACCTCAGTGAGATTACCAGAGTGAGATTGCCTGAGTGAGATTACATGAGTGAGATTACTTGAGCGAGGTTACCTGGGTAAGATTACATCAGTGAGATTACCTGATCGAGATTACCTGAGTGAGGTTATCTGATGAGATTACCAGGGTGAGATTACAAGAGTGAGATTACCAGAGTGAGATTACCTGAGCGAGATTACATGATTGGGACTACCTGAGTGAGGCTACATGAGTGATGCTATCTGAGTAAGATTATCTAACTGAGATAAATTATCGTATAAACGACACTTAATTCCATTAACAAAAAGTGCAATGTTCACAGACTTAGTTTAAATACATACATAGCCCCAGAAAATCACTGATTAATTGAAAAATTAACAATTATAAAATTTAATTTGTAATGCATTCCATTAAATAGTAGTTTAAAACTGTTACATTTACATTCATTTTAATTGTAAACTAAATTATAGAAAAAGATTTGTAAAAACTCATAAAATGAGTTTTGTGTAAAGCAATCGTTCTTGAGAGCATGCATTTTCCCAGTGGCTACTTATGGTTGTGAATCATGGACTATTACACAAAAATTAAGAACAAAAATCCAGTTATTCGAAATTAAATGTTACAGAAAGATACAACGAATGGACAGAAAAAAGAAGAACACTGATGTCCTGAAAGAACTAAATGTTAAAGAGAATTGGCTGATAAACAAATAAACAAACAACATACTATACAGAAAAATTACATACTTTGGTCACATCAAGCGTGACAATGGCCTGGAAAGAACAATACTAGAGGGCAGGGTCCCAGGACCCGGAGGCAGACCAAGAAGAAGATGGCTACAAGATATTAAAGTAACCATGAACATGACCATCGACGAAGTGGGTGAACTGGCTAGAGACAAAGTGAATTTCAGATGTGCTGCAAAGAGAGCAACGTTCTATAAAGGATACACACCTTGATGATGATGAATCGTTCTTGAATAATGAAAACAAGTACGTGGAAGAAATAAACTTGTTTCTGACTAAGGTAACCTGAGCAGAAAAGTGGAAAAAAGATAGAAAAATCGTGAAAGTAGAGATGCAAGGGAAGAACGGAAGTAATGAAATGAAGTGAGGAATTTAAAAAAAGTGAAGAATAATTAATTGCAGAATGTGATGAGGAGATGTATAGCTAAAGAGGGAAAAGAAAAACATGATTTAGTGAGCTTTGTTGAATAATGATGAGAATAAGAAATGTGTAAAGCAATAGGGGAAGTAGAAGGAAAAAACAAAAAGGTGTGTATCAAGTGGACGACAGACACGGTAGAAATTAAAGAAGAAGATAAAGGAGCAGAAGAAAAATATTTTGTAGTTAGACATGTGATTAAAGTTGGTGGACAAACAAGGAAGATGACGAAAAAGGTAAAGCACAGAAGTACAAAAGATGAAGCAGAAGAAAAGGTGTTGAACAAGTAGCTAATAATAGAGGAAAGAAGAGTAGATGATGATGAAGATGAGGATGGAGCAGAGGTACAATGTGTGGATGTTGTTGGGGAGGGTAAAACACAATAGAAATTGAATTATAAGAATAGAAAAGAGGGGGAAAACGTGTCGAACAAGTAGTTGAAAATTGATGACAAAAATGAACGTGTGGTGCCAGGGCCTGCAAGGGAAGCAAATAATAATACTTCTGCGACCTACAAAGCATGTCGTAAGAGGCGACTGATGTAGGGCCTAGAAAAGCTACCCTAGTAAATACAAAGTATCACATAAATCGGATGTGCTGGCCTACATGTAGCGAATAACTCGCACAAGTACAATCGCTCTTATCCTTATATCACATACACAGAACACATAGTAATTAACAAGTGGTCGATATGAATCGTTTCAAGAAGAAGAAGAAATAGAAGATAACAAACAAAGTCGAGACTGAAGAGAGAGAATCAGAAGACAAAATGAACAAAAGAAAAAGCCGTTAAACAATTAGTTAAAAGTGGACAAAATAGGACGATGGAATAGAAGAAGAATGAGAAGAAGGAAAATGGATTGCATAAATAGTTGAAGTTGGAGAACTAAAAAAAAGATAATGGGAAAGAATTAGAAGTAGAAAAGTTGACTAATTAGTTGAAGAAAAAGAAGCAGCAGTAAAGAATAACAGGAAAAGGAATACAAAAAAAATTGAAGAATAAGAGAAACAAAAATTAGTTAAAATTTAATACAAATGAAAGGATGTAAAGAAAACGTCGGGATAAAAGAAATATAATTATAAGCACAAATTAGCTCAATTTCTTTCTATAAAAACTGTAATTAATTAAGGGAGGAAACATGAACAATGTGTTCCGCCTTTGATGAAATACCTCACATACAGAAAGTGAAAGTTTTTATAGATGTTAACTATTACAAACATATATAGTCGAGGATAAAAAACACAGTTCTGTAGAGATTAGTGAGAATTCTTATCTCAAAGCGAACTGGTTCAAAGAAATTAGCTTAAGAAATGCTACAGGATCCGCGATACGACAATACAGTACAACTAGTTGACATTTCTTTCCATGCATCCAAGTAAAATAAATCGATGTGCTTGTTGAAATAGTATTCCATTTACTTTGATGCTGAATTGTGTAGACGTGTGGTTTCAATACACGAATACCACGTTCAGCTTGTTGTTACTAAAGCTCTTGCATTGCATTCCATCTTTTCTGTGGTAATGGATTAACCACATTCATATTGATTTAATTGTGTGTTCAGCATTTAGATACTTTCATCTAAGTTACAATAAGATACAAAACAAGGTTCGTAGACATCAGAAACATTGTAGGTTATCATATACATCAGAGACATTGTAGGTTATAATAGACATCAGAGACATTGTAGTTATCAATACATCAGAGACATTGTAGGTAACACATCTCTAACAAATTGTGTAGATATTACTTTTCTTTCGTTGAGTCTTTCTCTGCTTTTTAAATGATTTTTTTGTTTTGGTTTTTTTTCCGATCCAGAAGCACTTGAGCTTTTCAGCTCTTCGACCCGGTGTCATGGACATTGTAACCCTTCGGTTCGGTGCCACAAACACTGTAAATATGGAGAGCATGTGGCTTTTCTGCCAGCCCATGGAATTAAACCCGTACTCACAGAGGGCTTGTCATCCGAGTCCAAAGCGCTACGAACACGATGGGCAGGCGGGCTTATGATTTACGTCGCAGGTTTCACTGTTGATCTGTTTCTGAGATAGTGTAAGTTCTGTCTCTTGATGTGTTGTGACATTGTCTAGTTGAAATATGTGTGCGGTGCCAGGTCATGCTGGGGTGAAGGGCAATGAGAGCACGGATGCACTGTTCCGATCGAGAATGGTTCTTCTATGGACAAAAGCGACATCATCAACGCTCTAATAGAAAACATACGCTCTGAGGATTTCAACGAAGAAGATAAAGGGTATTCTCTATCTTATTTGCGCAAATTGTGCATACTGATAGGTACGGGAAAGACGGGAAAACCACGAGAAAGACACCAGTAGATACATCAATCAAAACAGAAAGGGAGTTGTTCGCCTAAACACACTGAAACACATGCTTGGGAGGAATTATGGGCATGTCCAATGTGCGATGAAGATGATCCTCACATGAACAAAATGTATGCGATTGCATCAATTCATTTGTTTTGGTCTGCCTTTTCTCTTGATGATTCCATTTCCAGGTCGTACGCTCTTGCCACTGGTGTAGTTGGTTTCATGCTTACCAAAGGGTCAAACCATTTCATTCCCTGTCTTTCAATGAATCTAACAACAGGTGTTAATGAATCTAACAAGAGGTGTTGTTCCGACTGTTCTTCTAATTTTTAATTCCTCATATGGTCTATGCTTGTGTTATGTACCGCTTTCATCAAACATCCCATTCGACAGGTGGTAATTATTCCTTTTTGTTCTTTTGTTAGTGACCAAGTTTGGCACTAGTAGCATAGTGTTAGTTTGAAGATTGTGTTTATAATGTGTCTTTTATTGCGTAGATGCAGTAAGAAAATTAAATTGAGCTGTCATCTTCTGAGAATGAAGCTTAATCGACCACTTCTTCGCGCCGACAACAGTTGAAGGAAGACCTGGTATATTCACTATTAAGGTCAAGATCCAGGTGTATAAAGAGAATACATTAACAACATCACAAGATGTACTCACAACGAACAGTGCGAAACACTTAGTACAACAATAGTATCCATATAAGGAAAGACTGCAGTAAAACTATGTAGCAAGTAAAACTATGTAGCAAGTAGAACTATGTAGCAAGTAAAGCTATGTAGCAAGTAGAACTATGTAGCAAGTAAAACTATGTAGCAAGTAAAGCTATGTAGCAAGTAAAACTATGTAGTAAGTAAAACTATGTAGCAAGTAAAACTATGTAGCAAGTAAAACTATGTAGCAAGTAAAACTATGTAGCAAGTAAAACTATGTAGCAAGTAAAACTATGTAGCAAGTAAAGCTATGTAGCAAGTAAAACTATGTAGCAAGTATAACTATGTAGCAAGTAAAACTATGTAGCAAGTAAAACTATGTAGCAAGTAAAACTATGTAGCAAGTAAAACTATGTAGCAAGTAAAACTAGGTAGCAATGACGAAACACGTAAAAACAAAGTACAGTAGTTTCACAAAATAAAAGAAGAATTGACCTGACGTAGTTAGATTAGATTTAGTAGTTATATGTGTTGCTTCGAAAGAGTTCAAATACTTAGGAAGCATATTCACAGAAGACGGAAAACTGGATAGAGAGATAGAGGATAGAATGCAAAAAGCAAATGCTGTAACCTACCAGCTAGCCCCACTGTTAGGGCACCCAGATATTTCACAGGCAGCTAAGCAACAGATGATGAACAGCATTTTTATACTTACTTTGTGTTACCAGAGCCAAACATGGACATTGAGTAAAGCACAGTCACAAAAAACAACTACGTGTGAAATGTGTTGCCTGCGAAAAGTTACCAACAACAACAGAAAAGACAGAATCACTAAGATCAGCATAAGAAAGAAAGTTGGCACAAAACCGTGTTTGAATTACATAGAGAAACAAAGAATGAAGTGGTTTGGCCACTTAATAAGAATGCATCCAAACTCCACAGTATACAGAGTCTTCTACAACAGAACATCGGGAAAGAAGGCAAGAGAAAGACCACGGAACAGATGGTTAGATGGCGTAGCAGAATCCTGTGAAAGAGCAAAGATAACAATCACACAAGCCACAAGAACAGCGCAAGACAAAAACAAAACCACGACACTGGGCAACAACCCGGTAGCAGTGTGACGTCACTGGACAACAACCCGGTAGCAGTGTGACGACAAAAGAAGAAGAAGAAGATGTATTGCTTATATTTCTTATGACTACGTTTATGAATATATAGGGTGTTCAAGATAAAAGCAGCCTGTGAACGGAGCTAATCTGGCATATATTTATGAAAATGAGAAGGTTCAGTTATGACGTAGAATATCTATCAAGGTTGTGTGTTGGCGTGCACTTATGGTGTGGGAAGGGGCGATGAACAAAAAATGTGACGTAGGACGAGCTTGTCAGAACCGGTTTAAATAGTAAATAGACACAACGCAATAAGTAACTGGCAACTTTTGATTTGTTAATGGGGCTGCTTTTATCTTGAACACCCTGTATAATAGGTGTACTTGTGTTTATATCTCTTTTACTATATGTTAAATGTATACATATATTATATATTTATATTTGATTTTTATTGTTTATCTTCTTTTTTCCTCTTCTAATGTTTTTTATATGAATTCTTTATAAGTTTTTAGTTACATATTTTCATTTTAGGGCAGTTAGAAAAATGTATTATCTGATTCTGTATGTAGTGTGCCGTGTAAGAATTAAATTTCTTCACTTCTGCTGTATACTTTACTTGATAACACCTTTTGGTCGAGCAGTTGTTATTATTGTTTAATAGTCCAACATAGGGAAAGAAGGCAAGAGGAAGACCACGGAAAAGATGGTTAGATGGCATAGCAGAACCCTGTGAAAGAGCAAAAATAACAATCATCCAAGTCACCAGAACAGCTCAAGACAAAACCAGAAAACCACGACACTGGGTAACAAATCGATAGCAGTGTCACGACAAAAGAAGAAGAAGAAGAATAGCCTAACAATATGACAATATCCTTTTTGGACAATATTCCACAGGTTACTGCCGTTTGGATAATATTTAACAAATAAAATATGTAATATCGTCTCTTACAAAAACAGCATGCAATATCCCTCATACACAATATGGAAGGATTAAAACGTTTAGATCAGATTAAAGTTTAGTTTTTGAATCGTATCTTGTCCATTTGGAATCTTCATCATAGATGATATCTCGACGCGATTATAAATTCTGGAGAGTTACTATTTTTCATAATTTTATATAATTCTCCCACGTCCGAAATGGTCCAAAGGCGAAGAGATAACTTAATTGCACCGGGTTTCTACATATGGCTCCGTCCATGTCGGCAGAGATGGCAAGCCATCTGTCAAGAGCATTGCACAAATCAAAAACTCCGTAGTTCCGGGATCTCATCAAAAGATTTCACATATATCAAGTTCCGGATTCGAATCAGTACGATAGACAAACGAATTCACCGCTTAGCCATTGAGACTTCCGTGTATAATGTTGTCTTTCATTTGATCTATAATCACTTCAGTTTCAATCTTTCAATTTAATGGCGATGGAGAGTCGATCGTAAATAACTCTAGGAAGCTGCTGCTACAACTGTTGTTGTCGGGATGTTATGCTGTATCTCAACATTTTAGCAGCAGGCATCAATCTGAATGGCCAGGTAGGTTTATACCTGTTGCAGTCCATAGTTGTAAAATAGTGGTGAATAATTTTAACGAAGCATATAATTACAGTATAGATTGAACAAGAATAAGTTATAAATACTCATAGACCAGTCTGTAGTTCTAACGGGAGTATTTTAAGAGTCTTACAGAAGAATAGTTAATAGCAGATATAGTTTTCATTTTATATTTTTTTTTTACTACTTTCTTTTGACTTTCATTATCAAACATATCTTTTCTTTTAGCTGAAAACGGATGCACGTGTCCTAAACGTGTAGAAGTCTATGCATTTAGGGGCCTACAAACCAATGTGCAACGTATACACGTTCTTGGCAATGATCAAACATATCACAAAGAGTGATTAAAATTGAACGTAAAGAACGAACTCAAAGAAGAACAAGAAATATTTTCTTTTCTTTTGTCCGTCTCTGATTTTTTGCCGTTAGGCGTAGCAGGTTTAACTGATGATAGGTTTCCAAGATAGTGCACGTTCGGTCGCTTGATATGCGATCAGTATTGTGTAGTTTTAAGATGTCTGTAACTCCATCAACCCATCTTTTTCGTAGTCTGCACCTTTCTCTTGATGACTCATTTTCAGTTTGCACGCTCTTGCAACTGGTGTATTCGGGTTCATTCGCACCAAGTGGCCAAAACATTTTAGTCTCTGTATTTCAATAAATCTAATAGCAGGTGTTCCGACGGATCTAATTTCCTCATTTCTTATACGGTCTTTACTTGTTTTATTTAATTGCTTTCCTCAAACATCTCATTTCACATGTTGTAATTTCCCATACATATCGGTATGGAAAATAACGCAGTTAAGTAACGTTTACTAGTACGAGAGGTTTATATATATTCTGTTTTGTGAACTTTTGGAGGAGAAGAGGCAGACCACTGCTCAGATATAAAGATGTCTGCAAAGCTTCAATGAAAAACTTGTCTATAGGTCCCAGCACATGCGAAAAACTAGCTGGTGACAGAGTTGAGTGGAAAGCCAAATTGCGAAAAGGTGCAGAGTCATTTGAGAAGAGACATATATGAGATGAACGACAAGAGAGGAAAGCGAAAACTCAGAAGTTGTCACAGTAAAACACGTGCCAATTGACCGTCTGTAAAGACGTAAAAGGCCATGTATAAGTGTATATATTCAATAAGACAGAAACATATATATGATCATAAATAATGTTTAAATTTGTCTGGGCCCACATCTGCGCGTGTGATCTGATCCACTTACCGACAATGTAGATCAGAACTTTTCATGTTTTTTGCAGTCTTGTTTTATTTTGTTATCATCCTTCTTCTGCCCATTAAACCCACGTTTTTTGTTTTTTTCACCGGATAGAGCATCTGCATCTAAACTACGAGTATATTAACATTACTTGTGTTCAGATCTTCTATCTTCTTGTTCTTCGAACTCTCCATGTCGACCACTTGTTAACTATTCTTTGTAATTTGTATGTCATCTGAAAATAAGAGAGATTTATGTTGTGTCAGTTATGCGCCTACAAGTAGGCCAGAACATCCGATTTCTACGACGCTTTTTATTTACTAGGGTAGCTTCCTAGGCCCCTACCTCAATCGCGTCATACGACATGCCTTGTATGTCGCAGTGTTACTATTTTTTGCTCGCCTCGGCAACACATTTTTCGACAGCCGTAACGAATGTAACAATAAATGTATCAATGATTAAAACTCTTTCAAGATTAGGTTATCTAAAAGTCGAATGATTGAGTTCATTGAACCTGGTGATTTCCCCATATCGCACCATCCCTGTCGTCAAGGATAACATGTCATCTGACGAGAGCATTGCACAAAGCACGATCTCAGTAGCTCCGGCAGCAATCCTATGGATCTTATTAAAATATTGCAAATGTGTTTCGGTCCGTATTCGAATCAACAACCTTCAGTACGATATGTAAACAACTTCACCACATCGTCATTTAGCCCCCAAGTAGATGATCTGTGTTTTATTACTAACCTTGAGCCATAAGTCTTAAAACATCAACACCATATTGAACCACTCTTTGTGGAATGTAGTGAAACACGTACAAACAAAGTACTATAGTTTTACAAAATACATAAACAGTGACGATAAACAGCAACGTTTCGACCAACAAGGCCTTTATCAAGCAAACGAACACACAGGAGTGACAAATTAAAATGAAACACAAATGGACGACCAAATACCAACGTATCTAAGGAAAATCTGGAATAAAAACGAATAACGAAATAAATGTAACACAAAAACACACATAAAAACTAGAAATAGAAAAGAAACAATGAAACATCTAGTAAATATATAACTTGAATACATGCAACATATACACATATAGATTATAAAGCATGGGAAGAGAAAGTACTAAGAAGCATAAGAATGTAATACATGCAACATATACCCATAGAGATTACAAAGCATGGGAAGAGAAAGTACTAAGAAGCATAAGAATGTAATACGTTGAGCCCGAGTGGTCGTAAGGTACCATACAAAGAAATCAACCGATTCTCCAGAGCAAATCGACTACGATCATCAGAGGAACATGATCGGATGGCTGTGACCTGACATCGCAAGCTCCTGAATGGCCAGTATCATTGAAATGGGTAGCTACAGGGGTCACAGAGCATTGGCGTATATCGCGCAAGTGTTGGGCGAATCGGTCACTGAGTCTCCTGCCGGTTTCCCAATATAGGCCTTGTTGCACCGCTTGCAGATAATGGCATAGATAATATTACGGGACTCGCACGTGAAACTGTCTTCAACAACGAACGTGGCTTTGGAAAAGACACCGTGCGGGTCTGTATTACATAAGCACAAGTGTTGCAGCGCCGACGGCCACACTGGATGGTGCCAAAATGACTCTGGATGTTAGGCTTGAGGCGACTGTGAACCAACATATCCTTAAGGCTTCTGTCCCGTCTGTACGCCACCAAAGGATAGTGTTGGAAGATTGAACGTGTATCAGGATCAGACTGAAGAATGGAGAGATGACGGAATAAGACTTTCTTCACAAGGGAACTATGAGGGTGGAAAGTTAAGACAAGTTTCACCCTGTCAGAATTGGAAGTTCTATGCTGGTTAGAGAGAGCCTCCTGGCGAGAAATTTGCTGAACGCGCCGCATAGCAGAAGCAAGCACCTTATCCGGGTATAAGCGCTACGAAAGAAATCCAGCATCTCGTGAGCTCTATCGAGGAAATCGTCGTCCTCGCTACAGAGGCGACGAAGGCGCAAGAGTTGAGAGAATGGTAAAGAATCACGACAAGCCTGGGAATGGGAAGAGGTATAAAGAAGAAAACTATGTGCATCAGTAGGCTTGTAGTATACTGATGTAGTGATGGTGGATAGGCTGATAGTGATAGTGATGTCAAGAAAGTTGACACAAGAGGTAGAGATGTGAGATGTAAACCGAATAGCCGGATTGAAGACATTAATGAAATTAATGAAGCGTGACAAATCGGCTTCAGGCATATCGGTAATGCCAATACAATCATCAATGTATCTATGATACACAGACGGAAGAGGGCCATCATAGGAATTCCATACTAGGTGCTCAAGATGACCCATGAATAGACAAGCATAACTGGGTCCCATTTTAGTACCCATGGCGACCCCACTGATCTGCTCAAAGAACTGGTCATTGAACTGAAAGGAGTTGAGAGTTAGAACTAGTTCTGCAAGACGAAGGAGAGCCGAGGTGGAGACAAGTGGGTTAGTTCTCCTGTCGAGAAAGAACTGAAGAGCTTGAAGTCCGTCGGAATGAGGTATGGAGGTGTACAATGAGCACACATCAAGGAGGAAGAGACGGTAAGTCCTGCCAGGCAACAACTCAATAGACGAAAAACATTTCTCGCCAGGAGGCTCTCTCTAACCAGCATAGAACTTCCAATTCTGACAGGGTGAAACTTGTCTTAACTTTCCACCCTCATAGTTCCCTTGTGAAGAAAGTCTTATTCCGTCATCTCTCCATTCTTCAGTCTGATCCTGATACACGTTCAATCTTCCAACACTATCCTTTGGTGGCGTACAGACGGGACAGAAGCCTTAAGGATATGTTGGTTCACAGTCGCCTCAAGCCTAACATCCAGAGTCATTTTGGCACCATCCAGTGTGGCCGTCGGCGCTGCAACACTTGTGCTTATGTAATACAGACCCGCACGGTGTCTTTTCCAAAAGCCACGTTCGTTGTTGAAGACAGTTTCACGTGCGAGTCCCGTAATATTATCTATGCCATTATCTGCAAGCGGTGCAACAAGGCCTATATTGGGGAAACCGGCAGGAGACTCAGTGACCGATTCGCCCAACACTTGCGCGATATACGCCAATGCTCTGTGACCCTGTAGCTACCCATTTCAATGATACTGGCCATTCAGGAGCTTGCGATGTCCAGGTCACAGCCATCCGATCATGTTCCTCTGATGATCGTAGTCGATTTGCTCTGGAGAATCGGTTGATTTCTTTGTATGGTACCTTACGACCACGCGGGCTCAACGTATTACATTCTTATGCTTCTTAGTACTTTCTCTTCCCATGCTTTGTAATCTCTATGGGTATATGTTGCATGTATTACATTCTTATGCTTC
The DNA here is from genome assembly GCA_020796225.1 of Arion vulgaris. NCBI lineage: Eukaryota > Metazoa > Mollusca > Gastropoda > Stylommatophora > Arionidae > Arion > Arion vulgaris. The sequence continues at coordinate 31,974,616 of CM036761.1, read as the reverse complement.
TTAGTACTTTCTCTTCCCATGCTTTATAATCTATATGTGTATATGTTGCATGTATTCAAGTTATATATTTACTAGATGTTTCATTGTTTCTTTCTATTTCTAGTTTTTATGTGTGTTTTTGTGTTACATTTATTTCGTTATTCGTTTTTATTCCAGATTTTCCTTAGATACGTTGGTATTTGGTCGTCCATTTGTGTTTCATTTTAATTTGTCACTCCTGTTTGTTCGTTTGCTTGATAAAGGCCTTGTTGGTCGAAACGTTGCTGTTTATCGTCACTGTTTATGTATTTTGTAAAACTATAGTACTTTGTTTGTACGTGTTTCACTATTTACCAAGTTTTACTGCAGTCTTCCCTATATTTCGATATTTGTGGAATGTACGTGATTAGCCTCTTGAGCGTGAGTTCGGTGTGTCATTTCGGCGCCTACAGACGAATATATCAGCTCAATCGGTTTCTGCATGCATTTTATTATTTTGGTTCGCGTTCATGTAACGGATTGAAGACCAAAAACCGAACAATAAACAAAACAGAGAAATAAAAACATTAACCTAAGGGAATCAAACCACATAGAAGAGAGCCACTGACCTGTTAGCATTAGACTTAGCTGTCGAAGTTGTCCGGTCTAAGCCATAGGAAGGAGGCTTGGCTTGTATGTTCTACTGGTTATTAGTAGGCGACCAATTTTCATTTGCGTCCTTTCTATTAGAGACTATGCAACCCAAAATATGATTGATGCAAAGCAAGGCGCAGAAGACACATTCTTTCTTTCTTTTGTCCTTCTCTGCTTTTTTGCCGCTAGGCGTAGCAGGTATAACTGATGATCGGTTTCCGAGATAATGCACGCTCGGTCGTTTGATATGGTGTGGTATTGTGGAGTTTTAAGATGTATGTAACTCCATCAACCCATCTTTTCTTGGTCTGCCCCTTCCTCTTGATGATTCCATTTTCAGGTCATTTCAGACCACTATTATGTTAAATCGTACATCTCCTGCAAGCACGGTGGCTAAAGACAAAAGTTGGACTCCATTGAATTTGGGTCTTACCGCATACAAACTAGTCCCTCTTCACATACATTGTACACCATCTGCCCTGCGTATTCCACAAAGCCTGGCTTCCGTAACTCCTGCAGCAATTATAGGGATCCCTTCAAATATCGTCACTTGTAATTATATCGGCGCTGTCCCGAATCGAACCCCCGACCTTCGGAATGCAGGTGAAAGGAGTAAACACTTAGTCCCATAGACCTCCACTATCTCTGGTAATGTCACAGAGACATCACAGTACACAGTTCTAGTACACAGAGATTCGATCTCAAGAAGCAATTGTGTCCTCGAAAAAAACAAGGGTTTTATTACCCAGTAAAGAGCTCGATCATCAAGAAGAAAGTGTTCTATCATCAACAAACATTCATTGATCATCAAAAACATTGGTTTGATCATGACAAGAAAGGGTTCGATCATCAGCAACAAGGATAATTCGATCACCAGAAACAAGGATAATTCGATCACCAGAAACAAGGATTGAAACACATTGTCATTCACCAAAAACAAAGAGTTCGCATGCATGGGTTCGATCTACAGAAACACAGGTTCGATATCCTAAACAACTATCCGATCAATATATAAAAATTCCCATACCAATAAATACGTGTTTAATTACCAGTGCGAGGATTTCGATAAGCAGAATATTTCGATTACCAGAACGCATTGTAGAAATTCGCGACTGTCTGTTGGATAAGGACACTAAAATCGATTTTGAATCGATCAAACGATTTAGGCAGTTTGGAGTCACCTGTTGTTCAAGTCGAACTGGATGCCTGAGAAGCAGAGTGAGAGGCGTGTTTAATCAGCGAGCCACATGAACCATCAGTATGCATACTCTTCGATATCTGTTTGGGAAAATGAGCACCTATGGGTCTGCCAGGGGTGCAATGACGGCAGTTTAGTAACCAATAACCAATAACTTGTAGAAGTTACGGAAACTGTCGAACATAATCCAGTATTCATGTTCTTAAACGTAAAACAGCAGTTCTCTTCATCGGAGAAGCAGCAATTCAGTTCATAATCTATTTATTGACTCTACATTTTACTAAAGATATTGTGATTGTCGATACGTCCACTTTGACAAACAGAACATCTAAATCAGCGTTTCCCAAAGTGGGCGGTTCGCTCCCCTGTATGCGCTGAAGCCTTCCAGGGGGCGATAGTGGATTCAGAAGCATGTGTGGAGAGCTTTTTTTTTGTGATTTTGCTATTGAATAATCATAAAAAATTTGAATTTGGCATTTTAATTCATCTTATGCCTATCTTACACGATCCATTTGTTAATCAATTTTCTATTTCATGTATAAACCATTTCAAAATTGATTATGTATAACAGAAATATATATCAATTTTCTATGTCAAAGAGAAAATAGAGCATGTATATATGTATGGAAGGGGGCGTTGGTAAACTGTTATATGGGGAGGGGGGCGTTACAAAGTTTATGTCGGGCAAAGTGGGCGGTAGGCCGAAAAAGTTTGGGAATCTATAATCTAAATGAATCATTAATGCGAAATTCTCCATTTATTGAAATATCATAAATACCTTATGCAAATGTGTCGACTAATGGTATCGAACAATTGGTTACTGAATCCAAATGTGAGGTTTTAAATGGCTTTTACGCCCGTATGGTGCAGGGGCTCGCAAGGGAGCAAAGAATAGTACCCCAGCAACCTAAAAAACGTGTCGTAAGAGGCGACTGATGTAATGGTCTAGGGAAGCTACCCTAGTAAATTAAAAGTGTCGCAGAAATTGGAAACGCATAACTGGCACAATGTACACTCGCTTTTAGGCTCAGATCACATACAAATCACACAGAGTGGTTAACAAGTCGTCGATATGGAGCGTTCGAGGAAGACGAAGATGAAGAAAAGGCTGTTATAATCCAGGTTGTTGGTGATCAGTCACTAAGTGACGAAACTAGAGTTTAATAAGTTACTAAAGGAAGTATTTTTTCAATCGTCGTTTTTAAAACAAATGCAGAAATTGGACGTGTGGATTATGTTTCTGTATTTGACAAATGCACAAAAATGATACGGATAACATAGTCGCTTTCGCTATCAAAAGTCACATTAGGAAAGTTGGAAAAAAAACTAAACAATCAATGTTCTTCGGAAAAATGTGTTCTTTTTAATTTTACGGCAAGCATGACTGATAAACTCTAGATTTCTCAGGTAAAGACGAACTTCCCCATTGCTACTGTGGTAACACATTAACGTGTTGGCAATATTTCACTAACATATGACAGCGAGAGTTGGAAGATGACAAAATATATAATAAAGCAAGTTGAATGCATTTGAAAATAGATGTACGCAAAAAAATAATGAACATAAAATGCAACGAATTCAGGAGGAGTTATGATATCAGAGAAATGTCAGGTCAACCACTAGTGACAACTGTTATAAGAAAGAGAAGATGGAGATATGTTGGACACACCTTTAGAAGAAATGATCAACGAATACCAAAGCAGGCATTGAAGTGGGATGCAAAGAGTTCAAGAAAGATACATAGGGAGACCCTGAAACTAACTTTGCTGAGAAAGTCAAGAAATATTGGTCTCATGGAGGAGATTGAGAGAATTGTCCAGGATAGAGTGGTATGGAGAAATTCCTTGCAGTCCCTATGTAACGTATTATTATATTACGAGAGGAATTATTATTATATTTCACTGAATAGAATGCTCACCTTTGTAATCAACTATTTACTCTCACAAAACGTTAAATGTTTCTACAGGGTGTTCAACTTAAAAGCAGCCTGTGAATGGAGCTAATCTGGCATATATGTATGGAAATGAGAAGGCTCAGTTATGACGTAGTATAGTTCAAGGTTGTGTGATGGTGTGTAAATGTAGTGCGGGAAGGGCGATGAACAAATGTGACGTAGGACGAGCTAGTCAGAACTGGTTTAAATAATAAATAGACGAGATGCAATGCGTACATGACAAATTTATATTTATCACTGGGGCTGCTTTTAAGTTGAACACCCTGTAGAATGTATAACTACATTGTCAAATGAAAATATCCCTCCCTGAAAGTTGTAGAATTAATATGAACCCACGTCCATGGGCGTAACTGGAAGACATTATGTTATTTAGAAACGCAATATGATCATTTTAATCGACACTAAAATCAGTTTAACACATGTTTACTGAGAAGACAAGAAAAATAAACAAATGCATGCAGACTGTTGGAAATGCAAGTTAATTGATGAAGCTGGCAAGATGAATATTATATTCGAATTGATGGTTACGACTGTAATATGTTTAGCTATGGTTAAAATGAATATTTCTGTATTTCTGCCAATTTTGTTGTATGAAACAGACAGTTACTTTCTTTTACATTACAATCAACAACACATGTTATTCTTAAAGCAGTGTAAAGAAAGAATGAAAGAACGAAGGAAAGAAAGAGGTGGAAAGTCTGGCCGAATAGATTAGAACGCGGCTCTCATGCGAGAGACCCATATTCAATTCATGAAAACGTCAAGGATTTGTTTCAGTTTTTCGTATAAATGATAAATTCTAACCTGAAAAGCTTCGCGGCGACTGCACTAGCCCTGCTGCTATTCAATTCTTCAGCCTCAGATCCCACCTGTTCTACACTGCCCTAAAAATAGATACTACTGGCAGTAACAGAGAGCCGCGATAGCATAGTTGTTAATGAACTAGCTTCTCATGGCTGGTGGTCTGGGTTCAACTCCCGCTGTGCGCGTGGAATTTTTCCCGACCGTGACGGCTCTCAGGTCGACCCAGCCTCAACTGGGTACCAGACATGCTCTGGGAAAGTAAAGGCGGCCGGCGTGATGCTGGCCCCATTACCCATCGTGTGCCGACAGTGAATGAAAAATGCAGGCCTAACACTGTATTGCCCTATATACCACGAGGTATGAAAGGGTTCCGTTACTTTTTCTTTTTTACTTACAGGTATTAACGTCAGTTTTGGGGTTTTTTAAAGTAGAATGTTTATGCAGGAGACAAAAAAGAAGATCGGAATATGATCACGGGGACAAAAGGATTGGGAACCACTGCTTTAATTAACGTGCAAGGAAGTTTAATAGAAAAGCAAAAAAAATAAAACATTTGGTTCGGTAACGTCTCCAGGAACCTCACGATATGTATCTCCCAGTGGTATTGATTGATTGATTGATTGATTGAATGATAAAAATATCATTATTTCATTTCGATGAGTAACCATGTGTGCTCCGATCTCTTTCTTACATAGGACGATCTCAGCGGCAGTGCACGAACTACGTTTCCCCGGCGAGTGTCCCAGTGGTAAAGAGATGGTAACGCATTTAAGCAGCAATTGCAACTCTACAGAACTAGAATCTGTCGACGTGAGTAAAGATGATGTTTGTCAGTGAGGGATACTCACCTGACCCAATAAACATAAACTATGTACTGTTCATATGTATGTGGTATTAGTGTTGGTTGTTGATACTATATGACATATATATGTGAGATTTCGTTTCGGATGTTCACCAATTATGTGGTCCGTGTATGTAGTAATCGTGTATGTCTTAAACAGATTGACAAATCTCTGAAGGCCACAGAGATGTTGTTTAACAGAAGAATGATGTGAATCCCATGGACTGCTAATATGACTAATGCGGAGGTGCTGAATGAAATCAAGACACAGAGAAGACTATTCATTAATGTAAGAAAGAGGAATTCATCATTTTTTGGACATGTGATGAGAAAGGGAAGTTTAGGACACATTGTAACAACTGGTAAAATCGAGGGGAGACGTCACATAGGAAGACATAGAGACACAATATTGAATAGCCTGAGTTCATGGCGAGGAAGAGCGTCAACAGTTGAGATGATAGTAAACATCAAAGACTTGTGGAGAAAACAACAGTACTTGTTGTGATAGCAAACATCAAAGACTTGTGGAGATCCATGTCCGCCCACATCAGCCGGCACGGCACCTGATAATAGTATGTAATCTAGATTGGTTGTATCAACATAGGACATCGTCTCCAATAGCGAAGTTGATAACACGCTTTGCTAGTGGCTACGTGCCGTGGAAATTCTAGATTTCGAGATCAGCATGGGCCAAAAATGTATGCACGTGGTACGCAGTTAGACTACAAGAAACTATGATCCTTAACTTAACGATCCAAAAAACAAGACCTCACGCAAAGATCAGAATAAGTGCATGTTATGCAACACGACTACGATGACCTGACGCTGAAAGGTAAAACATGATTATAGAATAGATAGATAGATTAGAGAATAGATAGATAGATTAGAGAATAGATAGATAGATTACTCCTGAATTTTTAGTAGGCTCTACTTCTTTGAACGCTCCATATCGACCACTTGTTAACCACTCTTTGTGATTTGTATGTGATCTGAGTCTAAGAGCGATTTAGCGTTGTTCCAGTTATGCGCCTACAAGTAGACTAGCACATCCAATTTCAGACACGCTTTTTATTTACTAGGGTAGCTTCCATAGGTCCCTACATCAGTCACCTCTTCTGACACGCCGTATAGCTCGCAGTGGTACTGATCTTTGCTTTCCTAGAGGGCCCCAGCACCACACGGGTGTCCAGTATGTTAACGAATAAAGAAACAAAGGACAAACACTACACTGTATGTAAACAAATAACATGTTACAGAACAGCAATACATGTTTGTTGCTGTTCTATGAGATGTCTCTATTCTTTATAAACATTGTTTTACACAGTCTTTCATTGTTACAGACAAATGATGGAGTTGTAGTATTTTATCAAAGAAATGTACTCAATGAACCATTTTTTTTAGAATGGCTCACTAGTTGTGTTCGATAGGGCGTTCGTATTGCTAGGCTCGGCGATGGGTGTCGTACGAATTAAGGATAAGTGGTTCGAATCCTGTGTTTGTCTATTTGTTTTTTCGCAAGCTCTTAATATCTGTACGTTTTGTATTTGTTGATCATATTATTCGCTTCGTTGCTTCCTCTGGGGTTCTTGCAAAAAAACTCCTTGTTCTCATCTCAAAGAAATGTAGTAATGTTGAAGACATTCGTATCAGTTATATTAGTAGAAGTAGTAGGGTTAGTAGCAGAATTAGTAGTAGTAGTAATAGTAGTAGTAGTTCTTGTGATAGTAGTGGTGTTAATTCTAGTGGTAGTAGTAGTTGTAGTAGTAGTACTGGTGGAAGAAGTAGCAGTAGCACATTGGTAGTAGTAATATTAGAAATAGAAGTGGTTGTAAAAGCTAGGAATATCGATGGTAGAGCACGTTATAGTAGTAGTGGTAGTAGTAATAATAATAATAGCACTGGTAGTAGTAGAAGTTTTAATAGTAGGGGCAGTAGTATATTAATATGTAGTCGTAGTAATAGTAGTAGTATCAATAATATTAGTGGTAGTAGTAGTATTAATGAAAGTAGTAGTGGTAGTGGGATTAGTCGTAGCATTAGTAGTATTAGTAATAGTAATAGGGGTGTTAATGGTACTAGTGATAGTATTATTCGTTGCAGTGGTAGTAATAGTTGTAAACGTGATGATAGTAGTAGTAGTGGTAGTGGTAGCAATAGCGATGCCAGCAGTAATATTATTGACAATAACAATGCTAATAAAAACTAAAATTAGTAGTAACATAGACACATGGTTTAAACGCAGAAATGTGTTTGTGATTTTTCTAGGCATTATTACGTTCAGTAGTTTGCCATTGCTTTCTGAACGGGTGGTGCCATCGTCCTTTGTTAAAATCCACGCAAACAATTTGCAACCAAACTGTCCGCAGCGTGATTCGAACTCAGAACGTCGGGGTTAATAGACCGAGTCATTAACCCTTTGGCCGTGGAGTAAAAGAAGTATAAAACACTCTGCTATATAGACTCCGTGCAATGAAAATTCCATAATCGAAATACTTATGGCAGCAAAAACAAAAATCGATATACGCACCATAGTAGACCCTTATCCTTTAGTTTGGGATATATAAATTACAAGTCGGTGTAAGGCTCGTCTAAACTGTGAGAGACACTGATGATAAAGAATACAACATCTCGACCAACAAATCAGTCAAATGCTCAATGTTAGGAATTGATTCGGACGAACAAACAACAAAATAACCACTTTGATTGTGATTTATGTTGTGTTATCAGTATATCTCTTCTTCAAACTCTCTATATCCACCATATGTTAACCACTGTGTCATTTGTATGTGATCTGAGTTTAAGAGCGGTTGTACATTGTGCCAATTACGCGCCTTCATGTAGGCCAGCACATCCGATTTATGCGGTGCTTTTATTCACTAGGTAGCTATCCTAGGCTCCTACCTTAGTCGACTCTTGCGATATGCCTTGTATGTCGCAGTGTTACTATTATTTGCTCCCCTATCGAGCCCCGTAACATACGAGCGACACTCAGTATATACTGGTTCTATTAGCATAACAGTAGTTATAGAAGTAGATGTGGTCATGAAACTAGTAGTATATACAGAGCGGTTACCTTTGAAATAATTAATTATGTTTGCTGCCAATTATCATATTTTTCATTCATTCATTTATTATTGGTTACTAAACTGACGTCATTGTACTCCGGGCAGATCCATAGATCTTCAGTCTCCCCCAACAGATATTTAAGAGTATATATATACTGATAGTTTCCGTGGATGGCTTATTAAACACACTCCTCACTCTGCCCCTCAGGCATCCAGTTCAAAATGCACAACGGATAACTCCAAACTGCTTAAATCACTGGATCGATTCAACATCTATTTTAGTGTCATCATCCAACAGATAGCCTCGAAGAGACCGAAGAACATCCAACTAACCCTTCTTGAACTCCCCAACAATACTTTTCACCACAACATATTAATCATCAACAAGAAATAATGAAAGAGAGATAAGGAATTTCTTAACGATAACATTGTTAAAAAAGAGCATCTACCATATTGCCAAAATGGAAGTGGGTAAAAAAAATAGATGTTTGCGATCTTATTTTTTGTGTTGTTGTTGAAGAAATAAATGTAGGTTAAATAAACATGTGATAAAACAAACATTACAACAAAAATGTGGATATATAACAACATTTTATGTATATATATATATATATATATATATATACACGTATTATGTGTATGAACGTATACATCCAAGTTGTTAAATAACATATTCTCTTCTGCGTTCTCACTAGATTGAGATTTCGGATTCACTAATAAAGGCAGATGTCGTTAGAGGCGACTCAGGTTAAAAATAAATTCAAAATAATAACATATAAAATGCATTTTGTGTATGTGTACGCATTTTTAAGTGAATGTGTGAGTGCTTGTGGATCTAGTATGTGCGTGCATTCGTGTGCTTGCGTGTGTGTGTTTGAGTACGCGATTGTAAGTGTGTGGTGGATGTGTGTGGGTGTTTGCACCCACAGACTATTTCAAAATTAGGAAATGAATATAGAAGAATAATATACAAGGAAATATAAAATCTTATTTTTCAAACGCTCCATGCCTACCAATTATTAACACATTTTTGTGATTTGTATGTGAACCGAGCCTAACAGCGATTGTACGTTGTGCCAGTTGTGAGCCTACGATTTGGCCAGCACATCAGATTTCTCCGACATTTATTATTTACTAGGGTTGCTTCCCTAGGTCGCTATCTTAGCCGACACTAACGACATGCCTTGTAGATCGCAGTGTTACTATTATTGCTCCCATTGTGAGACCCAGCAAAACACGGAAGGACATATTTAAAAACAACAATCACAGAAATTAGTATACGTTCAGAAATTATAAAATGGTATAAACTTACCTGTTTCCTTTTAATGGAACACCTGCAAATCAGAGTAGGAATCTGATCGACTCTAAAAACTTCCTTTTGATGAAACTAACGATTACACCACCTGAATACTTTTGACGCTCCTGCATTAAACTCTTCTCAAGTTTAATTACGAGGTCACGAATCACAAAGAAAAGGTGGAAGGAAATCTATTTTAAAAACTAGAGAAGATAAAACAAGAATCCTGGTTAAAGTTAGGTTGTTCGTGAGCCTACCTAATGCTATCCACGTGAATGCTCGATATGTCCTTGGAAAATATTTTTTCCCCAACTACAAAAGTGATAGTCCGCGTGCAAGAGAGAGTGAGCGGTCTGAGTAGCAGTTGATGTAGCATCAGAATCGACGGCAGTGACGGCGTTGGCGATGGTAGTGGTTGTTGAAGTGACGTCAATTTAGACGATGTAGTGAGATCACTTGGAAGCAAGCGGATCGAGCTCTCATCGTGTGGCAGACTTGTGAGGCTTAATCCGGCAGTGACGTTTATTTACAATGCAATATTTATTTTAAACTAAGGCTTAAAATGACGATCATTTATATTAATCCTAATGATGCGAAATGATTTATACGGGGTGTTCAAGATAAAAGTAGCCTGTCAAGGAAGTCAATATGGCATATATTTATGAAAATGAGAAGGTTCAATTATGACGTGGCATAGGTCAAGTGCGCGAGTCTGTTTGTGATGGAATCTAATCATGGTGCGGGAAGGGACGATGAGCCAATGTGACGTAATGGCGAGCTAGTCACCGGTTTATATAGTAAAGAGACAAAACGCAATACGTAACTGACAACTTTTGATTTGTCAGTCGGGCTACTTTTATCTTGAACACCTAAACTACAACTTAACCTATATGCTACATTAAAAACACCATTGAAACGTTTGAAATTAAGTGATATAGAAAAGTTCTTAAAATATCCTGGACGGAGAAGAAACAAAGACATCCTACAAGACATGAATATCAAGGAACATTGGCTCATAAATAACATCATGTCCCGAAAGATGAAATATTTAGGTTACATTAAACGGTTTGGATTAAACGGTTAGGTTACATTAAACACCACATAGGTTTGGAGAAAAAAGGTAATGGAAGGCATGATTCCTGGAACAGGAGGCAGGGGACGACCAAGACGAAGGTGGCAGCGAAACAACAAATAAACCTTGAATATGACCCTAGAAGAAGAAGGAGAACTTACAAGAGACAGCCAGCTTTTCAGGAGGACTGTGATGAATACAACATTCCGCCAGGGGCATGCTACTACTTGAGGTGTTACAAGTATTTTTACTTTTAGAATGAGACTTTTAGTGAAAATACAATGAAACGCAAATCGCACTGAGTTGTTTAGATTTTAAGCGTTGAGAGAAATCAATAAAACAGTATCCACATGAAAACGAATGCAATATACAAATTAAATATAACTTATTATTCGTGCACAATTATGCACAATACTTATGTTGTAACTTTATCTTCTTCTTCTTCTTTTGTCGTCACACTGCTACCAGGTTGTTGCCCAGTGTCGTGGTATTCCGTTTTTGTCTTGCGCTGTTCTGGTGGCTTGGGTGATTGTTATTTTTGCTCGTTGCCAGGATTCTGCTAACCAACCATCGTTTTCGTGGCCTTCCTCTCGCCTTCTTTCCTGATGTTCAGCTGTAGAAGACTCTGGATACATTCTTATTATGTGGCCACACCACTTCATTCGTCGTTTTCCATTGTAATTCAAGCAAGGTGGTCTGTGCCAACTTTCGTAACTTTATAACCATGTTTAACGTGTGGGATTGAGAGAGATGGATGTCGATATTAGTGCAGTCCGAAAAGAACGGCATACTAAATATGCAAAGAGATTGATTAATCAACATTGAACTGGCGATTTTGACCGCTGGAAGACGCTGGATTTGTTGAGGAGGAGATTTTAACACATATAGACGTGTCCTGATTGCTATGATGATAGTCCTCATATAACTGATAACGTGTGGGGTTTGTAATAAACGTATATGAGATTGTAAATCGTACTGTACCATTTTACAAAAATACTGTTTTTGTTGTGTTAATGTTCTGTGTTCGACTGACGCTTTATCAGTACTAAATCTGCGTCATGTTTGGAAGAAATAAGAGACGTTTTTCAATGACTCACTATCTCTATGTAAGGGATATCAATTTCTTAGTTGTATCAAAACCGACGATATAACCTATCTCCCGTGTTCACATTGCGCACGTCCCAAAAAAAACCGGTGAAAGTTGTTAATTGATAAGTGTAAGCTGGCAGCTGCTGTCTGAGTAAAATCGTTAATACCAAATAAACTACAACCTCTATAAAATTATCACTAGCCTCATAACAACATCCCGATATTGATTTAAGGAATGTCTATAGAAGTTGTTGGTGAATGTGTCTACATTGGAAATAGGATCAATCAGTCAGGATATACGAATAAAGACATTATCGCTGGGATTAGGAACGACCAACAAGCTTTTGCTCTCCTGTAGTATGGCAATCGCCTGTGTGGTGCCGGGGCCCAAAAAGGAAGCAAATAATAGTACGACTGCGACCTACAAGGCATGTCGTAAGAGGCGACTAATGAAGGACCTAGGGATGCTACCCTAGTAAATAAAAACCATCGAAGAAATCGGATATGCTGGCCTACTTGTAGGTGGAAAATGATACAACGTACAATCGCTCTTAGGCTCAGATCACATACAAATTGCACAGAGTGGTTTAAATAAGTATTCGAAATGGCGATTTCGAAGACAAAGAAGAAGTATTGCAATGTACTGCCCTCTCCACTAAAACAAAGCTTAGGGTATTCGGCTCTAATGTGAAATTTGTTTAGATGCATGGCTCGGAAACGGGGTGAGTCACCAAGTTAAATACCATTAAGATTCAGACCATTTTAACAGATGTCTTCGGTTGACTCTCAGACTGAGACGGTACGACAGAGTTGCAAACATGGACCAGGGATTATTTTTTTTTCCGATTCAGAAGCACTTGAGCTTTTCAGATCTTCGGCTCGGTGATATGGACATCGTAACCCTTCGGTTCGGTGCCACAAACACCGTAAATTTGGGGACTCTGTGGCTTTTTCTGCCATCCCGCGGAATTGAACCGCACACACAGAGGAATAGTCACCAGTAGTCCAACGCGCTACGAACACGCTGTGCAGACGTACGACCGGGGGATAAGTACAGGGCATGAATCCATGGTGACCAAGGTTAAGTTGAGAAAATGGCGATGGGTTAGACATACACTGCGGAAGTCACAGTTGAGTATCACTAGGCAAGCACTTGAGTGAAACCCCGAGGGACAATTGAAATGGGGAGTTTAAAACAGACCTGGAGACAAAGTCTTCTTGATGAAATGAAGGGTGCTGGACTATCCTGTGAAATAATGAAAACATCCAGACACTGAGAATAGTGACGAACAACTGTTAAGGCCATATAAAGCAGAAAGAAGCAGAGATAAATAAATAAGTATATCACAACAACATCGGGGACTCATGCCACTGCCAAGGAACCGATAGAATATGTAAGTATATCAAAACAGCCTCAAGGAACTCATGCCGCTGCCAAGGAACCGATAGAATAAGTAAGTATATCAAAACAACAACGGGGACTCATGCCACTGCCAAGGAACCGAAAGAATAAGTAAGTATATCAAAACAGCCTCCAGGGACTCATGCCACTGCCAAGGAACCGATAGAATATGTAAGTATATCAAAACAGCATCGGGGACTCATGCCACTGCCAAGAAACATAGAGAACAAGTAAGTATGTCAAATCAGCCTCCAGGGACTCATGCCACTGCCAAGGAACCGATAGAATATGTAAGTATATCAAAACAGCATCGGGGACTCATGCCACTGCCAAAGACCCGAGGGAACAAGGAGGTATGTCAAATCAGCCTCCAGGAACTCATGCCACTGCCAAGGAACCGATATAATATGTAAGTATGTCAAAACAACATCGGGAACTCATGCCACTGCCAAGGACCCGAGGGTACAAGTGAAATGAATGAAAATCCTCACATATCCCAAAGAACGTAGCCATTAACTACAGTAAACGAGTGGCTGATTTTATAGGCACCACGTATACGTTCAATAGTCTACCATTGCTTTCTGAACGGTGAGGTATATTTTTACCTTTGTAAAAATCCCACGGAAACGAATTAGCTTCCAAACTTGCCCACCGCGGGGTTTGAACCAGGTACGCTTGGATCTATGATCGAGCTCACTACCGCTTGAGCTACAGACGCTCACGAGGGAACAAGTAAGTATGTCAAATCAGCCTCCTTAACTCATGCCACTGCAAAGAAACAGAGAGAATAACTAAGGGAGTCAAAACAACATCAGGAGCGCATACCACTGCTATGAAGTTCGTGCACTCCCCATGACATCATCCTGTGTAAGACAAAATTTACCAAGTGCAGCGATGATGGTATCGTCAATCCATAAATTTACTACAAAGTTCAATGATGCCCTCTATAAATATCGGTACGTCAATGCACATTACATTGTAAAAGAGAAGAGAAAAGAAAAAGAGAATGGTTAATTACGCATGAAAATATGGACATATTTTCCTGCCCCCTATACTGAAAACTGCCACATATTCATTTAAAATGTAAATTACATTATTAATGGCTAGGAAAGTTTATGCCTCAGCGCTTTTGATTAATAGTACATGCTTGGTTCATTGGGCCAGATAATATGATCTCGTAGGAAAAGTTCTTAAATACTCCATCAATATTAACACAATTATAAGCACAAAAAAATAAATATTACGTAACCTTCAGAAGCAGAATTTGAAAGTGTTTTAATTAAGAACATGCCATCAAAAATAAAACAGAAAGGGGAAAAAAAGAAATTGTCTAGTTATGATATTTTTATTAGGTAATTTTTATGAAAGAAATGTCATGGGAATACTACAGAGTGGTTATTGGTTACTAAACTGACGTCATTGCTCTCCGGGCAGACCCATAGGTGATCAGTCCATCCCAACAGATATCGAAGAGTATGCATACTGATGGTTCCCGTGGCTCACTGATTAAATACACCTCCCACTCTGCCTTTCAGGCATCCAGTTCGGCCTGCACAACGGGTAACTCTAAACTGCCTAAATCGCTTGATCGATTCAACATCGATTTTAGTGTCCTCATCTAACAGACAGTCGCGAAGAGATCGAAGAACATTCCCCTTATCCATCTTCAACTCCCCAACAATCGATGCTGTTGATGCAAGCCTGTAGAAGAAGATTGGTGAAAGATGTCATTCATAATCTTTTTTAGTTTTAGTTTAGTCGTCGGATCACCATCACTGCACGTCGAACAAATCAGTCCATAAGTGTTCCGATCTCTCCCTCAGTATGTCCATCAGTGTGTGGCGACTAACGACACCGGTTCTTTCTTGGCTTACAATTCTTCTTTCTCTGCCAGCATAGCGTTCTTGTCGAGCTACACCACACCTAACTTTGAGTTCTTGCAGTCTGGTTAGTGTTGTAGATTCACCGCTATTACGTGAATCATGTACACACCTCTCTCTCTTAGGAATTTATAATATCAGCCTTCTCCATTGCTCGCCCGCTTTGTACAGCAGCCATACCTGCAAGCCTATCCGCACGTTCATTCCCCTTACACCTGCATGGCCTGGCACAAAAATAAAACTGATCTTTGTCAGCGTAGACCTCCCCAGCGACAATCATATTCATAATCTGACAATGACTACTGCTGACGCTGTTCAAATTGCACAGAACATAGCATTTTTCAGGACTGCTTTCATGGGTGCCAAGTTCTGGAAGGGACACGCTACGTGATGATGATGATGATGATGATGATGAAAGTCCTTAGTCCACGATATGTGTTGTTTAGTTCTGAACATGTCTGCAAATTTCATATCAAAGCAAGCGAAAGTTTCAAAATTATCATATTTAAGTATCATATATTCAAATTATGGTGGCCGGAATTATTGGACACCCTCGCCCGGACGGTGTCGGGGCCCGCTAGAGAAGTAAAGAATTGAAGAAATGCGACCAACAAAGCATGTCGTAAGAGGCGCTTGATGTAGGGGCATAGGAAGCTACCTAGTCAATAAAAAGCGTCGCATAAACCGTACTTGTAGGCGCATAATTGGCGCAACGTACAATCGCACTTAGGCTCAGATCACATACAAATTACATAGACTGGTTAACAAGTGGTCGATATAGAACGTTCGAATATGGAGAATAAGATTAGACATCTAAATTGCATAATTTATAAATCAATGCAACATAGCATGTCCTAGTTTAGCAACAAAATAAAAACAACATTGACGGAATATTGAAACTATCGATTCTGAACCCCTACGCGCTGTGAAGGAGAGAGGCTAAACTATATGCTTTGCTCTTGCTACATAATTTAACTGCATCTCCCCTCTATACCGATACTGTAAAAATTATACACCGACAGTTTTACAACTAACATCTAATACATTAACATTTTACAAATGACACGAACAAGAATTATCATTTAAAAACGACACCAACGATAAATGTGTAATGATAACATCATAGGATAATACATTGAGTATTACGTCAAAATATATTTTCCTTGAGATGTGGAAAAATATTAATTCACAGTCAGGTTGCCCTGGACTCGGAAACATAATACAGCTGTCGTTAATAGAAACGGATCGATAATTATTGACAGGATAATTTCCCATTGCCATACTCACCTGTCATACATACTCACCTGGCATACATACTCACCTGGCATAATCAAGACTGGCGCTCTTGAAGTGTTCTATGTATGTGTGTGTAGGTCGTGTAACTATGTCTGAAAAATAATTCACTTTTATCTTTACGTTTTCTCTTTGATCTCTCACGTACTTCCGTTATCTCTTTCATATCAAACAATCTGGTTTTATTTATTTGTTGTCCTAGCTGTCAGTACAACTGTCTGTATCTACATTTTTTTCAAAGTTCTTCTTAAGATGTGTTATAATTGTTTTCCTTTGATGGTTTTATAGTTCTATATCACAAGTTTTCTTTGAACTTTCTAGTCCGGTATAAATCACAACAGCTTACTCTGTAGGGAAATTAGTTTAGAATCTTCATCACAAATATAAAATCTAACTTTTTATGTCTGTGTGACAGGGTATGGAATCGAGATTACCACAAACAACTGACAAAAATAACTGACAGATCAAAAGGATCTCTAGAGTCTAAAGATTGACTTCATTGCAGCAGGTTTTACTCAATATGATTCGGTCCCTATCCGCAAAAAATGACACGCAACCTGCCAAGAGTATTGCACAAAGCACGAACTACATAGATCCGGCAACAATCATAAGAGACTCTGGAAAAGCCCTTGTGAACAGAATAACGCAGTCCGGATTTCAACTCACGACCTTCGAAACGCAGAGCAAAGGCGTTCACCTTTATATGCATCATTCAGAGTCAGGTATGTATCACCCGTTTATTTAGATCTCTATATTTCTCTCTCTCTCTCTCTATCTATCTTTTTTCACCTGTTAACCATTTCATGCATGTATTTTTGAGAGGAATATTGTCTGTTCAACCACCTTGGCTTCACAGTAGAAGTACAAGTTAACTTATGACTTTGGCAAAAGACACACCTTCCACAGCTAGTTCCTAGCAGTACGCTGTATGCGTCATATGTCATGAAACGCGCATGTGTAGCTATGATGCGAACGGATTGTAGGTGTCCACTACAGTTGACACTATGTGTGAACGGTTATGCCCAAATTGGGGCATATGCCTTCCGCATGGTAGTTCAGTGTTAGCTGGATTTTGTAGATACAGCTTTTAACCTGATGGTGTAGCCAGCCCCAAGTCAAACCCTACAGCACCCGGGCAATTCATGTATCCTTCCACAGCCAACTCTAATATTGGGCAGCATAACTGACCGGGAAAACCCTCACCTAGTTTAAGTTGGGAGGGGGCTGGAATTTATATATGTTTGATAGAACACTGCAAGCTATTTTGCAATTTTATTTCCTATAATTTTTTACCTGAGTCCGCTGGCAGTATGAGTTTATAATTGACTGTGGTCCATCACAGTCAATTATGCTTTACCTTTCACGCATCAGTGCGCGGGGTGTCCCAGCTGCGATGTTACGACAGGACCACACGTAGGGAGCTGTGGGATGGGACGGGACGGCGCAGGTGGAGCGTGTGATGGGAAGCTAGGGGCGTCGATATATGGGATACGCGCTGTGGGGGCTCCATGATGGCATTACAAGACAGACTCTCCTATGGAACCCCCAGGGTAATGGAAGACCACAGCAAACTCTAACTGGGCCTGATAACTGACGGAGAAACCCCTGATCTAGTTTAAGTTGTGGGTTGGAATATATATATATATATATATATATATATATATACGTTTGATACAACACAGCAAGCATTTTTTGCAATTTAACTCCATTTTATGAGAGTATGGTTATTTATTGATTAAAAATATTCATAATATTGATATTTCTTTCGTTAAATCTAAGGTGTAGCATAATACAGCTTTGAGTTAGCATTTTGTGTTGATTTTAAAATCAATTCATCTATACACAACAATACTGGAATGCGAGGTCACGTGACCTGTTGGTGTCTAATTTCCCATAATTTTCTGCAGTCCGCAGGCCCAGTAGTTTATAATTGACTGTGGAGAAGACACAGGAACATCTGGAGACAGGAATTAGAGACGGGATGCAAAAGTGGGGAGAGATACAAATAGACCAGCACATCTGATTTATGCGACACTGTTTATTTACTAGAGTAGCTACCCTAGGTCCTACATCAGTGGCTTCTTACGACATGCCTTGTAGGTCAAGTGTTACTATTCTTTACTTCCCTTGCACCGACACAAACAAGGACGCAAGTCTTTACTTCCCTTGCACTGACACAAACAAGGACGCAAGTCTTTACTTCCCTTGCACTGACACAAACAAGGACGCAAGTCTTTACTTCACTTGCACCGACACAAACAAGGACGCTAGTCTTTACTTCCCTTGCACTGACACAAACAAGGACGCTAGTCTTTACTTCCCTTGCACTGACACAAACAAGGACGCAACAAGAAAAAAAAAAGTAAAGGAAGTGGTATATAGGTCAATACAGTTTTAGGCCTGTATTTCTCATTGACCGTCGGCACACGATGGGTGATGTGGTCAGCATCACGCCGGCCGCCTTTACTTTCAAAGAGCATGTCTGATACCCAGTTGAGGCTGGGTCGACCTGAGAGCCGTCGCGGTCGGGAAAATTCCACGCGCATTGCGGAGCTGAACCCAGACCACCAGCCTTGCGAAGCGAGTTCATTAACAACTACGCTACAGCGGATCTCAAAAACGCAACAACTGAATATTTCCCTAACGATGACTACAATCAATCTCAAGGAATATTGCAGAACAATGAGTCTACTTTAATAACATGAAAACATGCGTGTCACAACGTTTAATGTTAAAACAATAATACAACTACGCGTATGTGCCAACTACAAAATATCAAAACCTAGATCTAGTCTGTTTTTGTAATATCTTCTTCTTCTTCTTCGAACGTTCCATATCGACCACTTGTTAACCTCTCTGTGTGATTCGTATGTGATCTGAGCCTAAGAGTGATTTACGTTGTGCCAGTTATGAGCCTACAAGTAGGCCAACACATCCGATTCCCGCGATGCTTTTTATTTACTAGGGTAGCTTCCCTACATCCTACATCAGTCGACTCTTACGACATGCCTTGTAGGATGCAGTAGTACTATTTTTTTTTTAAACCGATCCAGAAGCACTTGAGCTTTTAGCTCTTCGGTGACATCGTAACCCTTCTGTTCGGTGCCACGAACACCGTGCATCTGGTGAACCTGTGGCTTTTCTGCCAGCCCACGGAATTGAACCCGTACTCACAGGGAGCTTGAGTAGTAGTACAATTCTATGCTTCCTTGCGGGCCCTGGAACCACATAGGCGCGTACTATCTAAACACTACCATTCTTCAAACGTTGAACTGTCACTTTTGTAAATTGTTTCAAAAGAATGAATGTTGTGCTGGGAAATATACTGATATAATCAACAAATATTTTTACAGTATTATGTTTGATAATGTGATAGAACTTGCTAGATACAGAGGTTTGTCTAGGTGAGCTGGGATCAAAGCGACGGTACTATATATATATATATAGAGAAAGAGAGAGAGCAGAACTGATAGTACTTACGTTGTAAAACACTGTAACGTAGTGAAGTATATTATAAAAATCTAAAGAATACTTTATAATGAGCTGACAATTATCGTATAGACCAAGCATTTCCAAAGTGGGCGTACCACCCCTCTCCCCCAGTGGACGCTGAAGCCTTCCAGGAGGTTATAGTGGGTTCAGATGAATTTGGGAGGAGTTTTATTTCGTGATTGTGCGATTGAATAATTATAAAAAAATTGGATTCTACATTTTAATACATCTTATGCCCATCTTACACGGTCAATATTTTCATTAATTTTCTATTTCATGCATATAATCATTTGAAAATTGATCATGTATGACAGAAATATATATCAAATGTCTATGTCAAAGTGAAAATAGAGCAATGTATATACATATAGTGTGTGTGGGAGGAGGAGGGGGCGTTGGCAAACTGTTAAAATGGGGAGGGGCGTTACAAAGTTTATGTCGTGCAAAGTGGGCGGTGGGCGGTGGGCCGAAAAAGTTTGGGAATCTATTGTATAGACGATAAATTAGTTTAAAAATATCTCAAGAAAAGACAATCAATGAAAGCACACATATGTTTCGTGACTGGAGTAATATCCCCTTTGTAAGAAGACGCACAGGGTGGAAACAGCCACCATTGCTTATATGTCGCCCGCTGTTCTAGTATTCGGACAAGGAAGTAATTGTCAGAAAGCTTAACTAATCATTAACTCTTTCGCGACACCGTCTAGTTATGTTATTTTGTTTTGGTTTTTTTTGTCTGGTTTTAAAATTTTTTTTATTCATTGCTTCAAATTGTTGATATTTAACTGTATTTTGTGATAGTCTTGCTTATTGTATTTAGTAGACTGTAATATAATATCAAAGGCTAACATTGTACATATATGTTTTCAGATGCTTTGCTGGACAATACCAGTTTTAACACAGAGTAGGATTGTGTAAATCGTCACGAAAATGTGTCAGTCTTCACAGAGAATAAGAATGGTACAGTTTGTGTCACTCTAACAGACACAGAGAGAGAGAGAGAGAGAGAGAGAGATGTGAGAGCGAGAGAGAGGGAGAGGGAAACGATTTGTGTTAGTAATAACAGAGAGAGAGAGATGGATTATGTTATTCCTAACAGGGAGAGAAAAGGATTGTATTATTTATAACAGGGAGAGAAAGGGATTGTGTTATTACTACCAGAGAGAGAGAGAGAGAGAGAGAAAGAAACGCTTTGCGTTAGTTCTGAAAAGAGAAAGACACGGTGTATGTTAGTACTAATATACACAGAAAAAAACGGTGTGTATTAGTATTAATAGACAGAGAAAGACAAGGTATGTTATTGGTTATTGGTTACTAAATGTTTGTAATGATCTTAAGACAGAGAAAGACACGGTGTGAATTAGTACTAATAGACAGAGAAAGACACGGTGTGTATTAGTACTAATAGACAGAGAAAGAGAAATAGTGCTTATGTGTATCCTACAGAAAAAAATGGCGTGTCACGTTTATTATTGGATGTTTTAAGAGTGCTTTAATATATTGGTAGGACTTCCTATTTTCAGGATGACGGCCGAGTGCTGTTTCTAGCGAGGGCGCCCAGTTCCTCTTCTTCTTTGAATACTTCATATCGACCACTTGTTAACCATTCTTTGTGATGTGTATGTGATCTTAAGCAAAGAGCGATTTAACATTGTGCCAGTTATGTGTCTACAAGTAGGCCAGAACATCCTATTTTTGTGAGGCTTTTTATTTACTAGGGTAGCTTCCTTAGGCCCATAAATTAGTCGCCTCTTATGATATGTCTTGTAGGTCGCAATGTTACTATCCTTTGCAAGCCCTGGCATCACAGAATAGTTCCAGCGTCCAAGATAAAGTTTATGGCATTGCTGACAATCTGAGACAGACTTCTTCCTATTTTAGAGAATCCGGAATCCCAATCTAGTGAGAACACACAAGAAAGAAGAATATATAGATAGATTGTGACACTTAGCTGAGACATACCTGAAATTTAAAGTCGAGCAGGATTGGGACATGTGTAAAACAGAGAAAAATTGTAACATACAAAATGATATGTTTATGTTTTATCATGGTCGCTTGGTTTGCTAGTCAATTTTGTCAACATATCTTTAGGATTGTTTCTCCAACTACTGAGTTCGTGCTTTTATACTCTCTGCATGAGGTCATTTCCGCGTTTAGAAACCAAATCGAATGGAAAAACTCGGTGCAATGAAGTCATTCTTGCAATCTTTCGAATTACATCCCCTTTTTGTAATGCCATGTGAACACATTTATTAAAGGGGAAGTAATATCATATTTATTCTGGAACATAATATATTAGTGGGTTATCTATCTTATAGTTTCCGCAATACGTAAACTACTAGAATTCTCAGAAAAAGAATTCATTCCAAGTTTTCATATCTGTTGGCCTACACGCTCTATATAACCAGTAACAAGCTGATTCTGAGGTTGAAAAGGCGTGTATCGACTTAACCCTGTAACATTCGAGTATTAAGAAAATATCATCTATAAGTGAGATATTACATGATTCCGGAACTAGCCGTATGTGTGTATTATTGATGCATTTAAATGCATATACTATATGTTACATAATGCAACACATGTGGTATCACTATAATAAATTTAAAAAAAAATATATTATGTATTTTTAACATGTCTGATCGAGTTGATAAAATTATGCATTTTTGTTCTTCTTCTGTGTTAGCCCTGAATTCATGCGTAGTCAGGGAGTCTGGTATGGCGTGAAAGCCTATTTACTGTTTCTAGTGTCCCTAACCATTCAGGTGAACCTTCTCCGACTTCAGAGGTAAGAGCATGCTTTTATTACACCGACATTTCCAATCGTGTCGCCATTTTGGATAATCTCTGCAGACTATTCTCTTGCTCTTGTCAAATCTAAACATTTGCTTATAAAATGACATCTAATGACTCAGATTACTGTCCTGATCAAGACTATAAGTGTTAGTTCTTTATGGGCTGCTTACTAGACTAGTTACGCATAATTTTCACTTATTTCTTTATTACGTATTAATTTGCGTCTTCAAAATATGAAAATATTTAGAAGTTACAAATGTCCTGATTTCTGTATTATTTATTGCCCAAACAACTTCATGTTTGGATATATTGTGTACGTATGAATGTACTAAGAGACTGTGCTAATAGTTTTTATGATATATGTCATACCTATTTTTTCCTTCTTTGTGACTGTATAATTATTTGAAATTTGTAGAAAAATATATTTTTAACATCACCAAAATTAGGTAACTGATATCGCATATTACATCACACTGATATTGAAACCATATATCGTAATAGTCGATTCAATGAGGATTCCAACCATATATAACATGCCTATTGTTAATGCAGTCAAGTTATATGACTGATAGCAATAGAGCAGGTAATCAAATATAACCACATAAAACTTTAAAACTCCTGAATGCTTAAAATAACAAACATACATAGAGTTTTGCCAGATTCATTTTACAGAGGCGACTGATCTAGGTTAAATAACAAACGAACATGTTTTGTCCCTGTACAGACGATTCCCTAGTATACCTATGTGCATGTTGGTTACATGTGCTTCGGAGTTATAAGACAGTTCGGAATCATTGATGAAGCTACTGTTTAATAATAGTAATAATTCCTCTCGTACCGTTATACGTTATATAGGGCCTGCTAGTAATTTCTCCATCCCGCTCTATCCTGGGCAACTCACTCAATCTCCTCCATGGAACTGAGATCAATATTTCTTGCCTCTCTCAGCAAAGTTCATTTCAGGGTCTCCTTACGTCGTCCTCTCTTTCTTGAACTCTTTGCATGAAGCTACTGTATACCATCGTTGAAATTGACACGTTCACTAAACTATAACGCTGTGACGGGCTCAAGAGCCACTCTTATGCAGACACATATATTCTAACTCGTTTTTATTCAATCTCGCTCTCTCTCTCAAACTTTGAAAAATGAGAACACACCTCATGATTTTCATTGGTTATTCATTATCATCAAATAACTTGTCCTGAGCAGAACTATACCACCACAACAGTTCTCCAGAATTTCTCTCTATCATAGGCCAGATGTGCCGCCTCTGCAGCCGTCATGTTCAAACCATCAGAAACATCCTGAATCCATCTTCTCCGTGATCTTCCTCTTCTCTCTTTGCCGTAGTGCCATTTATTCATTTTGTTACCTGAACATAATACTGTAATTTATTAAGTACTTGCTTAGCTTTGTTTTATTCGAAAGTAGAAAGGGATGGTGCGATCTCTGAGCGTTGTTATGTTCTTGGTTATATTTTTATCACAGATTTCAAAAGACTACTGCAGGAGCTATGGAGTTCGTGCTTTATGCAATACACTCTGCAATGGCGTGTCATTTTTACAAATAATGGTCGAGCCAAATAGGGATAATGTCCAATGAAGGTATTCATTTACCTTTAGAATACGCCTTTATATTGACAATATTGTTTTACAAACCAATTTGCAAAAAGGCTGAGATAAAAAAGTATAGTTTACAACTAACTATAAGAGAGATTGACAGAGTGTGTATATGTATGAGAGAGCGAGAGAGAGAGAGAGTGACAGAGTTTGTATGTATGAGAGAGAGAGTGACAGAGGGTATATGTATGAGAGAGAGTGATGGAGAGAACAACAGAGAAATAGAAATAGATAGCGAGAATGAGAGAAAGAAGTAAATAGTTATCGTGGTACTGTGGAACATGATGTATTTAGTTGACTCTAGGAACTGAAACCTCTAGAGATATTGATTCTATTTTCTGATAATGATGACTTGACTTACTTAACTTATTTCTTTCCGCTCCTTGTGTAGCATAGGACCTCAACAATTGTTCGATATTTTTCCCAGTCTCTGGATGTTTTCTAAGTCTCCCATAATAGTCGAACACACTTCAGGTCCTCAAGAAGACTTGGTCTCCAGGTCTGTTTAGGACGTCCTCTTTTTCGTTTTCCTTGCGGGTTCCACTCAAGTGCTTGTCTAGTGACACTCGACTGTGTCTTCCGTACGATATGCTTGACCCACTGATAATTTTGCAGAGATACTATTTGGTGACAGCATCATTTTGTTGCTTTTTGTATTCGTTTTTATCAACCACATTAATCAATCTTTGTGATCTGTGGGGTTTGCGCTAATAACATGACCACTTGCGCCACCGTTAGATTCCTGCGTCATGTGAGACAGACACATCCGAATTTTGATTAAATTGTAAGGGTATTATCCCACATAAACATAGATGGGTAGCTGTAAGATGGCTTTGTTTTCACAGGCCACTTTCAAGTACTACATCTGAAGTTATAATTTAGCATAATATCAGATCTGATCGGTCATAGGGATGACGTCCCAACTAAGTGGTGTACATACGTTACGTGTCTTCTGTATAAACAGTTCAGGTCTGCTATATTGGTTCAGGCAGTGACGGCTCGTCGTTAACGGCCAGAGGGGCCAGGCCCCACCAAAAATAATGTGTAACGCGTCTTTATTATTTATTAAATTAACATATAAACTAACCCAAAGCCGTGATTTTCTAGAAAATGTGTGTCTGGCCCCACCAACAAAATCTATCACTAGCCGCCACTGGTTTCAGGTCCTGCCTTCGTATAGACATCAAATGGATTCATATCGTTGTTAAGAAGAACGTCAGTCCACCACGTTATTGGTTAATGGACCGACATCACATCACTCAGATAGATAAGAAGTTGCTCATTCTTCCACCTCTGAAGTCGGTGAAGATCCGCCTTCATGGCGAGGGGCACCAGTCAAATGGTAAAGCAGGCTTTCACGCAAAAATCAGTCAGATTCGTCAAACCAGACGTCATAGCTAACGCCCGAATTCACAGCAGACGAACGAAGAACAAGAAGCTCATTGTTCCGTAACAGATGTCGATAAGTATGCATGCTACTTGTTTCCGTGACTCCCTGATTACTCATACTCTTCATTCTGCACGCTGGCATCCAGTTATGCTTGTACAGCGTATGCTTTCAATCTGAACAAACTGATATTTTTTATACACTTTCGATTTAGTGTTCTCATTCAACACTGGTTGCTGAGCAACCGATGGATGTTTATCAGCTTCATCCTTATCCATCGTCAACTACCAACGGTTGGTGCTGTTGATGTCCGCACTGATGCCCCATATCTATACATGCGTGCACACTGGCTGCTGTTTACATTGAAAAACTTACGACCATTCACTGAAAAAGGTTATCCGGGTGATCTAAT
This sequence comes from Arion vulgaris, assembly GCA_020796225.1. NCBI lineage: Eukaryota > Metazoa > Mollusca > Gastropoda > Stylommatophora > Arionidae > Arion > Arion vulgaris. Next base: position 31,948,406 of record CM036761.1, on the reverse strand, counting down.
TATATCATTAGATAACAATGGGGTGACAGATCACTTACACAGTAGCTCAAGAATAATTCAAAATATTTAACAAATTCAGAAATAATATATCTTTTTTTAAGTTACTTAAATATGAAATCAATGTTTCAAACGTATTTAGTTTAGTCCAAATGTGCAACAAAATATTGCCTACGCAACCTACAGGGTGTTCAACTTAAAAGCAACCCATGAATGGAGCTAATCTGGCATATATGTATGGAAATGAGAAGTTTCAGTTATGACGTAGTATAGTTCAAGGTTGTGTGACGGTGTGTAATTGTAGTGCGGGAAGGGGCGATGAACAAATGTGACGTAGGACAAGCTTAGTCAGAACCGGTTTAAATAGTAAATAAACACAACTCAATTTTTACCTGGCAACTTTCGAATTGTCAATGGGGCTGCAATTATCTTGAACACCCTGTAGTTGTTCCCACATACATTCTAGTTTATGTAATGTAAATTTGTGGCTTAAACGATAGTGAGCTCGATCCGAACCCAAGTGTACCCGGTTCAAACACCGCAACGGGCAATTTGGAAGCAAATTTGTTTGTGTGGATTTTTACGAACTGTAAAAATAGACCACACTTCAGAAAGCAGTGGCAAACTACTGGATATATAAGTAAACACATATATGTGTTTACTGTGGTTGACGGCTACTTCATGTAAACGATATGCCATGATTTTGTTCAATAAAAGTATTATATGCTTGACACTGACAACAAACGAGAACAGAAGAATACAAACGATAGACATGAAGTGTTTACGATGAATTCTAACTGTAATAAGAAGAGATCAAATCAGACACGACGAAATAAGAAAACAAGTTGGAATTTTGCTGGTGCCACATCATATTAAGAAACAACAGTTCTTCCTCTTTTTTCTCTTCAAACGCTTCATATTGGCTACTAGTTAAACCATTCTGTATGATTTGTATGTGATCTGAGCCTAAGAGCGATTTAAGTTGTTCCAGCAATGCGCCTACACGTAGGCCAGTGAATCCAATTTCAGCAACGCTTTTTAATAGGGTAGCTTACCTACGCCCCTACCTTAGCAATCTATTACCACAAGCCTTGTAGGTCGCAGTGTTGTCTACCATTCTTTACTCCCCTTGCGAGTCTCGGCAGAACACCAGCGAAGAACAGGTCAAACGGTTTGGACACGCATCAAGGCTAATCTAAAACTATCCAAAACTATTTTAGACAAAATTATTATAGAAAAACTTATTATACATTATTATCATCTTTAAATTACAGTGGGTATCCTCACAGGGATATGGAGCTCGTGCACTCCCGTTGAGAGTTCCAATTGCAAGAAAGATCTCAGAGCAAACTTAATAATTCCCCGAAGTGCATCGATGACAGTCGTATCCATCAACCAATCAGTCATTCAATTTCTAAGACTGCATCGACTATAGCGTAAGGCCCATTAGCTCAAATGAAAATTCCAGAAAATCAGCTTTCGCACGTCTCGTGACGCATGTATTCCAGTAGTGCTAAATTAAAACGTATCCATTTTAAAACAGCCCCCACAGTCCTCCGGAAACAAGTTACCATTACGTCACAAATCAAATTTAACACTACGGATTATCAGCATTTAAAATTGCACAAGAGTAGTTACCGTGGAGTCGTAGAGGAAACATGATTGAAAAAACTGAAATTATAAACTTTAACACGTTATTAGAAATACTCTACTCAGCTTTAGTAAGTTTCATTTCAATTAATCATTTTAGATTGTGTTCATACTATTATATTCGTGAAGGGGACTATTGAAACAATAAAATCTTTTGAAAATAAATCCAATATACAAACAATTCAACATATTAGATTAATACAGAATCATAAGTTAATATTGTCGCCCCTACGATAGGAACAAATTCATAAAGTAATTTCATAGTAGTGACTTTAATTGAAGTTTTAGCCTCCAGAGGTTTACATAGATCTATTGTCCTTGATATTCATGTGTTCCTAGCAATAAGAGAGCGGACATGTTTGCGTCATTGGTATCGATCGTCAAGGAGATGCAGATATATAGAGAAGTAGTCCGCTTGCCCAGCGTGTTCATAGCGCGTTGGACTGCGGGTGAATAGTCCTCTGTGTGTGCGGGTTCAATTCCGCGGGCTGACAGAAAAGGCACATGTTCCACAGATTCACGGTGTTCGTGGCACTGAACCGAAGGGTTACGATGTCCATTGCACCGAACCGAAGAGCTGAAAGCTCAAGTGCTTCTGGATCGGAAAAAAAAAAATTATAGAGTAGAGATTTTCTTTAGTTTCTTTGTGTTTTTTGTTGGAAAAGGAAACTAAAATGTTTCTTGAATTTATCTAGAGATTTAATTATTTTGAAATTTCGCGTTGTAAAAGAAGAACTGGATGAATGAGTGCTAGATTGAGGAGTATTTTAATTAGCGAGGCACGGAAATGATCAATATACATACCTTGAAATATCTGCACCATCACCGGTGCTACGGAGTTCGTGCACTGCAGTTGAGATCTTCCTGTGTAAGAGAGATCGGTGCACTCATTGTTACTCCCCAAAGTTTAATGATGATGGTCCTATCAATCAATCTGTTGTGGGAAATGAACACAGCATGGGTCTGTTCGGAGTGTTACATCGTCGAATCAGTAACAAATAACTAACGACCAAAACAATAAACTTTTTTTCTTGATAAAACGTTATGACATTCATTATGATGTTCCCATCTGGTGTTGGATGACAAATCGTATATGATCCTGGAGGTTACATATGTTCCCAGACGGTCAATTGGCAAGTGTTTTACTGTGACAATTTCTGAGTTTGCGTTTGTTTCTTGTATTTTACCGTGTCCCTAGGTCTGTTTTGAAAATATTATGCACATTTGTGTAAGGCTGTTTTCCACGTAACTTGGTCAGCGGATATTTGTTCCACTTTTTTGTTGGAACCGATAGAAAAGTTAATTATTGAAGCCTTGCAAATATGATTATATCTGTGTCTTGGTCTGCCTTGGTGCCTCTTGTATTTGAAAATCTCACATAACAACGCTTGTTGTGCTATGCGAGTGTTTTCTATTCTTTTCACATGTCCTAGCCATTTTAATCTTCTACTGATGAGCACTCACAAGATGATAGTAAATTTGCACTTGACATTACTTCAGAGTTGGTTATCTTATCGCTCACCCTGATGTTAATAATCTTGTGGAGACATTGCAGGTGAAAGACGTTAAGTCTCTTCTCATATCTTGTGTTGTCTGTCCATGTTTCTGTGTCATATAGTAAAGAGCTAATTACACAGACTTGATATATTTGAAACTTCGTCTGCAATGTTAATTGTGTGTTGCCCCACGCTCTCTATGATAATGTGATGGATGTAATAGCCGCTCTTAATATTTAAGCGTCTATTTCGTCGCTAAAGACAGCCATTGATACATTAACCAACACAAAATGGGAGTGACAGGTTCCAACACATTAATAAAATATGAACAAATCAACACAATTCCATAAGTGTTTGTGCAACAAAGATGATAATTAAATGATCAAGGACCAATGAGCAACATAGAAAAAATATAACGAGCAAAGAGCAAGATGAAGACCTCACAAAAAGTTTGAACGACGGCATCAAGAACAACCTTAACCCTTTAGCTGCTAAGGACGTATATATACGTTTTTCCCATTCACTTCTAAAGACGCATTAACACGTCTATTATTATCTTTCCTCTGTGAACTAAAGACGTGTTAACACGTTACATTGCTACTGTCACTGCTATAGACGTACTTTCACGTTTGTGACCTAGAAACAAAGAGTGGCTATTTTTAGCTCATCCTTCAGAAAGTATGTAGCAGCGAAAGGGTTAAGATAATGTAAATCAGCTTACAAAGTGTCTTAAAACAAGCACACACAATATCACTACACAAACACCTCACCTCATTACTTCTATAAAGAAGTAAATGTTGGTAGAGAAGAAGAAGAAGAACCCATATTCATTTTAATGTGTGTTTCTTTGAGGGTCGTTCTTATCTACTAGTTAGCCGCCTGCCCAGCGTGTTCGTAGTGCGTTGGACTGCGGGTGACTATCCCTCTGTGTGTGCGGGTTCAATTCCACGGGCTGACAGAAAAGCTACAGGTTCCCCAGATTCACGGTGTTCGTGGCACCGAACCGAAGGATTACGATGTCCATGGCACTGAGCCGAAGAGCTGAAAGCTCAAGTGCTTCTGGATCGGAAGAAAAATAAATCTACCAAGTTAACTATCTTTAGTGAATGTGTGGTTTGTAAGTATGTTGCGCTCCCGTATACTCCCGCGGCATATAGGGCATGAGATTCTAATTCCGACCACACTATCTGCATAGTATCCAACAGGACACACATTTGTACGTGAGCGGTTTTGAGTATTGTTATTTTCGTTATACGGCGACTTTTTGTCCCAATGTATTCTTTGCAAATGTGGTGTTTATATTATTGATGATATTTGATCAATACTAGTCAAGCACGGCACTTGATCCTGTAGAAACATGGCGTCACATGTGAGAAGTTATTGTTATGGATATTTAGAAGAGGCATGATAACATTTCGATAACGTTTATAATACTCAAGAACAATATCCCTTGCATGGACTGATTGGTGACATGTTGAACGTTTCCTTCAAGATCAAGTTATGAAGCTTACGTTCAGTAAAGACGACGCCAGCTGCTTCGCATTTCAGTATTGTCTAAGCAGTAATAAGTAGAGGTGCCAATACGTTGGAATTCATTCTGACTCGGTCAGTTTCTTTGTCTACTTCCATATATAGTTTTTATTTGTATGTTTCTTCTTCGAACGCTCCATGTTGACCACTTGTTAACCACTCTTTGTGATTTTTATGTAATCTGAGTCTAAGAGCAACTGTACGTTGTGCCAGTTATGCGCCTAAAAGTAGGCCAGCACATCCGATTTCTGCGATGCTTTATATTTACAAGGGTAGCTTCCCTAGAAAATTAAGAACGAAAATCCAGTCATTCGAAACTAAATGCTACAGAAAGATCTACGAATACCATGAACAGAAAAAAGAAAGAACACTGATGTCCTGAAAGAACTAAATGTTAAAGAGAATTAGCTGATAAACAACATACTATACAGAAAAATTACATACTTTGGTTACATCAAGCGTCACGATGGCCTGGAAAGAACAATACTAGATGACAGGGTCCCAGGACACAGAGGCAGACCAAGAAGAAGATGGCTACAAAATATTAAAGAAACCATGAATATGATCATTGACGAAGTGGGTGAACTGACAAGAGACAGAGTGAATTTCAGATGTGCTGCAAAGAGAGCAACGTCCTATAAAGGATACGCACCTTGATGATGACGATGAGCTTCCCTAGGTCCCTACATCAGTCGCCTCTTACGACATGCCGTATAGGTTGCAGTATTACTATTATTTGCTCCCCTTGCGAGCCCTGAAACACACAGGCGATCATTTTCATTAAATTTTATATTTTCTTTTCTAATATATAGTTTAGTTTTCCACACTGCTATATATTATTTCTCTTTTTTATTGTAACAACGAAGTAGTCAGTTTTCTGAGCGCTTTACGCCATCTGGTTGAGCGACAACACAATCTCTCAATCGTTCTCATTATGTGGTCAAGCATTATTGGGAGTAAATGTTGACGGTCACTGTGTATCTCACTGCCCAATGTAGTCCTCTTGGTTGTCCTAGGCCTTCCTATCTTTCGTCTTCTGGGATCCACAGTACGTCAGTTTTCATGATAGTCTACATATCACAACTCAGTGTCCGCCTGCCCAGCGTGTTCGTAGCGCGTTGGACGACGGGTGACAAGCCCTCTGTGAGTGCGGATTACCTTCCATGGGCCGGCAGAAAAGGAACACAGGTTCTCCAGATTTACGGTGTTCGTGGCACCAAACTAAAGGGTTACGATGTCCATGGCACCGAGCCGAAGAGCTGAAAGCTCAAGTTCTGGAGTGGAAAAAAAAGTTCCCTACTGAGTGCGTGCACTATCCAACTTCTGTGTTCTTCTGTTATCAGTGTGTACATTTTCTCTTGATAAAACATGTTAATCATTTCTTGGCTGCTGATTGTGTCCGGTCAAATTGTTATCTGACTTCTATATTTTTTTTACAATTTTTCAAATTTGTATTTGACGAATGATTTAGTTTTCTTTGTCATTGTATTAATAATATATCGATGGTTTTCTTTATGAATTGACATACTATACTTGCTGGTTCAACTGCTGAGCAGGATCAATGGCTACTGTTGTTTATTCAAGATAAATACCATTTCCTTTGAAACTAGGACTATATTTTAACACCAACAATGTATGTCTCTGGAAATCAGTGACAAACTTTGTGACAATGCTTTCTGGTGTTTACTTCTATTTATAGAATTGTATTTCTTCTTATACGCTTATTCCTGTGAAGTTATTTTTATTGGGGGATAAAATTATGGGAATGCTTTGAGAATAAATAATCAAAGAATCGCAAAACAGACATTAGAATTGACATGAAAAATGTTCAAGAAAAATAATACGCCTTAGAGAAAGAAACCTTAAAGCAATATTTACTGCAAGAAGCGAGAAATATTAGACTTAATTCCACAGAAGATATTTAACTAGATAGCCAAGATAGAGCGGTATGGACAAGTTCTTGAAGGTCTTATGTAACGAACAACAAAGGTACAAGAGGAATATAATAATTTCTTCTTCATCTGTTTATCTTTCTTCAACTGTTTCTTCAATAAATTGTCCACACTGTATTTCTCTAAACAATGTTTATATTATCGAGGTGTTTCTATTTCTATGATGGAATAGATTATGTTAGTAAACCACCCGCGTGGTGTCGGACTCACAAGGAAGCACAAAATAGTACCACTGCGACCTACAAGGCATGTCGTTAGAGGCGACTGAGTTAGGATCCTAAGTAAGCTACCAAAGTAAATGAAAAGCATAGCAGAAATCGGATGTGCTGGCCTACTTGTAGGCGCATAACTGGCGCAACGTACAATCGCTCTCAGGCTTAGATAGTATATAAATCACACAGAGTGGTTAACAAGTGGTTGATATGAAGCATTCGAAGAAGAAGAAGAAGAAGATATTATCAACGTGGTGCTTTTTTCTACGATGGGATTTAAAAAAAAAGTTAATTGCATATCCGTTACAGGACTGTGCGAATCAACCCCAGCTTTGTAACGCTGTTTGTGATTTTATCTAGGCATTATTACGTTCAGTAGTTTGCCATTGCTTTCTGAACGGGTGGTGCCATTGTCCTTATGTTAAAATCCACACGAAACAATTTGCAACCATCGCAGCGATATTCGAACTCAGAACGTCGAGGTTAATAGACCGAGTCACTAACCCCTAAGCCACAGACGCTGCGATGGGATATACTATGTTAATTTACTTGATTGTTTTTAACCAGAAAAAAACATATTCAATGTTCTGACTGCACACATGTCAATGGAGTCTGTTATATCATGTTATATTTGCACAACTTTAAAATATTTGTTCTATAGAGTAACAATAAATGAGTTTAACAGTGGACAACATGCATTGTTAATAAGAAAAATCCTTGGGGCTTACTTGATCTGTTTAACATTCGTTGCTGTTAAGTGCTAGATTTCGTTGTTGCGACACGTAGACAGCAGCGACTGCAATTTAGATGTGCTATTATGTTTTGTTGTTGATTCCCATCACCTGCTGCTTCTTGTTCTCTGTTGTGCAATGACAAAATTTTAAGAGAAGTATGCGTGAAATGGAATGTCTTCGGAAGGGTAACTTCACAAGAAGAAATTGACAAATGCCATCATCATAGGGAAGATTGGAACAAGAGCGTGATTGAATTACATAGAAAAACAAAGAATTAAATGGTTTGATCACCTTGTTAGAATGTAACCAGACCACGTTATCTATTTAAGAACATTATATACAGCACGCATCAAAGGCAAACTCTAGCAACACATACTCCCGAACAGCACAAAGTCCTCAAAACTACAGACAGACAGCAAACATCCCGGCCTCTCCAAGGACTACTATTAGTGAAAAACTCAGAGACTAGAACCGCACACACAGCAGAACAACACAAAGACCTTCCCAGAACTACACCCAGGCCAACACAAAACCCTTCTCAGGACTAAACTACAGACTTGCACGCAAAATCACTACGCAAGCATCATTCCTTCGTAGGACCAATCTATGTAGGCCATATGACTACATAAATAAATAAGGCCAATACGTCCCAATATAATCAAGAAAAGACACATGACTTATATTGAAATGTAGGTACACTGTCAGTAGAGGTTTAATCCACAAACTATCAAACAAATGAAAGCCAAAGAAAATACCAGAGAAACGTTATATCGATAAAATGTCTATATCGTGCAAAAAGAATGCAGAAATGCATCATTCTAGCAAATTAGAGATGCTCTAGTCTAGAGCAGCGTTTCACAAAGTGGTGGTAGCTCCCCAGTGGGCGCTGAAGCGTTCTAGGGGGCTATAGCGGTTCAGAATTTTGGGTGTGTTCAGGCGATTAGGGTCGGTGGCTCCTTAAAGAAGAAATTCATAATAAACATTCTTAAATACATTATTTTCATGATTTTGCGATTGAATAATCGTTTAACATTTGAATTCTGCATTTTAATTCATCTTATGCCCGTCTTACACGATCCATTTTTTCATCAATTTTCTAGTTCATGCATATAATCATTTGAAATTTGACCATGTATTAAATATATATATATATATCAACTTTCTATGTCAAAGAGAAAACAGAACATGTATGTATGTGGACGGGGCCGTTGGCAAACATGTATAATGTGGAGGATTGGGGGCTTACAAAGTTTATCTTGTGCAAAGGGGTGTGCGAAAACGTTTCGGAATCTATGGTCTAGAGACTAGACATACGCCCAAGACGATACGAAACTGGGCTACAACCTGGTAGCAGAGTGTCGACAGAAAAAAAATGCAGAAATGCATCACTCCAGCAAATTAGAGATGCTCTAGACATGCGCCGAAGACGATACGACACTGGGCTACAACCTGGTAACAGAGTGCCGGCAGAAAGAAATGAATGGAAAAAAAAAAGAAGATCTGCTAATACTATAAATGCAAATTTTACGTTATTGCAACCACTCTCATGCTGACAAGATTTAGTCTATTAAATCTTACAAATAGCGGCACCTTGAATGTCTTCATCGATTACATTTTTCATAATTAGACACGCTAGAAGACTTCATCAATCATATTTTACATAATACAGCACGTTGTATGTATTCATCGATGAAATTTTGCATAAATCTGTGAGCTAGTTTTCTTCATCAATTGTAATATAAGTGCAGTAAATGTCAGAGAAATACGAATAAAAGGGGAAGCAAAGAGAATCAAAGAAGAAGAGGGAAAGAAAACAGAATGTTATAGAAAGGACAAGATTAATGACATAAAAGGATAGTAGATCAATAAAATGGTAGAAGGGAAGAACAACAGAATGGAGTAGTGGAGGATAATAATAGCAGGGAGGCAGCATAGAAGATTAACGTTTTGTAATGTGTAATAGAAAAGCAACGGATTAGACGGAAAGCAGAATAAAGATACAGAACATAAGAGGAGTTGAAATTGATAAATAATAGCTGACAAATTGAAGAGAAGTAGGGACAATGAAAAACCAACGAGAAGGATGAAATAAGAAGAAAAAAGTAGATAAGGAAACTACTGGATAAGAAAATAGGTAAATGACAAGAAGGGGAAAATAAAAAGAATTATAATAAGAGTGATAGAGAAGAAGAAGAGAGACGGTGTGTGTCATGGATTGAAATCTGAAAGTAGAACAGAAACAGAAAACATTAGAGGAGTAGAGCATAAAATTAGGAGAGAAGGATAGCAGGATAAAGGAAACGGGTGAGATCAGTAGAAAAGAAATGCACTTGAAGAATGGTGGAATAGAAGAAAAACGAAATGAAACAGGAGATGATAATGCATGTAGAGTAGCGAGGTAAAGCGATAAACGCTCAAGAGTAGAGCACAGAGAGAGAGAGAGAGAAAAGTAAAAGAGAGAAATAAAGAATAGACGAAGAGTTGAAATTTGTCTGTCTCGTCTCTGACGCCACAGGCTCTTAGGGCAGAAGCAAATGCACACCATTTTTTTTTATCCTTGGCCGTCCTCTGAATTGTGTTCCATATGTGATCCATTTCTTTCAGTTCTTGTTCTACTGTTCTCATTCAGGTCACTTTGAGTCTTCAACATTTTTGTTTATCCTCTGGTATCTATCTCAGTACAGCTTTCTTGACAGAGTTAGTCTCCATATGTATCACATGTCCGACCAATCCCCAGTGTCTCCTTTGAATGTTGGTGCTCATATTTTTCCCTGTTGAAACTGTAAAAGTAGTTCTTTCTTATAGGTAGTTTTTTTAGCCATAAAACAAGTAACATATTTTTCAGACAAGTTGTATGGAAGGTGGATAGTGTGTACACATCTTGTTTTGTCATTCTCCAGAATTCAGATTTGTTTTGTAAAAGTAGAAATATGTAGATTAGAAAAGAATAGTAAATGAGAATTGTGGTAGAAGCGCAAAAGAGAGGTGCATAATAGAAATAGCTAAGAAAAGTAACATTCAAAAGAATAATAGAAGAGAAAAAAGAAGAAGTGTAAGAAGTCTAAGGAAAGATGAGTGCAAGAACATAAGAATACGTTAGACAAGTATTTGAGGGTCAGGAATAACAATTATCAAACGATGAATTGAAAGACTACCTTCATTTCTCTCGGCGTCCAACGCCTAGCGACATAGACGAGTGTTTGTAAGACAACAACTAGCTACCTTTCCACAAAGAGAGTGGATGTGTTGTGTGCTTCCAACAACATCTACTACACAACATAAAAACGAATGTTATATTTGAACAGTGCTAGAATAAACACAGACGATTAACCTTTACGCTTGCACATATGAAACGACACAGCGGTAGACATATAGTACATTTTGATTTCTCCGGAAAAATACACCTGTTAACTGAACAAGGCCCAGATTCGAACCTGCGACAGACAAGACAAAGAGCTTGGAAAACCTGATTACATAAGCTTCGCTAATAAATAACCCATCATGCAATAGCTTGTCATAAGCAGAACGTTGCCACCCTATCAGTCCTTCGGAATTTATCTCTCTCTCTTTGGCTAGATGTCCCGCCTTCGCTGGCTGTTGTCATGCTCAAGTGCTATATCCAAGTGGTTTTTTACCCACTTTGCAGGATTCAACTTAAGGAATAATAGACTTTAAAATTAAAATGTCACTAGAGTACATCTTATATAAGACGCTATATTCAGCAGAAGAAGAAGTGTATGTAGGATATATGCATTAATGTTTCGTTACAATATATCATCAATAACGTTTAAAATTCTCTCCGACCAGGAATACGCTCTACTACTGTTTGTATTTTTCTACTACATTTCTATCCATATTGCTTTCGTCTATTCCAGCGTTTCCCAAACTCGTGAGTTACTCAAATTGGGTCCTCAAACGTTGGATGAAATATTATGATCTTTGACAATTCAAACAGAAAAATAAATTTGTCAAACATGTATAAAAATAGTGAAACACGTACAAACAAAGTACTATAGTTTTACAAAATATAAAAATATAACAGCCAAAGTTAAATTTATTTTGAAGTGCAGAATAAAAGTCATTTCAAGAGAGATCTTCTTATCCTGACTATTTCGATATAAAAATAGTGGCAAACTAGTTCAGCTGCGAAATCGAAGAACCCGGACCAGACCGGGATATAAATGTATGACAGAACACAATAAAAGATCATTTGAAGATTCCTGCAATATGAGAAATTGGAGCCAGCATGACTCTTAGTGTGGTGTAATAATAACTCATATATAGAATAACTCATCAATAAGAATTCATATATAGAAACTGTGGGTCAGCGGCAGTAACATGTATTTTAAAAAGGGGGTCTACGGTACTGCAAAGTTTGGGAACCGCTGGTCTTACTGCATTCCACCTTCAATTCGTCATTGTGAATGCAAATATATTGTTTGTTTTTCAACCTGAACCAGAGGAAATAAAAATAACAATGATAGATAATGAATAATGGTGGCTAATAAATTAATCTACTACTTGCTAAAACAAAATATAAAATTCGGCAAAACAATAACTCCTCAATCAATCGGCAAGGGAACGGCACAATTTATATTTCTCTGACCTTATGTTCGATTGACAATGTGTAATCATGCAACGTAGTTACCTTTACGAACTGGTATCTATGCGAAACTGATTTTTTTTCAAAAAGTAAACTTTGATCCGTATAATATATATCAATTTAATATCTCAGATAACGTTGATGGTTGTGCGTCGTACGAGCAAAGAAAACAACAGAGAATATAACTGCAGGTTTTAAAATCAAGTAAGAATAAAAAGTCAACAAAGGGACTGATTTATAGAACCAGCGACATTGTGTGTTTTGTATTCTGGAGTAACCTACGTTTATCGACATGACTCATTAGAGAGATTATAATGAATTTAGGGCGGGGTCGTGTGGTATATTTTCTCAGTATGATGCAAGTCTTTGAAATGCCGCCCCTGCCCTTATATGTTTTTTATTTAAAATAACCTTCAATTGTGATTTTGATTTCGCTGCTTATACCGCCCCCTCCCCCATTAAGGTGCCGCCTGATGCGGCCGACTCTCTGTATCATAGCACGGCACGGCCCAGATTTAGGGGTCTCTGTGACCAGAAGGTTAGGTGCTCGTCTCTCGTAGTAAACGTACATCTGGATATTTTTCCAGAGATCCCTGGTCTCAGTATAGGTGAGATCGAGTTCCTAGTACTATCGGAGACGGATGATAAAACGTAGGTTCCGTGTTCAATTTGAGCACGTAAAAGAATCCTTTGCAGTTCAAAATCGAGAAGAGCAGGCTGGAAAGTCGCTGCTCGTGCAAAATTCATTAGAAAGATTTGTTTGAAAATAAAGAATTTCTACACAAATATATTTACCATCTTCACAATTACATCGGGGACCACGCCGCTGCTACAGCGTTCGTTCACTACAACTAAGATATTCATGTGTATTAAAGAGATCGGAGCCCACATGGTTACTCACCGAAGTGCAATTATCATAGTCCTATCAATATTTCTAAATATACCGACAATCACAAAATATTAACTAGACTTCAATGAAAATGGAAATACATTCATTTATATTTCAATCTAAAATTAGTAGAAAAAAAATGCAAATCAGTTATCAGTTATCAGAGGGCTATCATCATATCACTCCAGACATGTCCATATGTGCTCCGATCTTCGCGTCAACAAATCCAGCAGCGTCCATCGGCCCAACACAGCAGTTCGATGTTGATTACTCAATCTATGCATATTTGGTATGTCGTTATTATCGGCTGTATCAATATTGACACCCATCTCTCTCAGTCTGGTCAGCGAGTGGGACTCTCAACCCTGAAACTGTTCTGTTCGAAAAGACTTTCTCATCGCGTTAGGATTGTCATTTCGATCTGTTGCCGCTTCCTCTGATATAGTACCCCATATCAGCCATTCTATCAGCTTGTTCATTACTCCTGACTCCTGCCTGAAAAGAGCACGTAGGGGTCAAGGGTAATACAAATATGTTGTTTAAAACTAAGCTAGAATAGAACGTAATAAACATAATTTGTTAATGGAAAAAGTAAACTTAGATGAGTATTCTCCTTGAATGTTATGTTATCTTACGCGATCGACGTCATGGCACATTGGTCATTCCCATTCGTGCTCTGTCCTCCGCTGCAGCAGCCATCACAAGGTCCATTTGTTCACCGTACCCATGATAAGTTGATTACTATATCTTCTCTCTCTACCACGAAAACGACACTGTCTGACATGTCCAAAATTAACGCATAATTCTCGAACTCGTTCCAGTGTCTGAGACTTGCCTATGTAACATAACTGACAGCGTACCGCATTGCGGACCGGTTCTAGCCATACTTTTGTCAGCTTGAGTCGGGGCATTCTCTTGGATTTATGCAGTTGTGCGTACATGTTTATACAACTTATGTACGAAGTGGAGGATACAAACAGAACTTATGCAAGACATGAAGATCAAAGAACATTGATAAAAAAACACATTTCTTCTTGTTTTTTATCTCTTCTCTAATTATGTTTTCCTTCCGTCGTCAGGATAAGAAGATCTATCTTGAAATAGCTTTTATTCTGCACTTCAAAATAGTCAGGATAAGAAGATCTCTCTTGAAATAGCTTTTATTCTGCACTTCAAAATAGTCAGGATAAGAAGATCTATCTTGAAATAGCTTTTATTCTGCACTTCAAAATAGTCAGGATAAGAAGATATCTCTTGAAATAGCTTTTATTCTGCACTTCAAAATAGTCAGGATAAGAAGATATCTCTTGAAATAGCTTTTATTCTGCACTTCAAAATAGTCAGGATAAGAAGATATCTCTTGAAATAGCTTTTATTCTGCACTTCAAAATAGTCAGGATAAGAAGATCTCTCTTGAAATAGCTTTTATTCTGCACTTCAAAATAGTCAGGATAAGAAGATATCTCTTGAAATAGCTTTTATTCTGCACTTCAAAATAGTCAGGATAAGAAGATATCTCTTGAAATAGCTTTTATTCTGCACTTCAAAATAGTCAGGATAAGAAGATATCTCTTGAAATAGCTTTTATTCTGCACTTCAAAATAGTCAGGATAAGAAGATCTCTCTTGAAATGACTTTTATTCTGCACTTCAAAATAGTCAGGATAAGAAGATCTCTCTTGAAATGACTTTTATTCTGCACTTCAAAATAGTCAGGATAAGAAGATCTCTCTTGAAATAGCTTTTATTCTGCACTTCAAAATAAATTTAACTTTGGCTGTTATTTCTGTGGTCTAATATTTGTGTGGTCTAATATTTGTGTGGTCTAATATTTGTGTGGTCTAATATTTGTGTGGTCTAATATTTGTGTGGTCTAATATTTGTGTGGTCTAATATTTGTGTGGTCTAATATTTGTGTGGTCTAATATTTGTGTGGTCTAATATTTGTGTGGTCTAATATTTGTGTGGTCTAATATTTGTGTGGTCTAATATTTGTGTGGTCTAATATTTGTGTGGTCTAATATTTGTGTGGTCTAATATTTGTGTGGTCTAATATTTGTGTGGTCTAATATTTGTGTGGTCTAATATTTGTGTGGTCTAATATTTGTGTGGTCTAATATTTGTGTGGTCTAATATTTGTGTGGTCTAATATTTGTGTGGTCTAATATTTGTGTGGTCTAATATTTGTGTGGTCTAATATTTGTGTGGTCTAATATTTGTGTGGTCTAATATTTGTGTGGACGACCTTTTGCTTTGGTTCCACATGTTTGAAGCAATAGACTACATGACGCAACATAGACTCAATATATACACATCGTTCGTGTGGTGCCGGGGCCCTCAAGGAAGCACAGAATAGTATTACTGCAAACTACAATGTATGTCGTAAGAGGCGACTGATGTAGGCCCTAGAGATGCTACCATAGTAAATAAAAAGCAGCGCAGAAATCGCGTGTACTGGCCTACTTGTAAGCGCATATCTGGCACAACGTACAAACGTTATTTGGCTCAGATCACCTACAAATCACACAGAGTGGTTGACAAGTAGTCGATACGGAGCGTTGGAAGAATAATAATAATTTATACAAATAAAATAACTGTATGAATCAGGGACATATAAACCAAGTACAAAGACGGATAGTCGCATAAGAGGCTTTGAAGAAAGATGTCTAAGAAGAATTATCCGAATTCATTAGTATCAGAGAATACCAAATACCGAGATCACACGGAGATCAACAATTTCACAGAGAGAATTAAAAAAGGAGGAGATATAAGTGATATCGACATACATTAAAAATGTAATAGACAAGACACCCACACCTGGCTAGGAGATATAAGTGATATCGACATACATTAAAAATGTAGAAGACAAGACACCCACACCTGGCTCTAATATGGAGTCCGGGAGACAAGAGAAATATGAAAGAGAACTGTAGACAGAGAAAGAGAAGAGACGGGAAAGCCCTAGAATGAACTACGCTGACTTGCTCAAGACATATCTGGTTGAAAGAAATGTGTTGATGCTTTACGGTTCCAGGAGAGTTAAAAGAAGAAAAAAATAGTACATTAGGAGATTCTCAATTGCTGTGTTTGAGATGAAGTTCACATGGATAGAGTGAGATAGAAAAATTAACAACATGGAAAGATGGAAACTTGTACTTGATAGACTTGTCCAGACATGAATATACTAGCTTAAGATGTCAAATGATAACGACTGTCTGTTAAAGATATTTGATTTAGAAGAAACGGAAATCTCTCTCTCTCGATACCCAGACCGATGTACCAGATCTCCCTATAAATTATATTCATGTGGAAATCTGATTCATGCAGCCTTAGCATTGGTGTGTTTACGTCACATCTTTAGCACCATTAGGAGTTCTGGTGCTTATCCTTCGGCGATGTGTCCTGTTTCAGCCAGCGTTTTCTCGGTTCGCACTCCATTCTGTAGCCTTCTATCGTTTTTTACGGTGTGGGTAGCTAGCCCCACAACCAACCTCCGTAGTCGACTCTTACGACATGCGTGCCAGGTAACAGTGGTTCTATTCTTTACATCCCAATTTGGGCCCCGGTAACCACTCGGCGGAAGAAACTGAAATTATCAGTTTCCATTATACAGGGTGCGCAAGATAAAAGCATCGCCATTGACAAATTAAAACTGATCAGGTACGCATTGCGTTGTGTCTATTATTTAAACCGGTTCTGACTAGTTCATCCCTTGTCAACATTGTTCATCGCCCCTTCCCGCATCATAATTACACAGCATCACGAAAAGACTTCCTCACTTGACCTATACTATGTCATAATTGAACCATATCATTTTCATAAACAGATGCCAGATTGGTTTACTTAACTGGGCTACTTTTATCTTGAACACCCTGCATTATAGCTTTCTCTCTCCCTCATATTCTCTGTCTGTCTCTGTTTATCTACATGTGTATCGTCTGTGTGTTTGTGAGTGTGTGTGTGTGTGTGTGTGTGTGTAATGTCGCTTGACACTTTCCATCAGAGAACTTCAAAACATTGATATCCAGTGTTGTTGGAGGCTCTGATACTTCTACTTTGTCACGGAACAGTCTTAAGCTGTGCCATTATCAACTTTGCCGTCTCCTCTCTCTCTCTCTCTCTCTCTCTATATATATATATATATATATATATATATATATATATATATATATATATATCTATCTATCTATATATCTATATATATCTATGTCTCTATCTATCTATCTATCTATCTATCTATCTATCTATCTATCTATATATAACTATCTATCATATATGTATGTCTGTCTGTCTGCCTGTCTGTCTGTTTGGCTGTCTATCTATCGATGTATATATATATATATATATATATATATATATATATATATATATATATACATATCTCACTTCCTCAGCTGGTTTTTGTTGTGGTTAGAAGTTCAAGGGCCTTTCCGCTTCTCATTTACTGCATCAACAACAAAAAAAGACAACTGACTTTTACTAATATAGGCTAATAAAGTATATTTTCCATTGACCTCACTAAGATCGTATTTGATTTGATTTTGAAGCTTTGACGTAACTTTCATTGCTTTCAAATGAACATCCGTATTGTCTTAGTTGAGGATAATCTCGGATTTAAATATGGATTGGAGTCATAAGCCATCACACAACCATTAAAGAAAGAAAATGAATCTTTTGAGACATTGTTAGAGAAAATGGTCGAAGAGAAACCTAGAGATAAATGGTCGAAGAACAACATAGAGAAAAATAAAAATAAAAACATTTAGACATCATGTAAAAAATGGACATCGAGAAAAACTGACTCATAGACAAGTCTCGAAAACTGACTCTTAAGTCTCGAAAACTGACTCTTAAACATGTCTTGAAAACAGATTCATAGACATGTCTCGAAAACTGATACATAGAGTAGTCTCGAAAATTGACTCATAAACAAGTCTCGAAAATTGACTCATAGACAAGTCTCAAAAACTGACTCATAGACAAGTCTCAAAAACTGACTCATAGACAAGTCTCAAAAACTGACTCATAGACAAGTCTCAAAAACTGACTCATAGTCTCAAAAACTGACTCATAGTCTCAAAAACTGACTCATAGACAAGTCTCGAAAACTGACTCATAGACAAGTTACGAAAATTGACTCATAGACAAGTCTCGAAAACTGACTCATAGACAAGTCTCAAAAACTGACTCATAGACAAGTCTCGAAAACTGACTCATAGACAAGTCTCGAAAACTGACTCATAGACAAGTCTCGAAAACTGACTCATAGACAAGTCTCGAAAACTGAAATACATTTACTACATTAATCCTTTCTTTCCATATTTGTGTTTTACATTCTTTCTCCTTTCTTTTCTCCACTCTTGTTTTGCCTCACAGCTTCAGGATAAGAAAAGATTTCTAGAACGAGCCCGTGTGTGCGCTTCATAAATAGTGTCTTTTGTCGACTCTGTTATCTCTGAGGTCCACCTTTTGCATGACCGGCCTTTTGCTTTGTATCGATTGTATCGGAGCAACATCGCTCTTTGCAGTGTACTGTCTGTTGGTAATCTGATTATGTGACCGAACCATTTAATTTGTTTTTTCTTCATGAAGTTTAGTACTGATGTTGTACTCACTTTTTTCCTGATGTCTTCATTTCTTAACTGGTCTCTTCTTGTTACAACTGTTACAGAATAAATTGTTGCATTGAAATTGTTTGATGAATTGTATTATTCATACGCATATTATTTAACTAGCCAATGTCAGTTATAATTGCTTGACCACAGACAATGCCAAATCTGAACTTCTTCGAACGCTTAATATCCACCACTTGTTAACCACTCTTTTGTGATTTGTATGTGATCCGAGCCTAAAAGAGATTGTACGTTGTGCCAGTTATGCGCCTACAAGAAGACAGCACATACGATTTCTGCGACGCATTTTATTTACTAGGGTAGCTTACTTAGGCCCCTATCTCAGTCGCATCTTACGACATGCCTTGTAGTTATCATTATTACTATTCTTTGCTCCAACTGTGGCACCAGCAACACGCGGGCGATAACATGAGCAGAAAGTTAAGTGAGAAACAGGACAGATAAATAATTATGTTAGACTCACGTTATTTGAGTCTATCAGTGCCAAACATGGCCCCTAAGACACTAGAAAGAAAGATTACAACATGTGAAATGAGAAGTCTACGAAAAGCTGTCAACGTTACAAGGCGAGATAGAGTGAGAAACCAGAATATCCGAAGCATCGTTGGTACTATACCATGTATACAGTACATCGAGAAGCAAAGATTCAAGTGGTTCGGCCATCTAATGAGAATGGAACCACATTTACTACCATCACGTGCCTATAATAATCGACACTCAGGGCGCAGAGCACGAGGCAGGCCAAGAACACGATGGATAGATAACATCTCAGAGTCCCTGCGAAAGCAAGGACTGAAAACGTCAAGCGCAACACACCTGGCACAAGATAGGAAACTAACTCTCCCCATGACGCTTCACGTCAAATGTGGTTAAGATAAGATAAGACTCACGTTGATGAACATTCATTTATAACGGATGGGGTTTCTCTCTCTCGCGCGCGTGATCCCATAACGGATGTGGTTTTAAAAAAACAAAAAAAACAAAAACAATAACATTTCAGTGTTATCAAAGTTATATAAATATAATCGCTCGTGTAGTGCCGGGGATCTTAAGGGGAGCAAAGAATAGTAACACTGCGACCTTCAAGGCATGTCGTAAGAGGGGACTGAGGTAGAGGCCTAGGGAAGCTACCGTAGTAAATCAAAAGCGTCGCATAATCTGATGTTCTGGCCTACTTGTAGACGCATAGCGGGCACAACGTACAATCGCTCTTAGGCTTAGATCACATACACATCACAGAGCGGTTAACAAGTGGTCGATATCTAGCTTCCGAAGAAGAAGACTCAAATTTATGCACCTTCATTCATAACGGTTGTGGTTTAAAACAACAATAACAAGTCAGTGTAATCAAAGTTATATAAATATAAATACATTAATGATCAGTGACAAGAAATGGTCAAATAGTCATAGAACAATCCATATTTAGTGAGAAGAAAATACCAGAAAACGAAGACAAAAGTCAAAAATACACAGTTCTAGTGGGGAAAAAAATACTCGATAGTGGTAACAGTGTAGTAATGAATTCCAATTTTTCGCGGCGATTTTCTAGCAACAGAAAGAAGCGAGCGAACACTCACTAACCAGATGGGATGTCAACCTCCCCATTTTTTAGGAAGATAAGTTACGTTTAAATAAATAAACACGCTTGACATAACATTTTCTGACCTGGTTTCACTGCCAAGCATTGGTCAATCAGTCACTCCCGCACCTCTCCGTCACAGATTATTTGTATGGCAAGCCACATTATTAAATTAGTTTTGCGACTTATAAAAGGCAGGATTGTCAGTCAACCTTCAGAAGCTGACTGGACCTGGCAGCGCTGATCTCAGTCCGTATCATATTTAGGACGTCCATTCTTAAGATAGTACTAACTGGAAGATTCTTTCTTACCACTGAAAGCTTGAGCAAAATAACTCTGAGAACTATAGATTGAACTTAAGTAAATCACGGAGAGAAATAAGTAACATAGACATACAAATCAGAAGTAAGAAAACAGAAAAACATAGAAAACACAACGAAAATCAATTTTAATTTTTAGAACAGAGAATTTTTTTAAAGTTTAGTAGAAATAATTTTAATCGTTTGAAATTACACAACTCAGAAAATCTTGTTGACATCTTGCAGGCTTGAGGGATAGCATACCAATACAGGATACAAGGTGAGTAAAATAAAATATACCATGTTGTTTGGTTTTCATACTTTAGGGACAACATATAAACCTTCATTAAATAACGTAAATAAACTATGTTGTGCTTAACGTGTTCATACTGTTTTTTATTTAGTTTAATCAAGGTATTCAAGTGTTTATTTTGATTTCTAACTAAACATTTCATTACTTTATTTGTTTTTCAAATACGCATATCATAAATTATCTACTTTGTTTTGTCTTCTTTCATACTATTTTCATGTTCTACTATTATATTCTTTTACACTTGTACTTTATTACGAATTTTTCTTTGACATTTCTAATGTTATTATCTTATGTTGACTTCCACATTTCCTCGGATTTTTTTACATTATTTATTTCTTCTCCATTTTATTGGTTAAATATTTTTATTGTTGATTTTTTTTCCGTAGAAATCTAGTTCTATTTTGGGAAGCAAAAATAATGTTTTTTAAAACTTTTCATGCGTCTTAATATGTTTTTACTTTTGTTTTCTAAAAAAGCTACTTATGTCTTGTTTATCTCGAGCCATTAGCATGCTAAAATGCTAAAAAATAGTATATATACATACTTATCTACGTATATAAATACATGTAGATATATATGTTAGTCTCCTATAATATCTGAATTATATCGTAATGAGGAATATAACTATATCCGTTTGTTACTGTTGAACCACAACTTCCTTCTTAACCCTTTTGCTCTCTCAAGCCAATATATTGGATTACATAATTTTTACGATGCCTCAAAGAGCGTATACCGGCTATTTCACAATACATTGCAATATAAATGCGTCCGATGTTTTAAAAAAAAACGGAGTAAAATAGTTAAGTGTTCAAAATTAACATTTTATTCCTCTTTTGTTGTATTTCTCTTACCATTAATTTTATTCGTTCTTTGTTGTATTTCTCTTACCATTATTTTTATTCGTTCTTTGTTGTGTTTCTCTTACCATTAATTTTATTCGTTCTTTGTTGTGTTTCTTTTACCATTAATTTTATTCGTTCTTTGTTGTATTTCTCTTACCATTAATTTTGTTCGTTCTTTGTTGTGTTTCTCTTACCATTAATTTTATTCGTTCTTTGTTGTGTTTCTCTTACCATTTATTTTAATCGTTCTTTGTTGTGTTTCTCTTACCATTTATTTTATTCTACCAACATAACTGGTTCACTTTCCGAATGGATAAGTCGGCTTATTTTTATGTGATACATTGTTTCAGTGTAGATGGACTCGAGTTCATAGAACTATCAGAGTCGGACAATACAATGAAGGTTCCATTGTTGAAAATGAACACTTTTTTAAAATACCCTTGGCAAATAAAACGTGATAACTGTAGGTTGGTAAGTAACTGCCAGAACAAAATTAATTAACATATATTTGAAAATGTCTACAAATTCTTCTCATTCCTAAAATTTCATCGACGACACTTGCCGGTGCCAAGGAGTTCTTTGACTGCCGCTGAGATTAATTTTTGAGTTGGAAAGAGATCAGAAAACTAATGGATATTCACGAAACGGCAATAACGTTGAAGTTATCAATCAATCAACCACCCTATATTTCGTTCATTTTCTGTATTTTTGTATGTTTGTAGGTGTGATGAGCAGTCATTTGCGAAGAATGATGACAATATGTCAATGCGTAAAGAGTTTCACAAGCAATTAAGACATTTAAAATACATATCAATCTTATAACTGAATACAGGTTCTTATTGGGGAAGAAAATGAAAGTTCTTGTTACAACAAACTAGCCAAATTGTGAACATCAAACACACGTTTTATTGACATTTACAAGAGACGGGCTTACAGCTTTGCGCGTAAGTTCAATGTTAAACAGATATTGGAAATGTAAGGACCAAACAAAAAACAGATATTGAAAAAGTAATAACAAAACATTAATAGATCAGTAAAATGTAATGACTAGACAGAAAGATGTGTAAAATATAATGACTAGACAGAAATAGATGTGTAAAATATAATGACTAGACAAAAATAGATGTGTAAAATATAATGACTAGACAGAAATAGATGTGTAAAATATAATGACTAGACAGAAATAGATGTGTAAAATATAATGACTAGACAGAAATAGATGTGTAAAATATAATGACTAGACAGAAATAGATGTGTAAAATATAATGACTAGACAGAAATAGATGTGTAAAATATAATGACTAGACAGAAATAGATGTGTAAAATATAATGACTAGACAGAAATAGATACATAAAATGTAATTACAAGACAGAAATAGATATGTAAAATATAATGACTAGACAAATAGATGTGTAAAATGTAATGACTAGGCAGAAATAGATAAATAAAATGTAATGACTAGACAGAAATAGATATGTAAAATGCAATGACTAGACAGAAATAGATACACAAAAAATAATAACAAAACAGAAACAGTTATATAACAAGTAATATCACAAAATAAATAGATATGTATCAACAGTTGCCTTGCTTTCATTTATATTCAGTTCAATTTACTCGTATGGTCACTCTAATCAATACGTTTCAATGAAACATACCAAATGTTGCTAGTCTTCAGATAACATTAGTGCGTGAGTGAGATAACAGTTTGAAATTGCCAACAAAACAATATCTTGGTTATTACTGTTGCAGAAGTCAGGATCAAGTCTTTTCCGGAATATACAAACGCGTTGACGCTGACATACACCAAGTTTTGTTGCAATTTTATTTGACTCGTTAACCCGTCTGCCCAGCTCGTTCGTAGCGCGTTGGACTACGGGTGACTATCCCTCTGTGTGTGCGGGTTCAATTCCGCGGGATGGCAGAAAAAGCCAAAGATTCCCCAGATTTACGGTGTTCGTCGCACCGAACCGAAGGGTTACGATGTCCATGGCACCGAGCCGAAGAGCTGAAAAGCTCAAGTGCTTCTGGATCGGAAAAAAAAAATTGACTCGTTGGAAATATATTTTCATATTTTTTTTCTTAAAAATGATTTAAAAGTGAAATATTATCTTAATTTCACAATAATTTCACACCAAGCTAGTAGCTCTGTCGATCTCTGTAGAAATGACACGATACTGATGAGATTATTGCATACAGGATAAGCTTTGTAGTTTCAGCACTAAGCATAGGGTTCTCCGCAACAAATGCACTCATGAAACGAAGACACCTTCGATCTCACTACCTTTAGAAAATAAGGCAAAAGTTGCAATCACTTCGCCATAGAGACTCTCTAAAAAAAAAGTGTACGAACATTCAAACGTGATTGTAGAAACATAATACTTGTACTTGTTCGAGCGCTTCATATCGACTACTTGTCAACAACTCTGTGTGATTTGTATGTGATCTTCTTCTTCAGCGATCTCTGGTCATGCGCTTAATTTACTGTGGACCACAAACTGGGCAGTCAGCTTCATGTCGGTCAGGTTTCCCCAAAGCTTAGTTTTCAGGTCGACTGGGTGTGACCACATTTTGCTACTCAGCTCACCGCGAAGAGGACAGTCTCACAGGATATGTTCTGGTATGTCATCTGAGCCTGAGAGCTATTGTACGCTGCGCCAGTTATGCGCCTACAAGTAGGCCAGCACATCCGATTTATGCGATGCTTTTTATTTACTAGGGTAGCATCCCTGGGGCCTACATCAGACCCCTCTTACGACATGCATTGTAGGTTGCAGTGGTACTATTCTTTGCTTCTCTTCGGGCCCCGGCACCACACGGGGAGAAGCAGAATACAAAATGTCAAGTGAAAGGCAACAGAATACACTGGAAACAGATTCCGCTGACAATATCTTAAAAAAACGTCGGTTAAATCGCCATGGTCAATAAAGCAATTTCTTATAGAAAGCGAAATCAACTTACCATGCTCAGAATACGAACTGGTCTATATCTGCACTATACATTTAACATACGGAGCTATTTTTTGTAGGATATTAATTACTATTTTTTTCATAGTCTAGGACACGGCGGATAAAGTAAGATTCGCGTCATGTTCTTAACAGCAGATTACATAAGCTCTGATATAATTCAAACAGTACTGAGAATGCATAAGCACTGACATAACAAATACAAATTCGGAACTAGTCTATTTAACCGGAATACATAAGCTCTGAAAGAATTCAAACAGCTCTGAGAACACGTAAGCTCTGACCGAACAAAAAACCAAACCTGAATTAGTCAATCTTACTGAAATACATAAGCTCTGAAAGAAATTAAACAGCACAGTGGTTATTACGGTGCAGATAGTGGTTTTTCAGAAGAGTGTCTCTAGTTTGATCATTACCCACAATGGGTAGTTTCAGTTTTCGAATGCATGGTTACTGTTGCATTGCTTATTGTACGCTCCTGTGATTGTAGAATTTCTATAATGCTTTCACTCTCTCTCTCTCTCTCTCTATATATATATATATATATATATATATATATATATATATATATATATACATATTATAAGGGGAGGGGGTTTAAGGGTGGGGATATGATTTCTGCGTTTTTCGTGTCTCTTTTCCATAGTTATCCATACACTTTAACATTGTTATTCTGTCAGGGAGTGCATGGTCATGCATTAAGCTAACAATAATAGTCCTAGAAATCTTAATATAATAACTATTTTATCTGCTTTTATTGTTTTGTTTTAAGAAAAGATATATATAATCATCATTTTAGTTTCATTTTAGAGCTCAAATCATCAACAAAAGTACTTCATCATTGAATGGTTTGTGTTATACGCTACAAATTGCTTGTGTTTTCAAAGTTAACTTCTCTGTTATCTTATTATGTTATCCTATTATGTATTCTCCATTAGTTGATTTTTTTTTTAAATGTATCTTTACCTTTGCTTTCGTTGCATGCGAAATACAGAAATATACATCCCTAGCTATTATTATTATTAACGATTTGTTTACAGTGGTCTCCCACCACAGTTCCTAGTAACCTTCTTGTTGCGCTGTAAAACATTGTGTATTTCTGAAATGAATCTAGGAAGTTATTGTAGTATAGTACATGTTCTATGGGGATCTATGTGGCTAAGTGGTTAAGCCCTTTGCCTTGTGAGTCGAAGGTCGTGGGTTCGAGTCCGGACCGCGCCATTCTGTTCACGAGTGCAGTTTTTCTAGAGACCCTAGGATTGTTGCTGGAGCTACGGAGTTCGTGCTTTGTTCAATACACTCAGCAGGTGGCGTGCCATTTCTGCTGAGAGGGACCGAGCCATAAAACCCGGTGCAATGAAGTCATGTTCTATGTTTTCTTCTGTTTAAGGACACAGAAATCAAAGGTTTGCTGTATGATAACATCTGCTACAACTATATCAATATGATATATTGATCCGACTATCTAACTGACAGTATAAGATATATATATATATATATATATGGTGCTTAATTTCTCCATATCACTCTGTCCTGAGCAACTAGCTGGTTCGTCTGTGGAATTAAGTCAGATAATTCTTGAGTTCTCTCTTTCTTGAACCTTTTACCTCCCATTCAAATGCCTTCTTTTGTACTGTTTTATTTTTTTTTCTCAAGGTATGTCAAAGATATCTCATTATTCACATTCTTATAACAGTTGTTACTAGTATTTGACCAGATATGTATCTGATTTGATCACTTCTGAATATGTCCCATTTTATCTTCATTATTTGATGCTGACATCTATTTTCAAATGTATTAAAGTTACATTCTACAGGGTGTTCAAGATTAAAGCAGCCCCATTGACAAATCGAAAGTTGCCAGATAATCTATCGCGTTATGTTTATGTACTATTTAAACCGGTTCTGACTAGCTCGTTTTACGTCACATTTGTTCATCGCCCCTTCCCGCACTACAATTACATACCGTCACATAACCTTGACCTATACTACGTCATAACTGAACCTTCTCATTTTCATACATATATGCCAGATTGACTCCATTCACAGGCTGCTATTATCTTGAACACCCTGTATATCTTTAGTCATTTTCAAATTCTTGAATACTGCTCGGATTATCTTTCTGCTAATATACAATTTATTGTTCGTCCTGTATTTCTGCTATTATAAGACAGGGTTTCGGTGTAAAGGTAAACTTTTATCACAAGAGATGGCAGTCGCCTCCTTTTCTACGCTAGTAAACGAGACACCCTTCGGCAAGACAAGAGTACCCGTTTACTCCCCCCACTTGCCCCACAGCAGTGTAACTTAAAGCCATGGATCCAGGTGATGGAGGAGTGCGGCAGCAGTCGACAGAGTGTCAATGGTTATAGTCTTAAAATTCACGACGGTAGGCAGAGTATGTACGAGTATGTAATAGGGACAATTGATAAGATCGTGGACCAAAATGGTCACTGCCAGAAAGGAAAGTAATGGCATAGTACCTGGCAAGAAGATATCTAGATAATTCTAACAGTAATACAGAATACAACAAGAAAAATTGAGTATTTTTGACATATAAAGTGACACGAGGGTTGAGAAGACCACTATAGAAGAAGGCATCCCGGCAAAGAAAAGAAGAGAAAGACTACCTGTAATGATGGATGATTTATGATGTAATTTAAGATGGCTGCAGTGGTGGAAGTTCTGGAGTAAGTGAGACAAACATTCAGATGAACTATTATGGTGGCAAAGTTCTGCTCAGTACAACAACTTTTTGATTATGTACTGTTTTCAGTGTTATTGTCCATATTTAAATATAAATTCACATTTAAGAGACGAAGATATACCAGACTTGTTCTTCTTGAAGTGTCACAATCTCAACAATATTTTTTCCAATTATTTAATCAAAAGTGTGGTCTCTCTAGCGTACACGTTAGGTGCTCGACTCTCGTATCAAAAGCAACCGGTTCGCTCCCTCGATAAGCAATCAGGATATTTTTCAAGAGATCCTTGATCTCGGTGTAAGGGAGATCACGTTCCTAGTCCTATCGGAAACGGGAGATAAAACGTAGATCATGCTTTCAATTTGAGCACGCAAAAGAACCCTGAAAAGAGTAGGCTGGAAAGCTGCTGCCTGGACAAAACTCATTTGAAAAAATATTAAAAACTAAAATTTGTTCAAAATATCTTCACCACCTTCAAAATTATATCGGGGACCCTCGCCGCTGCTACGGAGTTCGTACACTACAGCTGAGATCTTCTTGTGTAAGAAAAAGATTGGAGCACACGTGGTTACTCACCAAAGTGCAATTATGATGGTCATATCAATCACTCAATCAATCGAAGTTCAAAATTATGTGATGTCTGCCATTACCAATCCTTGTTCAAATATTACCATGTTCAATTTCTTTTATTTCAGCCAAAAAGGGCAGTCTTTTCTGTTATATTTGAAGGTATCAATAGTTAAGTAAATAATGATCACATAAGCCGTCGATTTTTTTGTAAAATTAATCGCTTTTCAATCTCTTCACTATAAATTTATGCAACTTCTCATTTCTGCATAGTTACGATGTCTGGAAAATGCGACAAGAAACAATCTCAATCGATATTGTGGAAGAAACCACATTGTGCTCGATCAAACACTCAACAATAAAATCAAAACTTCACTCAGATTTTCCTCGGTTCTTGCAGACATCTTCACGAGTAAGACAAGATTGATTCACTCTTAACAGTGACACAATTTGCATGTGATCATGTGATAACATGGGGGATATAGAGAGACCGTTGACGATCTATTAACTGTCATCAACGGAAGTGACAAGAGGGAATGAGGTACTTACATGAACAGCTGGAGGTTTTCAAGACCCTCTCAATTTACAAAATGATATTCTATTGAAGTAGATGGACGCATTTCTGAAACGATTTGCCAAGGAAAATTGAAAAATGACACTGGGCAAGTAAGAGAGAGAGAAAATAAATTGGGGATCAATGGGCAGATATAAATGTCCTTCGAGAGTAGGTATTGCTGTTGAATATGATGAGAAACAGAATAGAACTAGTCGCAAATAAATGACAGATGTAGTTTTAGATAGTAGTTGTCAACAAGAGAACGATGAAATACAGAAAGACACGCTACACAAGCATTTCCCAAACTGGGGTTCGAGGACTCCTTAGGGTTCGCGAGGTACTCACAGGGTGTCCTCAAACGCTTTTAGTAATATCAGGATTTTTGACATTTTAAACAGAAAAATATATTTGAAAAATATGTATATAAAAGTGGTTCGCGATAATACAAAGTTTAAAATGGTTGTGCTACACAATATGAATAAATCAAGAAAGAAATATAAATACTAACGAAGAAACTACAAATAAGCGTAGTGGATAACAAACAG
Source organism: Arion vulgaris (assembly GCA_020796225.1). Classification (NCBI taxonomy): domain Eukaryota; kingdom Metazoa; phylum Mollusca; class Gastropoda; order Stylommatophora; family Arionidae; genus Arion; species Arion vulgaris. The sequence goes on along the minus strand of CM036761.1, from coordinate 31,919,339 downwards.
AGATACGAATGAAGGAGTAAGATATGTTGAATATGATATATAATATGTCTAATATGTCTAATATGTCTAATATGTTTTGCCGGCAGAATTCTTTTTCGATATGATAACAATATTTTGCTAATAGAAGATATAAATAATATGAACATAATCAAGATCAAAACATTGAGAAAGATTGGTTAATAAACAATCTATTGTCGACGCTGGCATCAAATGATAGAAGAAAACTAGTCACGAGAGAGATGAAGTGTCTACGCAATATGTTGGACACACCTTGAGAAGAAATGATCAAAGAATATCCAAGCAAGCATTGTAGTGGGATGGGGACAGTTGAAGAAAGAGAGGACGACCTAAGTAGACCCTGAAACTAACTTTGTAGAGAGAGGCAAGAAATATCGGTGTCAGGTTCTTGGAGGAGATTGAGATAGTTGCCCAAGATAGAGCGGTATGGAAACATTGCTTGCAGACCCTATGTAACGTATAACAGTAAGAGATGAATTATTGTATAGATGCGTAAGCGTGGATTGGTGGCGTATTTGGCTTAGGGGATAGTGACTAAGTCTATTAACCTTGACGTTTTGAGTTCGAATCACGCTGCGGACAGGTTGGTTGCAAATTGTTTCGCATCGATGTTTACAAAAGTACGATTGCAACACCCGTTCAGAAAGAAATGGCAAACTACTGAACGTAATAATGCCTAGAAAAATTACAAAAAAGCGTTATAAAGCTGGGGTTGAGTCGCAAAATCATGTAAAGGATATGCAATTAACTTTTATGCGTCGATTATTTTAGCAGATTTAGACGACGTACGGAAACCCACAGATCTCTCTCTCTCTCTCTCTCGATCACGACCGATGTACCAGATCTCCCCATAAATTCTGTTCATGTGGAAATCTGATTCATGCTGGCCTAGCATTGGTGTGTTTTACGTCACATCTTAAGCACCATTTGGAGCTCTGGTGCTTATCCTTCGGCGAAGTGTTCGGTTTCAGCCAGCGTTTACTCGGTTCGCTCTCCGTTCGGTAGCCATCTAGTGTTTTCACGGCGTGGGGTAGCTTGCCCCACACCCAACCTCCTTAGTCGCCTCTTACGACATGCGTGGCAGGTAGCAGTAGTTCTCTTCTTTACACCCAAATTTGGGCCCCGTCCCCACTCGAGAACTACAGATCTAATGTAGTCAGAACTGATCAGTTCAGATCTGAAGAAAACCATTGGAAGGATGCAATAATACTGAGTAAATGGGCGATATAAATGAGGGCAGATATTTGCAACATTACAAAAGCAATGTAAATGGATAATTAAGCATGTAAAATGACAACAATCGACGTTACGACCATACGCCTTGATCAAGAAAACATAAAAACTAACACGAAATACTAGCTAACCAAAAATATAGATCTAAAGTTAATAAATTCTTCTTCTTTGAACGCTCCATATCCTCCACTTGTTAACCACTCTGTATGATTTCTATGTTATCTGAACATAAGAACGACTCCACGTTGTGCCAGATAGGCGCCTAAAAGTAGACCAGCACATCCAATTTCTAGGACGCTTTTTATTTACAAGTTTAGCTCTCCTAGGTCCTACATCAGTCGCCTCTTACAGTATGTCTTGTAGGTCGCAGTGGTACTATCCTTTGCTTCCCTTGTCGGCCCCGACACCACACAGGCGTACGGTTAATGAATGAGTATGAAGTCACTATTTATACGACCTACAGTCCATTGGTATAATTTTACATATTTAATTAATCATATTATCTTGCTTTCGTAATATTGCCATATATCGTTAATGTGTTTAGTACCTTCATTTTCTCATTTCATTATAATATAATTGGCTTCACAAAATATATTATCATCCGCCAACACATTGTTAAGTTTGTGATATTTTGGTGCACTTCATAAAGGAAGTCAGATGATCCATTAAGAGTCATTTTTACCTGCTCCAGCAAAAATAAATAAAAACAGCAACACAAAAACGAGATCAATTATTGTCAGTCTGTATTTTGAATCTCAGGATTCACTTTCATATAATGCATTACATGTTATTAGATTTCAGTGTTGTCAAAATATGAACTGAGTCTAATGGTTAGAGTATGTTTTTTTTCTGCTCTTCTCCACTTTCTATTAGTGTGTTCTTTAATATTTTACTATATTGTAGAATGATTTATTTTGCTGTGTTTAAAATATGAATAACTGTTATAGAGATTCATTCGTCTCTTCTTCCTCTTCTTCGAACGTTCTATATCGACCATTTGTTAACAAATATGTGTGATCTGTATGTGATCTGAGCGGTTGTACTTAGTGCCAGTTATGTGCCTACAAGTAGACCAGCACATCCGATTTCTGCGACGACTTTTATTTACCAGGGTAGTATTTCTAGACCCCTACCTCACGCGCCTGATACGACATACCTTGTAGGTCGCAGTGTTACTATTTTTTGTTTCCCTTGCGGGCACCTGCACCAAACAGGCGATAGAGAACCATTAAAACAGGATAGAATATAAGTTAGCATTTGAATAAGAAGTTTGTAACAGTGTAATCTCTGTCTATTCCAAAGTTTCACAAACAAATATTAATAAAGTTAACATTTAGAGTTGAAGAAGGTTCTGACATGGGAATCCTTGCAAAACAGACGGCATCCCTCTCTCAATCTAGAATGTGGAGTTCCTGGTGCTTAGGGTAGCAAAATATGCACGTTGTTCTTATCTTTTCTTTGTATTCTTCTGTATTCTGTTCCAGCCTGTCATTCATTTCTTTCATTTCATGTTCTTCTGTATTCTGTTCCAGCCTGTTATTTATTTATTTCATTTCATGTTCTTCTGTATTCTGTTCCAGCCTGTCATTCATTTCTTTCATTTCATGTTCTACTGTATTCTGTTCCAGCCTGTCATTCATTTCTTTCATTTCATGTTCTACTGTATTCTGTTCCAGCCTGTCATTCATTTCTTTCATTTCATGTTCTACTGTATTCTGTTCCAGCCTGTTATTAATTTCTTTCATTTCATGTTCTACTGTACTCATCAACGTCGTTTTCAGTATTCCATGTTTTTTTTTTTGCATTCTGATTTCAATCTTAGTGCAGTTTTCGTGACAGAGCTACTCTACATGCGTATCGCATGTTCCGTCCATTTCCATCGTCTCTTTAGGATGCAAGTATTCATATTCTTTTGGTGACACCGTGTAAGCAGTTCTTGGTAAATGATAGTTGTTGACCAGAACAACCGTAAGATTTTTAACAGACAAGATGTATGGGAGATGAAAAGTTTAGACATAGACATCGTCTTCGTTTCTCAATAATTCGTTGCCTTAATTTTTCCCTATTGTAATGTCTTTATTTTCTGGCGCTTAATCTTCCGTAACCACCCGGTACACAGATATATATATATATATATTAATATGATTGCTAACTACTGAACTATATAATGAGATAAGATATTCAGCACATAGATATGCATCACGTTCTGACACAATAACCAGTTTTACAGTATTTCTTTTTCTCTCTTTTTCTCGTCTTTTTCTCTTTCTGCTTCTCTATAACACTAATAATAATTACAGCTCGAGGTCGAGTTGCCACAGGCTAAAATATATTTAATGAATAAGGAAGGGTAGCTTTGTAGCTGGTTTATATTTCAAGCAAACCTTGAAATGTTTTCCCCTTGTCAATGAGTACTAATTGTTCAAAGCTAACAGCAGTGTGTGTGTGCAATCATAGATGGATATGATTGTATGCATATGTGAACCTGCAGATAACAATGCACATATGTGATCAGCTTTGAGCGCAACTTAAAAGTGGTAAATTTTTTAATTCATTTTCATTTGATATAAATTAACAAATAGTTATTCATATTTGTTGATAACGTTTTCCAGTCTTTGGAGAAGTAAAGTGAAAGTGAAAATCGTGGCATATCCTTTACAGAACGTTGCTATCAACCACAGTAAACGAGTCGCTGATCTCCTAGTCACCCACCACTTATATGTTTAGTAGTTTGCCATTGCTTTCTGAACGGTGAGGTCTATTTTTATCGTTGTAAAAAGTCCACTGGAACAAATTTGCTTTCAAATTGCACGCTGAAGAGGTTTGAACCAGGTACTGTTGGATTGTGATCGTGCTAACTACTACTATCCACAGAAAACTACAAGTAATTAACTTTAAATAAAACGTTCACTTATTGTTAGATCTGAGCTCATTATATGGGCCTTTATTATAATACGATACGAGACAAAACTATCAGTAAGAGTATTCAATAAGAATAAATCATTATTGTTGTTGACTTTCCTCACTTTCATCAAACGAGAGGAATACGAGAGGATCAGAACAGATATTGATATATAACGAAGAAAATGAGTGTACATGACATAATTTTAAACTATAGTTAAAACAATATAAATTCAGCAATAATGTGTACATAAAAGTATGTACACCTTGTGAGATAGCAACCGATCTAACTAATATGAATTTACATTATACTATTATCAATATATATATATCAATATATAAAGCAATTCTGCAATAAAACTATTTAGCAAAGACGAAACACGTACAAACAAAGTAATATAGTTTTGCAAAGTGCAAAATCAACATACAGCGATGTTTCTACCAAATGATTTTTAACAAGCAAACGCCCGCCTGCCCAGGGTGTTCGTAGCGCTTTGGAAAACGAGTGACTAGGCCTCTGTGAATGCGGGTTCAATTCCGCGGGCTGGCAGAAAAGCCACATGTTCCCCAGATTTACGGTGTTCGTGGCACCGAACCGAAGAGTTATGATGTCCATGGCACCGAGCCGAAGAGCTGAAAGCTCAAAGTGCTTCTGAATCGGAAAAAAAAACAAGCAAAGAATATTTTTAAAATTACGAATATGAGACAGTTTCCATATAAAATACAGCACTAACACAGTCTGGAGATCAATCTCTAACTGTCTTAAAATGAAAATATATAACTAAAGGATGTATCGTGTGTATCTAGCATGTCTAGCGTATAAGAATAATCTTATACGTTTTGCCGTTTGTTTTGTATCATTTACTTCATTAAAGCCTTTTGGTCGAAACGGCACTCCACCTTGCTTATTTGTCGGAGAAGACTATTATGAAAGGATTCATCTCGGCATAGAGAAGAAGAGGAAGACCACGTAGAAGATGGATTCATGATGTATCTGATAATATGAGCATGGCGGCTGTGGAAATAATCCTATGACAGAGAGAAATTCAGATGGACAGTTAGTGTATAAAATTTCTGCTCCCGACAAGCTATTTGATGATGATGATTATATAAAACTTGATGACTTCAGTTTGAAATACAAGACATTCCAATTTTGTAATTCGAAAATGGGCTATATCATTTCATTCAAAGATCCAAATATTTCTCTAAAGCTAGCATCTGCTATTTTAAAATATGTTTCACTGAGATGGCATAAACAGACCACATGACTAACGACAAGCAAAAATATTCAACATCTTTTGTGTTTATATCGTTAAGATAATTCTTTTTCTTTGAGCGCTTCATATCGACCACTTGTTAACCACTCATTGTGACTTGTTTGTCATCTGAGCCTAAGAGTGATTGTACGTTGTGCCAGTTATGCGCCTACAAGTAGACCAGCACATCCGATTTCTGCGACGCTTTTATTTACTACGGTACCTTCCTAGACCCATAACTCAGTCGCATTCCACGACATGTCTTGTAGGTTGCAATGTTACTATTCTTTGCTCCCTTGCGAGCCCCGGCAGCACACAGGCGGTTGAGATAATGAAGTTGGCAATAAGTTAATGTTGAACAATAGCTTCTTCTTTACCCTTCGTCTCTAGGGAAGAATATGTCCGCTACCAAAGCCTTCCAAACCCGCCTATCCAAGGTCATCTTTTCCAGATCTTTCCCCGGCAACAGAAAGACGGTTGAGATAATGAAGTTGGCAATAAGTTAATGTTGAACAATAGCTTCTTCTTTACCCTTCGTCTCTAGGGAAGAATATGTCCGCTACCAAAGCCTTCCAAACCCGCCTATCTTAGGTCATCTTTTCCAGATCTTTCCCCGGCAACAGAAAGACGGTTGAGATAATGAAGTTGGCAATAAGTTAATGTTGAACAATAGCTTCTTCTTTACCCTTCGTCTCTAGGGAAGAATATGTCAGCAACCAAAACCTTCAAGCCCGCCTATCTTAGGTCATCTTTTCCAGATCTTTCCACTCTTTCCCCATTTTTTTGCATCCCGTCTCTAACTCCCGTCTTCAGATGTTCCTGGGTCTTCCTTTACCTCTATTGCCTTGCGGGTTCCATCGTAGAGCCTGTCGCATGATGCTGTCAGGGGGTTCTCTCAGTGTGTGTCATATCCATCGCCACTTTCTGTTCCTTATATCTTATTCCACTTGCCGTTATCCTGCTCTATCCCACAGTTCCCTCTTTGATCTTGTCATACCATCGCAGATGGATTATCCCGCGTAGGCATATATTGATGAATGTCTGCAACTTTATGATATTCCTCTTAGTAGTTCTCCATGTCTCCGCTCCATACAGAAGGTTCGCCTTGACATTTGAGTTACATCTAGAACAAATCAAAACCTAACTGAAAACCTTGACAATGTCTTTACAGAGTTGTCAATAAAATAATGTACGATTACAGTCGGAATGTTTCTGTAATCGTCCATTTGTAAGTGTTCTTTGAAATTCATCACTACTGTTGTATCGTTTACTCAATAAAATAATGGAATGATTAAAATCTACAGAAAACCTTGTCGATCGGAATAAGAAAATTAAAGTGTATCATGACAAACATCGGATGAAAACAATTAACGTTCAGTATGCGAATCAGAAAAAGAAAGAAACTGAAAACATTGTAACAACACTAGAAAATCATTTGAACATAGACTATTCGTTAGAAAGTGAATGTTAATGTAACAATTTGAGACATAGTGACAAGTGAAACACGTAATGTAACAATTTGAGACATAGAGACTAGTGAAACACGTAATGTAACAATTTGAGAAATAGAGACTAGTGAAACACGTAATAACAAAGTACTGTAGTTTAACAAAACACAAAAACAATGACAATACACAGCAACGTTTCGACAAAATGGTCTTTATCAAGTAAACAATACAACAGGAGTAACGAATTTCACAGCACACTACACACAGACTTTGACAAAGATATTACAACGGTCGAAAAATGAATGAAAATATGTGACTAAAAACGAATAACGAAATAAATGCAGAAAAACTAGAAGTGGAAGAAGTAGAGAAATAATAAAATATCAAAATAATATACGAAAACTACAGTACTTTGTTATTACGTGTTTCGCCATTCTACATAGTTCTACTGCAGTTTCCATCTGTATTGACATAGAGACAAGAAATAAATAAGACTTTTTTGTCGTGTACTTGTTTACATTTTTCTATAAGTTAATAAAGAGATTTCTGTTGCGTAGAGGTTAGATTTCAAAAGTACTCAGTTCCCTCCCTCGTGGAGAAATTTAGATATACTGTCAGGGATACCTTATTTCATTCCTGATCTCATTGTAAGTGAGATCGTGTTCCTAGTGCTAGCTGATACGAACGATAAAACTTTGGTGGTTCCGTGTTGAAGTTGAGCATGTGAAAGAACCACTAGCAGCTCAAATTTGTGAAGAGCAGGCTGGAAAGCCTAAGTAAGATCAAAAACAATCATTATTCGTGACAATTATCTTCACAATCATCTAAATTGCATATGGGACCCGCGCCGGTGCTATGTTCTTCGTATACTGCCACTGAGATCTTCGTGTGTAAGAAAGCAGAGCACACATGGTTACTCACCGAAGTAAGTAAAAGAAAGTAAAGGAACCCTTTCATACCTTGTGGTATATAGGGCAATACAGTGATACAGCCTGTATACAGCCTGAATACAGCCTGTATTTTTCATTGACCGCCGACACACGATGGGTGATGTGGTTAGCATCACGCCGACCGCCATTACTTTCCCAGAGCATGTCTGGTATCCAATTGAGGCTGGGTCGACCTGAGAGCCTTCGCGGTCCGGAAAAATTCCACGCACACTGCGGGAGTTGAACCCAGACCACCAGCCTTGAGAAGCGAGTTCACTAACAACTACGCTACCGCGGCTCTCACTCACCTACGTGCAATGACGCAATCAATTAATAAATCCATAAATTAATGACTACCGCAAAAACTGATATTTGTCTAACCAAATTGGCCTCAAATGTAGATATAACAAACATTGACACATTTGTAGATTGATATTGACTCATGTCTATTAAGTTGACTAATTATGAAGATATTATAATAGTTCATAGTTGTGTAGCACATCTGCCGTGCGTGTAGATATAACAACAGTTGATAACTTTGTAGAAAACCTGTTGAGCATGTGGCTATAACAAAAGTTGATTTATTGAACATCTGCTTAGCATTTTCTAGCTACTATGTTTATGTTCTAGGAGACTTTCAGGGGAAAATAACTAAGAAGAATTCGTTAGGAACATATAATACAAAATACTGAGATCACTCGACAGGGCACAGGTATCAACGTGGAAATACAAAGAAAAATATGGAAGTGGTTGGGACATACATTAAGAATACAGAAGACCAGACACCCACATGAGCTTTTGAAATGGAACCTGGGAGGCAATATAGGTATGGGACGACATAGAGAGACATGGAGACAAACTGTAGACAGTAAACGAGAATAAGCGGGAAAGACTGAGAATGAACTAAGCTGGCTTGCTCAAGACAGATCAAGTTGGAGAACTTTTCTTCTTCTTCATCTTTCAACTCCCAACGGAGCACAGGTCTTCAACAAACTTCTTCCAGCTCTTCCTCTCTCTTGCCATCCCTTTCAATTATTTCCATATTTACCTATTCTTTTAATATCAGCCTCCAGCTCTCTTCTCCATGTCTGTCTAGGTCTTCCCTACTCTTCTTTCCCTGCGGGTTCCAAAACACTGTCTTGCAATGCTTCCGGTTGGTCTTCTCAATGTATGTCCTATCCATCGCCTGCGTCTCTTCCTGAGCTCTTTCTGCACTAGAGTCTGCATTGTTCTTTCTCTGAGTTCCTCGTTTGTAATCTTATCATACCATCTCAGTCTCTCTATTCTACGTAAACATTGGAAGAAATGTATTGATGCCTTATGCTTTAAGGGAAGTTAAGAGAAGAAGAAGAAAAATATAAGTCTTCTCCTACTTAAAGGGGACGGACACATTTCACGACTCTCAAAGTGCAAAGATGTGTATTATAAACAGTTTTAGAAGATAAACTAGAAAAAAAAGTTTCAAGGAAGTAATTTAAAAACGATTCAAGCAATTATGCTGCATGACATATACTAGGAACGAAAAGTAAGTATTAGGTTAGAACATAGTTCATATGCTGATTAATGCGGTTGACTTACTTAGTTTCAATAAGTTACTGATGCAGAAATGAATATAGACGACCAAGACGTTGCTAAATATATGGAGGGATGCCTGCTTCACGTGATTGAGAGAAAAAAAATAAAACAAAAGAATGCCAAAAAAATGTATAAGAAGAAGGTAATTGAAATGGTAAGACGCCTGTGTGTTGTCGGGGCTCGTAAGGGGAGCAAAGAATAGTACCACTTAGACATGCAAGGCAAGTCGTAGAAGGCGCTTAAGGTAGGGGCATAGGAAAGCTACCCTAGTAAATAAAACGCATCGCAGAAATCGGTTGTTCTGGCCTACTTGTAGGCGCTTAACTGTCGTAATGTACAATCGATCATAGGTTCAGATCACACAAAGGTGACAAAGAGTGGTTTACCAAGTGGTTGACGTGGAGCGTTTGGCGGAGATGAGGAAGTTTCTTTCTTTCTCCAATCCTGTTTGCCTCACAGTGTCAGGTCAAGAAGAGATTTCTTAAACGGGCCCTAGTATGCGCTTCGTAGATAGTCTCTTTCGTCGCCTCTGTTATCTCTGTCCATCTTTTGCGTGGCCGGCCTTTTGCTTTGTACCCATTATATCGGAGCAGCATTGCTCTTTGAGGTGCACTGTCTGTTGGTAATCTGCTTACGTGGCCGAACCATTTAATTTGTTGTTTCTTGATGAAGTCTAGTACTGATGTTGTACCCACTTTTTCCTGATGTCTTCATTTCTCAACCGGTCTCTTCTTGTTACATCCAGCATTCTGCGTAGACACTTCATCTCTGTCGTGACTAGTTTTCTTCTATCGTTTGTTGCCAGCGTCCAAGATGAAGAGGTAGAAGTTTGAAAAGAAATAATATATATATATACATAAGACATTATTTGGCGAATGCAGTAGAACGATGCGCGATAGAGCACAAAAAGGTAAGGTAAACTGTAGAATTGAGCTGCTGAATGCTATCCCCGAGTGATTATTTCAATAGTAGAGAAGAATAGTACCACATCCTCCCATGTTGTAAAAGGGGACTAGGATGCATTGTGGCTTTACACCCCCACACTGTAAAACAATACAAGATGCCACAGAAACAAATTCAGAAATAGCTCAAAATGCTCATAAATTGCGTAGCAAACGTTTCTCTCATTTATGAGCTCTGGGCTAGATTTAAACTGACGATGATGACGCATATATTGATACTTCACGCAAAAACAAAACACAACGTTAATAAGTAGAATGAATACTACAAGTACACATAGAGAACATAATTGAGAAGCGGATCGAAGCATCTTATATGTTTAAATAGAATATAACATTGAGAAGTGAATCATTGCATTCTATATGTAGAAATAAAGAATAGAAATGAAAACTGGCATGACGCATGCTATACGCAAAAATAGAAAATATAGTTGAGAATGAAATAGAATAGAAACTAGTGAATTCACATCAATGAGATATAAAAACAGATAATGTATGAGCAATAAAAATGAACTCAAATATGAATAATTCATTGATATTTAAGAACAAACAATATGATTACATTTCACCGGTTTATAGTTTCACTATTTGTTTCATGTTTGATCCGTTATCGCAAACATGAGTTCTGGCTGTTTTTTTACTGTTGATAACTCTAAAAAATATATCATAGCGGCAGTAAACGATACGTGATCGTCTCCATTGTACGTGAATAATTTATTAAAAGTGCATATTTAATAAATAATGTAACCTGGGTATTGTGCAGAAATGATTCTTAACATCAGGACATCTATAAGTGTATACCCGTATATCATCTCCAGGTTCATCAAGATTACAGCTGTCAGCGTGTTGTCATAAATCCTTGGCGGATACCTTTATAAATCTAGGACAAATTATGATATCATATGGTCGGGAACTACAGGTTCTTATTTCAGTTTTTTGTAACTAATATTTAATAATAATTCCTTTCGTCTCGTTATAGGTTACATAGGGACTGCAAGCAATTTCTCCATACCGATATATCCTCGGCAACTCGTTCATTCTCCTCCATGGAACTGATACCGATATTTATTGCATCTCTCAGCAAAGTTCGTTTCAGGTTCTCTTAAGGTCGTCCCTCTCTTTCTTGAAATCTTTGCATGCCACTTCAATGCCTGCTTTGATATTCGTTGATCATTTCTCCTCAAGGTGTGTCCAACACATCTCCATCTTCTCTTTCTTATAACAGTTGTTACTAGTGGTTGACCAGACATTTCTCTGATTTCATCACTTTCCTGAATTCGTTCCATTTTATATTCATTATTTTTCGCAGACATCTATTTTCAAATGCTATCAGTTTGCTTTCTATATCTTTAGTCATTTTCCAACTCACGCTAAACAATTTTTAAAACAAATATTTGCTGGATAAATATAGAGAAGTTTAAATGTAAAGAATTATTCATAGGAGGATCATCTTCTTAACATAACGGACATTTGCGTATTTGCTAGATCTCTTCCATGTATTCCAGTGTATTTAGACTAACAACTCACGTGATGTGTTGGTTTGTGTATCCACTAGGGTTTTTAGCATGGTCTTTCCGTTTTGATGAATCTATCGACATGCATAACTTGCGCAACATTTTAAAAAAAGATTGTACATTTCAGAAAAATCAGATGAGAAATAGATGATGAAGATGACTTGGGAATGTGGTTAGAATACCAGGCAAAACTAACTTTACATCAGCAAGATGGATCGTTTATGAATTTCTTATGTGAGATATGACATGAAGAGAGACAGAAGGATGTGTGGACAGACATACAGAGAGATAGAGACACATACAGAGACAGAGAGACATAGACACAGAGATACAGACAGAGACACAGACAGCCAGAGATGCATACCGACAGATAGACAGACAGAGATACAGAGAGGCAAACATGCATACATATAGACAGACATAGACAGACAGAGAGGGAGAGTTGGAGATACGAACATATCGACAGGTAGATAGACGGACAAGTAAGTAGAATGACAGATGGGTTGACAGACATATGGGTAAACAGACAGGTAGGTAGACGGACAGGTAGGTAGACGGACATGTGGGTAGACGGACAGGTAGGTAAGACGGACTGGTAGGAGGACAGGTGGGTAGACGGACTCGTAAGTAGAAGGACAGGTGGGTAGACGGACTGGTGGGTAGACGGACTGGTGGGTAGACCTACTAGTGGGTAGACGGACTGGTGGGTAGACGGACTGGTAGATGGACTGGTGGGTAGACGGACTGGTGGAAAGACGGACTGGTGGGTAGACGGACTGGTGGGTAGACGGACTGGTGGGTAGACGGACTGGTGGGTAGACGGACTGGTGGGTAGACGGACTGGTGGGTAGACGGACTGGTGGGTAGACGGACTGGTGGGTAGACGGACTGGTGGGTAGACGGACTGGTGGGTAGAATGACAGATGGGTTGACAGACATATGGGTTGACAGACATATGGGTAAACAGACAGGTAGGTAGACGGACAGGTAGGTAGACGGACAGGTGGGTAGACGGACAGGTGGGTAGATGGACTGGTGGGTAGACGGACAGGTAGGTGGACGGACAGGTAGGTAGATAGGTAGAGATGATAGAGAGAAAAGGATAAGATAGATAAGATAGTTGAGATAGATACGATAGATAGGGATAGAGGGATATAATGATTTAAAGATAGAGAGACGGGTTAGGGTATTGTGGGGTAGGATGCAACATACTGCAAGACAGCCGGCTCTATCAACACCGATTCCCGCCTGCCCAGCATGTTCGTAACACATAGGACGACGGGTGATAAGCCCCTTATGAGTGCAGTTCAATTCCGTGGGCTGACAGAAAAGCCACAGGTTATCCACATTTACGGTGTTCGTGGCACCGAACCGAAGAGTTACGATGTCCATAGCACCGAACCGAAGACTTGAAAAGCTCAAGTGCTTTTGGATCGGAAATAAAGAAAGAAAAATTCCAACACCGATAACATTCACATGACTTGAACAGCAGATACAGGTTAACATATGAAAGTTATAATCGACGATACACTCTTTACACTTTTTATGGCTGTTGTTTACCACATTTCTATGCATGAACAGTTTCAGCTCCAACAAATTACATTGTTTCACTGACTCACTTACAAACACTTGATAGAGGCAGTATTTCCATCAACTTCCATCACTTTACTTGAAGTACTTCTCCTAGCAAGATGCCACAATGCAAGAACGGCTTTACTGTTTTATTCAATAATTGCCAAGGATACAAGATGAAAAAGATAAATTTTAAAACTGCTGAATTGTGTTATTACAAATGAGATTTCTTTGTTCTTTGATTATCCGCCCGAAGTAACAATAGAAAATAAAAAACGAAAGCATTGTATTCTTCCTCAAATCTATTTTTTCGTTAATTGACCAAAGAATTTCTCCTTTCAAGTTTCGTTTGTAAACTGCTTCTTCCTGTCTATTGTTACACCTATTGCCGTTTTTTTCGACTTTCTAGTTGACACTTCAAAAGTGGATGTTGATTAGGTAATATAGCAGAGTCGCTCAGAAAGGATTTTATATTTAATGTCAGTAAATGTATTGGCGTCATTCATGGGATAAATAAAGCTATTAAGAATAAATTGAGCAAATCACATTATTTAAACCTCATTAGAAACATCAAACTATTCTTAATAGTTCTTGTAGTATTATCACACGCTTTTTATGATAATGTATACGTTTTGGGGTTTGATTTCCAATAATTGTCAACAAATTTTAATCGAATGGATTAACTCTTACAATACGATACGCCGCCGGACAATCCATAGGATTAGTTCCTCTTTTACTAAACGCCATCTAACAAACAATCACAAACCATCACAAACTATATTTATGATTATGAAACTGCTTTCAGATGGAATCAAATATTAATGTCTAACTCACTACGTATTCGGATAAAATAATTATGAGTCATTAGAAATACTCATTTGTTACATGTGAACAGTCTGTCGAGGTATATACTAAATTGGAGAGTGAGAATGAAAGCAAAAGTGGATAGAAAATATAATGACCCCCACTGAATAAACACGGATATAAAACAACAAGGGCGACTCATCTGGCCCTAGAAGACAAATTAAAGCTCAAACCCCTACACTTAACGGCAAGAGTGGACAACCAATTCCATTATCCGCCAGGGGAAAAAAACAATTGACAGTAGAGAATGAAATAGAGAGAGTTTGTGTATTTGTTAAATGGTGGATTGAGCCAATGTGGCCAACGCAGGACTTTCTAACGTAAGATGGATGTCGTTTTTGGTAATATCAATGCATATTGGCCTTTTTTCTTGGTATGGACATGTGGCATAACACTATTTCTAAAAACGTACTGTTTGATGAGTCACAGCCAACACTAAACTAGGCCAGACAAGTGATGGGGAATTCCCTCACCTAGATCATAGCGGAGGGTGGGGGTGCGCTGGAATTTATATATGTTTGATAGAAAACTGCCATCTGTTTTGAAATTTTACTCAATTATGTGAGTCTATGCTTATTTATTGGTGAAAAATATTCATGATATTTATATTTCTTATTGTTAACCTTAACTTGTTGCACAATATAACTTTGATTTAACATTTTGTGTTGATTTTAAAATGAATTCGTCTACATACAACAATACTGGAATGCGAGGTCACGTGGTGGAGTTGTGGTTTTGTTTTCCCATAGTTTGTACCTCAGTCCACAGGCCCAAAAGTTTACTCTTTGGGCCCAAAAGGCCAAAAGTTGGCTCTGGTTCAGTACTGTTTTCTTGTATATGTGTGTGAAGTCCTGAGGACTTTTGTTGTTGATCTGGATGTAGCTTTGAAAAGAACTTTTGGTGTTGATGTAGCTGTAGTGTTGAAAAAGACTTTAGAGCCAGTGTTATAATGGTTAAAACTGAGCAGTCTAATGGGACAGGAAGAAGAGAAACATTCGATAGACAGATAGAACAGCCTTCATATACCAACACTTTTGTACACACTATTTAAATAATGTTAATGATAAATGTTAATGCGAGTATCGCTTGTATTGTTGATGGTTTGATGATTGTCATAATGATTGTATCGATGATACGTAAGAATAATAATAATAATATTAATACTTAATAATAATAATAATAATAATAAAGCGTATAACCAACGAACTTTGCGGGGAGAGACAAGAAATATCGTACTCAATTCTCTAGAAGAGATTGAGCCAGTTGGACATGGACAGAACGGTATAAAGAAATTGATTGCATGCCCTATGTTACTTATAGTTGTACGAGAAGAATCTCTTATATAAACAATAAAAGTCGTAATAGTGTTAAGATGGAGTCATCACCACATATGTTTCTCTAACGATATATTTTCTCTGTGTGGAGAATGTGTATAGACATGTCCTTTTCTGGCCAATCCTTATGGTATCAGCCTACGCTTTTATGTATTATTTTACTATTTTACCACCCACAAATGCTCTTTGAAGATTTGTTTTTGAGAGGGAGTTAAGTCTGCTCAAATGTTTGAACAATATGAGTTTTCGACGTTTATTCACTAACAGAAGTACTTCGTGCTGTCCTGACAGTACAGTTATTTTATTCCTGGCAAATTTGTCTGTTTTGTTTCTTTAGAGGAGATTAAAGTTAATTACATATCCTTTACAGGACTTTGCGAATCAACACCAGATTTTTAACGCTGTTTGTGATTTTTCTAGGCATTAGGTTAATCTAGGCATTTTTCTGAACAGTAGTTTGCCATTGCTTTCTGAACGGGTGGTACAATCGTCCTTTTGTAAAAACCACGCGAAACAATTTGCAACCAAATTGTCCGCACCGTGAATCGAACTCAGAACGTCGGGGTTAATAGACCGAGTCACTATCCCCTGGCCACAGACGCCACCATTAGAGGAGATTACAAGCATAAAATGTCCCAGTCGAAGTTAAGACTTTTTCCGACCGTAACAGTTCCCAGGTCTACACACTCTTATTTCGGTACTAAGGAAACACATATATTGATTAGTATCTCCTTAACTTGATTATCCTTTCATGTTTTCCTGCTAGACGATTTAAGATGCTGAAGTTTCCTTCTTTGACACACATCAATCGCATTTATTGTTAGTAACCTTTGTTGCTGTTGGGCTTGCATTTTGTTGTCTATTCATCTGATAAGTTCCCAAACGTAGAATGTCTCAAAACATTTTCTAATAACCATATTCAAATCATCATCTTCTTGACTTCAACGTTTAAACTAACATAGGAAGCTGCTAAAGGTGATTCTTATGTACTTGAACATCAGGTAATGTTGGAAGACGTTTCCCTTTAGCTTTATAAATCAGCTCAACTTGATCAAGAATCATTATTTTCTCACCCTGAACTGCTTCTTCCAATATGGTTTTTAATAATGTATCGTGTATGTAGATTCAGCCGTAGTGAGATCGATTACAACAGAAGCCTACCTGGTTCAAATTCCGGTAAGGGCAAGTTCGGAAGCAAATTAGTACCCATGAATTTTTACGAACTGTAAAAATAGACCTCAATGTTCAGAAAACAATAGTAAACTACTAAACGTATAAGTGGTGCATAGAAAATCAACCATTCGTTTACTGTTGTTGATGACTACGTTCCGTAAAGGATATGCCACGATTTTCATGTTCATCATTTCCTTTCCTGAGATCAGCATTCAGTATGTGTCTTAAGATTTAGTAAATACAAAGCAGTGGACACAACATACACAAAATAGATAACTCAGAGCGAGACAGAAGCAGGCGAAGATACATATGTGTCATAAATTATAAAGATCAAACGAAGAAAAATAAAAAGCAAGTAAGAATTTGTATGTTTTTATAACAAATGATTCTTCCCATCATGTTTAAGAAAATGTGTTCCCTTCGTGTGTGATTGTTGTAATACAGTTTTCTGCAAACACAGTGTTTCCACATTTATTTGTCATGCACTGCTGTCCACATATTATAGTTACTAAAACGGGCAAAGACATTTATCCTTCATCTTGATGGTTGTCCATCTCTGTGGATATCCATCACTAGCTTTCTATTTAAAACTGTGTCTCTGAAGACCTTAATTCGTTCTTCATGAACAAGCTACCTCGCTCCACTACATATTGCATTAATACGGTGTAACCACCAGGGACGTGACAAAGGGATACTGTTTTCATTGTTGCCGTTGTCTCTACTATGTTGTTATCTTCTTCCTAATATTTTGATCTTGTTTGCAAAATTACAATATAGAGAAGCATATAAAAACTGCGTTGGTATATACAGTATGCCACTCTTCTTATAAAAATGCAGCGTGAACAGTGTGATCACAAAACATGAAATAGTAGTTTTCAAATAGCCGGAATATGTACAGTGTGATCACAAAACATGAAATAGTAGTTTTCAAATATCCGGAATCTGTACAGTGTGATCACAAAACATGAAATAGTAGTTTTCAAATAACAGAAATATGTACAGTGTGATCACAAAACAGAAATTAATAGTTTTTTAAAATACAGTAATCTGTACAGTGTGATCACAAAACATGAAATAGTAGTTTTCAAATAGCCGGAATATGTACAGTGTGATCACAAAACATGAAATAGTAGTTTTCAAATAACAGAAATATGTACAGTGTGATCACAAAACAGAAATTAATAGTTTTATAAAATACAGGAATCTGTACAGTGTGATCACAAAACATGAAATAGTAGTTTTCAAATAACAGAAATATGTACAGTGTGATCACAAAACATAAATTAATATTTTTTATAAAATACAGGAATCTGTACAGTATAAAAATGGACGTTGAAAACATTGAAATTCATAATCATCAGTCCTCGTCGCTCCCAATGATAATTTAAGCAGCGAAAAAAAAATGTTCCACTAAATTCAATCTTGCGACATCTGTCTACCTCGAACCTAGTCATAATACTAGTAGTAATGTTAGTAGTAATATTGGCAGTTATAGTAGTCGTAGCATTAGTAATAGTAGTGGCAGTAGTCGTAGTAGTATTAGTAGTAGCATTAGTAATAGTGGTGGCAGAAGTTGTAGTAGTATTAGTAGTAGCATTAGTAATAATTGTAGTAGTAGTAGTAACAGTAGCAGTAGTAATAATTGTAGTAGTAGTAACAGCAGTAGCAGTAGTATTAGCAGTAGTAGCAGCAGTAGTAGCAGCAATAGTAGCAGCAGTAGTAGTAGTAGCAGCAGTAGTAGTAGTAGTAATAGTGGTAGCAGAAGCAGCAGTAATGGTAGCTACTGTTATAAATGATAAATATATAGAGAAATCGATGATTTGTTTTTTTCACTCTAAAAATACACATTTAGACAAAAACAATGATACCAAAAAGAAGTGGAATAATACGTGTTCCCACTAAAAAGAAAATGAATTACATGTATCCTGTTAAGTGTATCAGTAGTACTTTGCACACGGGGATTAACAAAAGTGAGTGTCTTAATAAACATACGTGGATTTCAAGAGGTCTGGGATCGAGTAATCTGGCTAGGAATTGAGTTCTAGAAAAAAAGTATAGTAGCACTTGAGGGTCTGACGAGATGTGAAATGGTTGAATGTGTTCCAAAAATGGATCTGAACCGGCTGTCCTGTTACTGCAAAACCAGCAACTTTTTTTTCTTCTCTGGTTGGGATTAGTTTGAATTTGTTCTAGGTTTTTCTTCTTATTTGTTGACATTAATATGAAATGGAAGAACACTGATGTCATGAAAGAACTGAATGTTAAAGAGTATTGGCTGATAAACAATTTTTCATACCATTTATGAATATTTTCCAATGACAAGAGGATGCTAATTAATATTTGTTGTAGCTCACATGTTGTATTTCGTACAGGTTAAGTAATAAGATCAATTTAGACAAATAAATCGCTGATAAAGAACAAACTGTTCCTACACTAAACTGAACCTACCTGTCTCCCTTTATAACTGTTAAAATTATTTGGTGGCCGGTCTCTCAAAGCAGAGTATGCACAGATGTGTTATTTCCTTAAAGGGGTGAGTTGATTGTAGGTGTCTACAACCAGAAAAATAAAGGGTGTGGTTAGAGGGAAGTAGAATGGTTATAAAATAAAACAAGTTCACAAAAACGAGAAAACTTGCTGTTCATGAGAGTACTACGAGGAAACCTTAAACTTATTCTTATTTTTTTAAATTTATTTTCTTGAAATTATGATTTAACAGTAAAACCGGTTGTGAAAAATAGATCGCCATAAATACATAATGTGGGCGTCGCCGCATTGGGAGTCTCTGACCTACATTTCATTTTGTCAACTTTCACACTATTATTCTGTTCTTGGCTTGAGAAAACAATTTAAATTTCTCAACAAAATAAAAACAACAAAAAATAGCTTTGCTTCAAACCAAAACTATAACGCAATTTTTCCTTTCAGTCAAGCAAACACGCTCCTTTTCCATTTTGTTCTTCTCTACATTAAACCTATTTTACTCTGTTTACAAACACACGAATTTCTCTCTGCATGTCTAAAAAAACCATTAAGTCCAAGGATTTGAGCTTCCATTAAAGCAAAACTCTTGACTAAGCTTCCGGGTGTTTTTACTCCGACTTCTACAGATACATCAGCAGGATCTATGTATTTTATGTCGTCGGTAGCTGGATCGCCCTGGGGTAGTGCAAGTTAGCACTGTGTATTAGCACAGATAAGACGCAGACATATACAAGAATGCCTGAGTTTACATTTTTGTTTTATAGTAATTCCAGTATGTTATGGCTAATCGTTGATGCTGTTTTATCTCCATATCCCTACCTTGAAATGTAGTAACAACAACAGATAAATTATTTTTAGAAAAACGGCGTTATAAAGGAACTAATTTTCATCTAGGCACAGATGAGGATCAGATATCTACAAGAATGCCTAATGTTACATATTTATACTATAGTAATTCTAGTATAGTATGGATAATTTTTCATTATGTTGTATCTTCATATCCATACCTTAAGATATAAAATAATAAAAACAACAATCCCTCTTGTATCGTTATACGTTACAATGGGCCTGCAAGTAATTTCTCCATATCGCTCTTTTCTTGTGCAAATAGCTCATCCTCTTCTATGGAATTGAGACCGATATGTCTGTTCCTCTCTCAGCAAAGTTCTTTCAGGGTCTCTCTAGGGTGTCGCCTCTTTCTTGAACCCTTAAGATATAAAAACAACAGGTACATTTTTCTTAGAAAACTGCATTATATGCAAACTAATTTTTTTTTGACGGTACAAGATAATTGTATTCAAATGAATGTATATTGCAAGATTATGCAAGTACAATTAGTGAGCTTGTGTAAATATCAACATGAAAATTCGTAAACCCCAGACAGAATCGATGTTGATCAGTAAAGCAACAACCATACTTTAATGTAGAGGTCAGTTATATTAGGAAAAAACAAATATGAGATTAAAAAAGAATTCAAAGTTTGATTTTTACAGATAATGATAAACCAGATAAAGATATTGAAAACACATGCTAAAAATATTTAACGCAGTAATATACCAATTGCTTATACTACACATACATCCAGTTATCTGTATGAATTGGCAAATGGCGCCAATTTTAAGATGCAAACACGTCACCATGAACACAAAAAGAGCAATGTTCAACACAATCTTTCTCCCCACACTATGTTACCAGTGCCAAACCTGGACGCTGACAACAAACGATAGAAGAAAACTAGTCACAACAGAGATGAAGTGTCTACGCAGAATGCTGGGTGTAACAAGAAGAGACCGGTTGAGAAATGAAGACATCAGGAAAAAGTGGGTACAACATCAGTACTAGACTTCATCAAGAAACAACAAATTAAATGGTTCGGTCATGTAAGCAGATTACCATCAGACAGTGCACCCAAAGAGCAATGCTGCTCCGATACAATGGGTACAAAGCAAAAGGCCGGCCACGCAAAAGATGGACCTCAGAGATAACAGAGGCGACGAAAGAGACTATCTACGAAGCGCATACTAGGGCCCGTTTTAGAAATCTCTTCCTGACCTGACGCTGTGAGGCATACAGGATTCGAGAAAGAAAGAAACATCCATTTATCTGTATGAATTGGCAAATAATAACTGATAACAGCCATTTTTTTCATCATATACCCTTCTAAAATAATGTGATGGAAATTAAAGTAGAACAATCATCGCTTTACACAAAATTAAAACACTAAAACACAGTATGTTTGAAACTGATAGGAAAACAAAGATCAGAATACTAGGAGCATACATATTCCTGCCAGTGGCAACGTATGAGTGTGAATCATGTATTTTTAAACAAGGCAGTGGAAAAACAAATATGTTCTTTTGAATGTAAGTGTTACCAAAGAGTCCTTGGTATAACATGGGAAGAGATGAGAGAAAATACATCTATCCAGAAAGAACTCAAAATTAAAGAAGACTGGCTGATGCTACAAAAAAGAAAAAGAAAACTAAGATAGGTTGGACACATACAAAGACACGAAGGGAAGGAGAAGTCCATCATGGAAGGGGGCATACCAGTAAAAAGGAGAAGAGGAAGACCACGGAGTAGATGGATTCAGGATGTAACTGATGGTTTAAACATGACGGCTGCAGAGGCGGGACATCTGGAATATAAGAGAGAGAAATTCCGAAGGACACTTAGGGTGGCAAAGTTCTGTTCAGGAAGTTATTTGATCATAATCCTCTGCTATCTATGTCAAACATAATACACGTAAATAACAATGCGAGGTAAAAACACAACACGTCAGATGAGAAGAAAAGATATGAATGTAACTAGAAACGAAAAGTGAAAAAAAATTACAACATTCAGAATATTGCAAAAACAACAACCCGCGTCAAATGAATAGAAAAAAAGAAATTGTAATGGATTGAGTATCTTATCCGAGTGGTTCCCAATTAGTTATTATAAAATGTATACATTGCTAGCGATATGGCGCAAGAGTAGAAGAGATATCTGGAAGCAAAGGATAGGCAATATCCCATAATTATTAAAACTACATGAGTTCACAACAAATGCAGTGCACCTAGCCCATGAGAAAAATCTTCATTCACAACGATGCTTAGAGAAAAATGTGGACTGGATTAGAGATGAGATAGATCCCTCCCTGCCTGATACTTCTCCGCGCCTCTAAGTTTATTAGAACAATTGTGTTTATGACATATCATTTTATTATCAAATTATTTTGTTTTATAAAATATTTCTATATTAGCAACATTTGTATGAGAATCTGTTAGAGTAATGTAACAATACGAGAACACTTGAAAAAGTTGCTAACAATCTTTATTCAGGACCGTGCGGTATATTTTCTCAATATGATGCAAGTCTTCGAAATGCCACCCCTTAAATGTTTTTCTTTAAAATAACCTTCAATACTGATTTTGGTTTCCAGGTTTATACCCTCCAAAAGTATCTTCTCTATGCACACATGTCGTTTGATGTGTCCGATATATTTCATTGTCCTTGATTGTATGCTCTTTAATAGCTAGTTACGTTTGTAAAAAGTGTGTTATCAAATGTGTTAACTAGATGTATAAATTCATTATCAATTATATTGTTTTTATTCAAAAAGTAGTCGCCGAACAATCGAACAGCTAACAATTGACACAAGAGCACTAACTGGCACAACGTACTATCGCTCTTAGGCTCAGATCACATGTAAAGCACACAGAGTGGTTAACAAGTGCTCGATATGGAGAGTATAATGAAGAAGAAGTTGACGATTTCGACTAAGTACAACATTATAAGATGCTACGAATAGAAATGAGAAAATATAAGTATTTTGTACATATAAAGAGACACAGAGGTCTGGAGAAGACCATCATGGAAGGAGGCATCATTGATGGAGGCATCCTGGCAAAGGGGAGAAGAGAAAGACCCCGGAGAAGATGTATTCATGATGTAACTGATTGTTTGAGCATGACGGCTGCAGAGACGGGACATCTGGCATATAAGAGAGAGAGAGATACATTCCGAAGGACTATTAAGGTTGCAAAGCTCTTCTCAGGACACGCTATTTAATGATGACGGTGACATTGTAATTAGTATTAGAACTTTACCACAAATTCGTTTACTAAACAGCACAACGAACAAAACAATGGTATAGTATGTTCCAAACTAAATGTAACACTAGGAAACAGTAGTATTATTAACACTTTTCATGAATAACTAAACAAACACAGACTAAAAGAAACGTCTAAAATTCCAATAAAGATGTTTATCATAATACGTAATTATCGTCCTCCCATGAAGTAATCATATGGGTTTATTCTCTCTTTCTCTCTCTCTCTCTCTCTCGATCACCGCCCAGACCGATGTACCAGATCTTCCCATTAATTCTATTCATGTGGAAATCTGATTCATGCAGCCTTAGTATTGGTGTGTTTTACGTCACATCTTCAGCACCATTTAGAGCTCTGGTGCTTATCCTTCGGCGATGTGTTCAGTTTCAGCCAACGTTTACTCGGTTCGCTCTCCGTTCTGTAGGCATTTAGTTTTTTTACGGTGTGGGGTAGCTAGCCTCTTACGACATGCGTGACAGGTAACAGTGGTTCTATTCTTTACACCCCAATTTGGGCCACGGTAACCACTCGGGCGACGGTTTTATTCAAGATCGATTGATTGATTGATTGATTGATATGACCTTCATCATGGCACTTAGGTGAATAACCATGTGTGTTTCGACATCTTTCTTACAAAGGAAAATCTTAGTGGCAGTTCACAAACTCAACAGCACAAGTCAGTGTTCCTGATCATGATTGCGGCCTGTATTAGTGCTTGAGCCTCTGCGGTGTAGTTTGAACAAAATTTACCAGTTGGCATGTACTTTGTTTCGGTGTGATTGTTGGGATATGTAATATAGATACCAGCCCTTCCGTTCTTGATTGCATCTGTTGCAAATCCGTCGGTGTAGGCGTGGATCCATGATTGTTTAGGGTAGTTTTCTTGGATCATGCACTGTGCCCCTGTGGCTCTGCTGAACAAACCACAGAACATGTCCTGCAAGACTGCCCCATGTATGTCTTCCCAAGAAAGGAATGCTGGCCCTACAACACAACACTACATTCAAAACTACATGGCACTAGAGATGAGCTCCAGACTACAGTCGATTTCATCATAAGAACACGTCTAACGGTATAATCATCAAAAAAGCGATCGCAAAGAAGAAGAAGAAGTGTTCCTGATGAAATTTTTTTAATGTTGAAATTTTGTGTAGGAATTCTTAATCTTTTTTTATAATGAATTGTTGCCCTGACAGCAGATTTGAGGCATGTTCTTATCGAATTTCATCTGCCAATAGTCATGTTACGTTCTCAACCTGAACTATTCAGCCTACGTTTTATAGATATCACCGATATCAGTAGGCCAGGTTTCTTCGATACTTTTGATTTACAAGGGTAGCGTTCTTAGGCCCCTACCTTAGTCACCTCTTACGACAGGCCAAGTAGGTCGCAGTATTCGTTGATTCCATTGCCAGTCCCGGCAACACACAGGCGATTTATGTTGTGAAATCGTTAGTTAAATTCCGTCAACTTCTTCAAATATGGACATAAACTATTTCATGAAATATATCATGCAATTATGAGTTGTGTTTGAAACTGATCTTTATTGAACTACTGCCAATATGAATGTGGTATCATGTTCAGTTTATGCTTGGTCCAACTCTTTCTTTTTTTCCCCTCTTTGCTTAATTGATTGATTGATTGATTGATGTGACAATCATCTTTGCACCTTTATAACAACCATGGCAACCATATGTGCTCTTATCTCTTTCTAACATAGAAAAATCTCAGCGACAGTGCATGAACACTGTAGCACCGGCGAGGATACCCGATGTAAATTTGAAGATAGTAACAACATTTTATGGGAATTTTATTTTTTAATCTTTCTAATGAATTTAGCCTGGACAGCGCATATCCAGCCTTTTCTTGATTTTGAACTGTTAAAGCTTCTTTGGCGTGCTCAAACTTAACAAGGGACCTATTGTTTTATCATCTGTCTTCGAGATGACTACGACCACTATCTAACCTACATTGAGATCATTATTCTCCAGTAAACTACCCGGATGGCTTCCACAAGGGAGCAAAATGAGCATCATTGGAACGTGAAGCAAGCATCGAGCATCTACGCCAGTCTTCTCTTTTATTCATTCCCGTTTCATAATGAAGCATAGGACATCATCGGTTATCATCAACATGTATAATAAGTTTTCACTTCTGCATCCTTAATGGAAAATAGCGTTCATTCAGTGCAGTTTCTCTAACAAAGTCAATGTTACATGTTGCTGTTTCTAGTCCTAAACCAATTTCGAAAACATATGGACATATAGCTTCATCGATATAAAGGAGGACTGCAGTAACACTATGTAACAATAACGAAACACGTAAAAACAAAGTACTGTAGTTTTATCAAATACATTAGGAATTTATTGTCCGATACCAGTGGCGACTCGTGATCGTTTTTGTTGGTGGGGCCAGACACAGCATTTCGGGAAAATCATGATTGTGGGTTAGGTTATATTTTATTTATTAAATAATAAATGCACGTTACGCATTAGTGTTGGTGGGGCCCGGCCCCTCTGGCCCTTAATGACGAGCCGCCACTGTCCGATACTATATGTTCTGACCGGTCTAAGAAGTGAAACGCTTCACTTCTGTGATAACCTTTGCTTGATAAAGGCCTTTTGGTCGAAATATATAGCTGCACACATCACACAATTTATACATATTTTATTTTAATTTACTGTAGCCGTTTCAGACCTTGGGGTATAAAGTCACTTCACTTTTATAAGTCCAAGTGTGCAGGAGGTTGGAGGAAAAATATCACAGTCGCATCTAAGGTAACCTGGTCAATTGTTCTATTGGATCGGACCATCCAAGACATGCCACGCCTGATTCTAGCGCCTTCTACATCTTTGCGTTCGTTCATTACGACCAATTTTAATCACTCTTTGTAATATGTTTGATCTTTGCCAAGAACGTGTATACGTTACACATTGGTTTGGTAGGCTCCTAAGCCCATAGACTTCTACACGCTTAGGACACATGCACTCGATTTAAGCCAAACCTCCTTAATCACCTCTTACGACATGCGTGACTGGTGACAGCGGTTCTATTCTTTACATCCCACATTTAGGCCCCGGTAACCACTCGGGCGATTCTAGTGCCCTTAACATCATTAATATTATCTCTTATGCAGTGTAGGTATCAATATATATATATATATATATATATATATATATATATATATATATATATAATCATTAGGTGCCGTATTGGCTGACATAGACGATCACAGATCTCCACTAATCTATGTCTCTGGTGTTTGCTATTATCCGTGAAGTTGACGCACGTCCGTGACATGAGGTCGATAAATATACATATATGTGTGTGTTTCATGTGTGTGTGTGTTTGTTATGTGTGCGTGTGTGTGTATATGCGTGTGTGTGTGTGTGTGCAACAAGATAAATATTTAGACAGAACGACAGATAGACGTTGGAGGGACAAATAAGCAGAAAGGTAGAAAGATGAGAGTGAATCATAGATAGAAGGATAGAGACGATAATGACAGATAGACCGAGAGACAGATATATAGACAGTCAGACTAGCAGATTGACAAAAACAAAAATATAGACATGCATATATATATATATATATATGGGATTCGTGACATCAATATCAGTGATTTATTTCAACAACTGACATCTGATATCTATGTCAAGCTCAGTTCCATGAGTTCTACAATCTCCTAAGCTAACTAACTTTAACTAGGATTTATAAATCTGGCAAGGCTAACACTTACCCATCTCCTAATACGTTAATTATTTCTTGCTGGATATACCCACGCATTATTAGGTATATCCAAAAATGTATCATGAGGCAGATTGTACAAGACATGTACTTGCGCAAGTATGAAATATAATACCAAATACCTTGTTTCTGTTACTAGTGTTACAAATATTCTCATTGACAAAGCTCAGCAAGAAGGTGTTTATCATTGAGAAATGCATGTTATTGATTGCTGGATTGTTGGTGTCCGTTTCTCTGCCATTGTTTTGTTTTTAAAATAATATGAGAGTGTTACCCAAGTCATATATTTACATACATCGTCTTGTAGGCAACTTCTTCTTCTACTTCTAACACGCCATATCGACTACAAGTTAACCACTCTGTGTGATGTGTATGTGATTTGAGTCTAAGAGCGATTGAACGTTGTGCCAGTTATGCGTCTACAAGTAGGCTAGCACATTCGATTTCTGCGATGCTTTTTATTTACTAGGGTAGCTTTTCGAAGTCCTACATCAGTCGCCTCTTATGTCATGCCATGTAGGTGGCAGTGGTACTATTCTTTGCTTCCCTTGCGGGCAGGGCCGTGGGGTATATTTTCTCAGTATGATGCACATCTTACAAATGCCGCCCCTTATTTTGTTTTCCCTTAAAATAACCTTCAATTGTAATTTTGATTTTGTTGCTTATGCCGCCCCCTTATGGCACCGCCTGATGCGGCCGCCTCTCTGTATCAGAGAACGGCACGGCCCTGCTTGCGAGCCACAATGTGGATGTAAAGATAGATATGGATACCTATTGACGTTTACTTTAGGATGTCCACTGATGAGAGCGTGCTACCTTGTAAGAGTGAGAGAATTGTATATTTCAATGACATTGACAATTATGCCGACGGAATCACTTTGTTCCTGACAGAGCTACCCACACAGGATAGACCAAACGTGAAAGATAAGAATAAATGTATCCTCATAGCTCACTAAAATGGGGGTTGTGAGCAACATTGACAACCTTGTTTCTTAAAACCCTTTAGCTGATAAGGACGTATATATACGTTTCCCCATTTAATTCTAAAGACGCATTAACACGTCTGCTATTATCTCTCCTATGTGGGCCAAAGACGTGTTAACACGTTATACATTGCTACTGTCACTGGTATAGGCGTACATTCACGTTTTTTTTACCTATAAACAAGGGGTAGCTATTTTTAGCTCAGCCTTCGGAAAGTATGTAGCAGCGAAAGGGTTAAAACTAGACCAAACGTTATGAAATCTTCAGTAACAAATACGTGCTTTTGAGGTCGGGTGGTTTTGGGACAGAATGCAACTTTCAGCTGTAACGACTTGCGTAAAAGAAGCAATACATCAAATAGTGCATCGAATGGTGCATAGAAAATTCTTATTGTAACCTCATATGTTACCAGACATGAAGATAATTATAAGTCCTCGTCACTCCTTATAAGATATAAGGCAGATACAAGATATATTTGTTGACTTCAATTTTGTGTGTATCTTGTCTATCTCAAACATAGTCATATGCATCTCTTTCAGCTCTGTTTTAAAAGTTCGTCTAAATGTGTTCCGATGTCTCCATTTTCTTCACAGTCCCCGTGGTGCACAAAGCATTGCAGTTTTTGATCCCCTTTATTTTCACCTCCATGAGACATTATTCGCCATCGTCTCTTTTCTACTTTTATATTTCTGTCTTCCAGACAAGTCAGTTCTTAAAACCTGATATTGCTTATCTTATCCTCTAAGGTATATCCAAGTATTTTTCTAAGAATTCCTCGAATCCCTTGAATCCTCTTAACATACTTTCTATTTTCTTATGTGTTGTATAAGTCTCAGATTCATAAAACATGATCATGAAAATAAGGAAAATTAAGAACTGCTAGAACTTGTAAATGTAATACAATCTTGTCTCGTCTGTCTTAGTCTTTAGCAAAACCTCTTTTATGGGATTAATTACAAATACACGAAAATCCATTATATATTAGCAGCATGATTCCCATAGTACATAGGATTACTGTGATGTATTAACCCCTTCTTAAAAAAATACGCTGGCGCTGGATAGGACACACTTTGCGAAAACCTGAGGGAATATAACAAGAAGGGTCCTTGCCTGGAACCCACAGAGACAGCGATAGAAGGGGAGGCCGAGAAATACATGGAGACGAGATTTGGAGGCAGAGATGAACAATATAAAGAAGAGCTGGAGGGAGCTGCAGGAGATAGCTAGAGATAGGAAAATTTGGCATCAGTTGGTTGAGGACCTATGCCCCAATCCAGGTTCAAAAGGCAAAAGAGAGGAAAAGAGAAATTAACCCCTTCACTCTGCTGAGCTGCTATAAGGGCTCACTGTATATTTTAAGTAACGCAAAGCCAGTATACATACTTATTTAGTATACATTCCAATATAATGCCGTCTGAAATTAAAACAAATTACCGAGTAAAAGTGGTAACATAAACAAAAATATAGATTAGATATTAAGGCCCCCGTATTTATATTTTCGATTAGTCTATGTAGATATTAATTCGGTCTTAAACTATAAAAAATATATGCCCATGAGCACTCAAAATACGAACAAAATTGACACAAAAACACTAGATGAAAGCACATACCATACAACAGAAGAAAATGCGTGATAGGCAAAACGGATATCTGAATCCTGCCTTTTTGAGATACCACTTAGTTCGGTAATGACTTTTTTTTTAAATTCTAACCGACCAATTCTTATCCAAACAATTTTTTTTTTTTAACCCAGTCTTGCGTGATTACTAATACAAGGGAAAAGTCTACTGGAGTAGACCGGATGAAAAGTCTCGAAAAATAGAACAGCCTGTTTCCATCATTATTCTGGTATCTCATGTGACGCCACTGATAAACCAAATTATTTCCGGTACATTTATTCCTTTAGAAGAAGCATCTTGCATGACTAAGAATGTATTATTTTCAAACTCTAAGTTGTCCCATGAAGAAGAGACACGTCGGTTTGAATATGTCACAAGGAACACTCTTGTAGATACGACTGAGTGTTGAACGTACTCGATTCATTGAGTGGTGCATTATTATTCCACGGTCATGCATGGCTGATGAATATATTTTTTTCTCTGAAGATTGCTAAGAAGAGATAAATCTCTCACCCTCCACATCCGGGTAACTTGAGATCGTTGACCTCAGTCGGGAAATGGGAAATTCGTAGTTGATGTGGGCTGACTGGTGCGTACTGCATATTTGATAGAACAATGTAAGGCAAAAATAACAATCACACAAGCCACCAGAACAGCGCAAAATAAAAACAGAAAACCACGACATTGGACCAGGGCCGTGCGGTATATTTTCTCAGTATGATGCAAGTCTTCGAAATGCGGCCTCTTAAATGTTTTTTCCTTAAAATAACCTTCAATTTTAATTTTGATTTTGCTGCTTATGCCGCCCCCTTTGATGCCGCCCCCTCTCTGTATCATAGTACGACACAGCTCTGCACTGGGCAACAACCTGGTAGCAATGTGACGGCAAGAGATGAAGAAGAAGATGTAAGCATTATTTAAATTCTACGCGATTCTGAAAGTCTTTAGTTTCAGTTCGGAATATCTTCATTGCACTCCGGACATGTCCATATGTGCTCCGATTTCCTTCGCAATATCTCCAACAGCGTCCTGCGACTTACCATACCACTTTAATTTGTATTAATGAAATACAAATCGTGACATATTCTTTACAGGACGTAGCCATCAACCATAGTAAACTAGTCGTTGATTGTCTAGGTACTACGTATACGTTCAGTAGTTCGCCATTGCTTTCTGAACGGTGAGGTATATTTTTACCTTCTGTAAAAATCCCACAGAAACGAATTTTTGTTCCAAACTTGCCTACCAGGTACACTTGGGTTTATGATCGAGCTCACTACCTCTTGAACTACATACCTGGTGTGTTATTCTATAGTCCAAAGTTATTTATTGAGATCAAAAGTGTTAGTAATACTGATATTCATTAGCGTTAACTTTACTTTGTGAAATAATATAATTGTGATTTTATAATTTGTGTTATATTTTGACAATGCGTTCGTCTGTAACTAACAATACTGAAATGCAAGGATCACTTGACATAAGAAGTATGTTGTCTGGGAGTCTCCTCTTGACCTGAAAGGGCATTCGAATACAGGGAACTGTGGCTCCGGTTGCAGCTATTGCTTCGCGTCTCTTCGCTAACAACGTCTTCATTGCTTCAAAAATAAAGAAACGAAAAACAGAGCATACAGACACAAACTCATCATTTAACTGTGGGAAGGGACAGATCAGGCAATCGGCATTTGATAACAGTATGAACGTTCTGACAAACGGACAGACAATGCAGTGTTTTGATTATCTGGCAGTGTACGCAGTTTGCAAAATTCTAACTGTATTGGTATTAGTTTTAACATGGAGTCAACAAGACATCCTTCTTCTTCTTTGCATTGATTCTTTACGCCCAATTTTAATCACTCTTTGTGATACACTTCATCTTTGCCAAGAACGTGTATACGTTGCACATTGGTTTGGTATGCCCCTAAACGCATTGACTTCTACACGTTTAGGACACGTGCATCCGATGTCAGCCAAACATCCTTAGTCGCCTCTTACGACATCCACGACAGGTAGTGGTAGTTCTATTCTTTACACCCCAAATTTGGGCCCCGGTAACCACTCAGGCGGCAACAAGACATACTGAGAAAGGATTATGTCTTCATGGTTAACACGCGTCGAGAGCAACAGTAGCCTAGTTGTTACTGAACACATTTTTTATGCGTATAGTGTGAGTTCAATTTCACAGTAATAATAATAAAAATTTCTCTCGTACCGTTATACGTTACATAGGGCCTGCAAGTAATTTCTCCATACCGCTCTATCCTGGGCAACTCGCTCAATCTCCTCCATGGAACTGAGACCGATATTTCTTGCCTCTCTCAGCAAAGTTCGTTTCAGGGCCTCCTTTGGTCGACCTCTCTTTCTTAAACCCTTTGCATCCCACTTCAATGCCTGTTTGATATTCGTTAATCATTTCGTTCTCACATTCCAAAATCCAATTTTAGTGTGTTTTTGAGCAAAATAATGTACCGAGTCGGATTGCTGACTTCCGCAAAGCGGCTTTCATCAGCAACCGTCATTGATGCACTAGGTGCACCTCACACCACCTGGCTGGTCGGTTTACCAGTATGGCGTCCTTTCTTACAAGTTTCTGTAGCTATTTCAATTTCTTGTGATGAGTTAGCTGGCCTCACGCACAAGTCCTCCTTTTTCATCCAGGCTTGGAACCGGCATTGGCAGAGTTCACAGTGGGCGTGAAATATTTTTCTTACCGTAACTGCTCTCAAGTCGACCCTGTCTCATTTAAATACCAGGAAAAGCAGTGGAAAATAAAGGCTGTTGACGGGATGTTGACCAAATCACCCATTAATTAACAAATATCGGCCTAACACTGTATTACC
Organism: Arion vulgaris; assembly: GCA_020796225.1. Classification (NCBI taxonomy): domain Eukaryota; kingdom Metazoa; phylum Mollusca; class Gastropoda; order Stylommatophora; family Arionidae; genus Arion; species Arion vulgaris. Next base: position 31,886,798 of record CM036761.1, on the reverse strand, counting down.
CAATATACTGCGATGTAAGAAAACGGGTTTCTTGGACGATATACGATCTCAAGATTTTTGTTCAGGTATTGTTCTATGGGAAGATTCAACTTCCAAGTGGAGATAGCAACTAATCATTCAATCAATGTATGTCATCGCTAACTTCCAGTTCCTAGTCCAGCAAAGTAAACACATATTATATGCTGGTTCAACTCGAGAGCGCAACGCCGGTAACTATCGATATATAAGTCACAAATTTTACAACGACATCGAAGTACCTATATGGATGATTACCTCATTCCACGGTCACATCTCAGGACAATGACTTGTCTGTACACACATAGACATGCCGGAGTGCGGACAACGAACGTGCTGACCAGAACCGTGCGGTATATTTTCTCAGCATGATGCAAGTCTTCGAAATATCGCCCCTTAAATCTTTTGTTTTCTTTTAAATAACCTGTAATTGTAATTTTAATTTTGCTGCTGATACCGCCCCCTACCTTACGGTTCCGCCTGATGCAGCCGCCTCTCTGTATCATAGCACGGTACGGCCCTGGTGCTGAGTGACAGTGACTTGCAAATAATGCTACTACTAAAACAAACAGAAGTAAGGACATATCTTTATTTATTTATTGATTGATTAGGACCATCATCATTGCACTTTGGTGAGTAACCATCTGCGCTCCGATCTCTTTCTTACACAGTTAGATCTCAGCGGCAGTGCACGAACTCCGTAGTACCGGTGAGGGTCCCCGTATATGTATCGATACTATGTAGTGGTATCTGTATGTGTTAAGATGTTTCTAAGTTATGTATATGTTCCATTCTGAAGTTCATATAAGGACATATCTGATGGCATTAATGCAGTGCGCACTTAGTTATGTGATACTGGCAAGTCTCAGACATTGGAACTATTGCAATTAATAGAAGTTCAGTCATGACATACCAGATGCCAGATAGTGTCGAGTCCGTGGTAGAAACAGAAGATTTACCAATAACATTCTCATTGGTACGTGCGCTAGTGGACTTTGGGATGGCTGTTGCAGTGGAGGACTGAGCGCGCGTGGAAATGTCAAATGTGCCATGACGTCTATCGAAAACATATCACATATTGATTGCAATTTGACATTGTTGCAGTAAATATTATTGAACCAATAATTTAAGATATCACTTAATCTTAAGTTCAGACTACATTCATGTTATTATTTCTTGCATTCCCAGGTTCGAACAAAATTTAGTGAATGGAGCTTGAATCGTATTTTGCGTACGCTATCCTGTTGGTTGTCTTAGTGACAAGTGGGGCTGATTGCGAGAGAAGCACACAAGAAAATGACAGTTTACACAATAAGTAGGTGTTAGTAGTTTTCTTTTGTTATCCTTCAGAAATGAATTTCAGTACAGAAATTCAAAACATATATGTTAATTATAAATGTGTTGCAATTGTTTGTCTAGTATAATGGAGAATGAGCTACCTTAGCAACTTCATGTAATTTCTAGAGAATATATGAATATTAAGAGTTACTGAAAGAGCCTACCACAGAGAGTCACACAGAAAAAGTATAATGAGTACAAGGCAAGAGGAAGACCACGCAAAGATGGAGCGACGGCATCAAGAACAGCCTTACGAACATGAATATCAGCTTACAAGGTGCCTTAAAAAAAGCACACACAAGATCACTACGTTTCACCCCAACACTTCTATAAAGAAGTAAATGGTGGAAGAGAAGAAGAAGACTGAAAGAGAAAAAAACAGCAATAATTACTAATGTTGTTTCATTTACCTCATGTCTTCTTGGTGCATAAAACAATATATCGTCTCGGAAATATACGTATTGTCGTCAAAACTAAACAGCGTGATGGTTGAGAAAAAGAAATACCGACAGATATTCTTTCTTGAATTTGTTGACCGCCAAGACAACGGTGGCAACAGTACGTAAAGGAACCCTTTTTCATACATCGAGGTAAATGGGAGAATACGGTGTTAGGTCCCTATGTTTTAATGCGTTAAGGCATGCGATGGGTCATGTGGTCAACATTACGCCACCCGTCTTCCTTTGTCAGTGCTTTCACTGAGGCTGGGTCGACCTGAGAGCCGTTACGTCGGAAAAAGATTCGACGCCCACTGTGGAATTGAACAAAGAACACTCTCATCAGAAACAAGTTCTCTAACAATTATGCTACTGCGGCTCTTGATGGCAACAGTATTTAATCTTGAAGATATTGATAATTTTGGTAGGATAACTGTGTAGAGACATTATGTCTAAGCAGACTGTGAGGAGAGTGACGTTTTGCAAAGTGCATGCAACTTAATGAGATTGTTTATTACTCACCATGACTAGAAGTCAGTATTTTACTACCCTAACAACAGGGGACGAGGGGTCACCCAGGTCAGATGTATCCACATATTTATGGCTAGAGTATCATCGTGCCCTGAGTCACTGCATCTTGACTATTGTTGTCAGTAATTAGAAAGCTGTCCATATTGGTATCTATCATCCGTTCAAGTCAGTATCATTCTAGTTTCTGTAAAATACCACAGTTGGTGTATGTAGATTTTTTCATTGATTATATGATTCTAGTTTCTGTAAAAAAAAAAACACAGTTAGTGCATGCATATATCTTCATTGAATGATACATAAGAACATCATCATTGCACTTCGGTGAGTAACCATGTGTGCTCCAATCTGTTTCTTACACATGAAGATCTCAGCTGCATTGCACAAACTCCGTGTCATCGGCGAGGTTCCCCAATGCAATGTGAAAGATGGTGAAGATATTGTGTATGCGTTTTATTTTAAATCTTTTTCTAAATAATTTTGTCCGAGCAGCGGCTTTTCAGACTGATATTCTCATTTTGAGCTACCAAGTATTTTTTTATGTGCTCAAAGGGAACAATGGACCATCGTTTTATCGTCTGTCTCCAAAAGTATTTATAACTCGATCTCACTTACACTGACATTAGCGATTACTGGACAAATATTTAGATGGTTCCACGAGCGAGCGCACCGGTTACCTTTGGCACGAGAAACGAGCACCCAACCTGTACGCTACAAAGATTCACCATATGAAGATAGTTCTTCATGAAAACATATTTGTTTAGATGAACTACAGGTACGATCTTACAAACATAACAAGTTCACTTTACAGTACCACAACTGCTGAACTATATTGTAACATGGTCCGGACCTGTTTAGACATACTCGAAGCAATCTGAGCAGAGTAATGTCTTTTAGTTCCTTATTTTCGCTTCCTTTATGCAATAGGCAGAGGGAGAAGGTGTTGGATGGTATGTCATCGTTGTTCAACACAAGATCGACGTCAGAACTGATTCGCTGCATCAATGAGATAAAGTTGTGATGAGACATGATCGTCTACACCGACAGGCAATTGATTGATAATCTATATATTTTGTTGTATCTTGGTACAGACTGATAGAGAGGATGGACAATATACAACGGCAGTTAGCAGAAGTAACAACATCGATGAGAAACCTAGATACAGATATTGGCACCGCTTTGTAAGTTACTGTTATTTGTATACTGGCATGATGCTATTGTTTTACAATTATTTGTAAATATATACATTTACAAATAATGTTTGTTACTTCATCTTTTGATCTATATCAATCACTTGTTTAAGCATTTGTTGTTGTCTGTATGTGATTTGAGCCTTAGAGCATGAGGTTGTTGTGCCATTTAGATGCTTCCAGATCCGTTGGATAAAACATATCGTCAAAGAACGTAAATTATGTTCAGTGTACAGTAGTCACAACCATTATTTTATTATGTGTAAAGTAGTCACAGTCATTATTTTATTATGTGTACAGTAGTCACAATCATTATTTTATTATGTGTAAAGTAGTCACAGTCATTATTTTATTATGTGTACAGTAGTCACAGTCCTTATTTTATTATGTGTAAAGTAGTCACAATCATTATTTTATTATGTGCACAGTAGACACAATCATTATTTTATGTGTACAGTAGACACAATCATTATTTTATTATGTGTACAGTAGACACAATCATTATTTTATTATGTGTACAGTAGACACAATCATTATTTTATTCGGTGTACACTAGACACAACCATTATTTTAATCAGTCTAAAAGAGACGCAATCATTATTGTATTATGTGTAAAGTAGACGCAAGCATTATTCTTGCAAACAAAATATACGTATCTGTATATATGTGTGTGTGTGTGGGACACGGGGAAGGTAATATATTATCGGGGGAGAGAAAGAGTGTATATACACATGTATGGATATGTTTACATAAGTAGCTTCTTGCTGCGGATGAAGACAAAAGTATCGACATTAATGTTTATAAACCTTGGATTACTTGTTGTGAAATTCTCTTTCAAAGTAGCTGTCGATTGAATGACAGATACACAAATATCAGCAACGAGAAACAATGATGAACATTTTTACTACCTGTTTGAGAATCAATCATAATAAAAAAATCTAGCAAGCTTACATTCAATAACTTGATTAGTCTCACTATAATATTGATCTCACGGAAATAACAACATCAGGATTAGACAATGAACTTTCAACATGAAACTAAGGTGCGAGTTTAAACAGTGCTGTAATGAAATTATCAACTTTGTCATATTAAAACCAAAAAATGCTCTTTTCTAAAGCCGATTTTTAAAACTCGTTTTTCTTGTTCAATTTTTTTTTTTTTAATTGCATATCCTTTACAGGTCTTTGCGAATCAACCCCAGCTTTCTATCGCTGTTTGTGATTTTCTAGGCATTATTAAGTTCAGTAGTTTGCCATTTCAGTAGTTTGTCATTGCTTTCTGAACGGGTGGCGCCATCGTCCTTTGTAAAAATCCACGAAACAATTTGCAACCAAACTGTCCGCAGCGTGATTCGAACTCAGAACGTCGAGGTTAATAGACCGAGTCACTAACCCCTAGGCCACAGAGGCCACTTGTTTAATTTACATGATTGTATTATATTCTGGTGGTAAACTGTTGCGTACTGCTTTTAATCTATTCACCCCTCTGAGTTGATATAGTTGCTTGAGGTACTTTTTAAAGCCAGGATACTGGATAAGTCAGTATACATTGCAATGCACATGCCTCCATAGGTAAAAAAAAGAACCATTATAGAGCGAATAAGGTTAAGTTATCTCACTAGGAGTCTCAATGGTGAAGTGGTTAAGTCATGGGCCTGCTGTACTGAAGGTGTTAGATTCAAATCCGGACCGAGCAACAGGTGCAATTTTTTCATGAGATCCCTAGGATTGTTCTCAAAGTTACGAAGTTACTAGGTAAAATGCTCTCTGCAGATGGAAGGCCATCCATGCCGACAGGGGCGGGGTCATATGGGAAAAGCCTATGCAATTAAGTCATTCCTTCGCCTATGGATCCTTTTATTTTTAGATTCCTAAGATGTGTAACGTGTGTATGTGTGAACTGTTTTCTTTCCAAATCCGACTCTGTCAATTTGATTAGACACTTTTCAATGCAACTGAAGGGTAGCTGGTTTAGTGTAAATAAGTGAGATCGAATTTCTTACAAACGTAATGTGGTCTTTTACCGGCTTAGTGTGTTTCCGAATCTACCTAGTCAAACGTTGGCCTCCGTATGTGTATAATTTTTTTTTTCCTGATCCAGAAGCACTTGAACTTTCATCTCCTCGGCTCGGTGCCATGGACATCGTAACCCTTCGGTTCGGTGCCACGAACACCGTAAATCTGGAGAACTTGTGGCTTTTCTGCCAGCCCGCGGAATCAAACTGCACTCACAGGGAGCTTGACACCCGTCGTCTACTCTCTACAAACACGCTGAGCAGTCGGGCAATGTGTCTAAATCAGGAACAACACTTTCACTGTTCAACACAAAATGTACGTTAGTGATTGATTGATTGATTGATTGATTGATTGATTGATTGATTGGACCATCATCATTGCACTTTGGTGAGTAACCATGTATCCTCCTATCTCTTTCTTACACAGTAAGATCTCAGCGGTTTTGTACGAAATCCGTAGCACCGGCAAGGTTCGCTCAATGTACGATATATTCTGGTCTATTGTTCTTGAACATAGCACAGGACCAAGAATATCATATCTAGAATACAGACATTGGCTAAAAGAAGTCTATATCGCTTTCCTCGTATCAGATGACTAGAAGTGATAACCAATAATATATAATATATGAAAGATATATCAAACTATATATCTTTTGTTGGGGGATTGGGTTGATCTTTAAATCTAAAGCACTCGTCTCCATGTTTGATAGAGTTGTTGATTAAAAGTAAAAGTCCAGTATCAATTTCAGTATCTGGTATTTCTATACCACGAAAGCAAAGTACATACATGCCTGTTTACGTTAGTTAGTCTGTATAACTTATCTTCATACTAGCTGGTCTCATTTGTTCCTATTGAGTTTGTCTTCAGCGATCTCTGGTCATGCGCTTAATTTACTGGGGACCAGAAACAGGGCAGTCAGCTTCAATTCTGTCAATTCCCCAAAGCTTAGTTTTTAGGTCGACTGGATGTGGCAACATGTTGCTTCTCAGCTCACCTGAGTTCAAAGATAGCTATTTACTGTCTACTGTCGTCTATTCCCATGTGGAAGATGGTGTTGGTTGTCCACTCTTGCCGTTAAGCGTAGGAATGGGAGCTTTAATTTGCGTTCTAGGGCTAGATGAGTCGCCTTTGTTGTGTTATATCCGTGTTTATGTAGTGTGGTCTTGATATTGTCTATCCATCTTTTCTTGGCCTTCCCTTAGCTCTAGTACCCGATCTCTTTTTATTGTATGATGTTTATTGGTTGTATTTTATTTTCATTAAATGTCCGATCCACTGAATTTGTTGTCTTTCAATGTATTCGGTGTATGAAGTTATGCCCACTCTGCTTCTGATGTTCTCATTTCATAGTCTGTCTTTCCTGGTGACTCCCACTGCCTTCCTCAAGTATTTCATTTCACACGTGGTGAGCTTTCTGTGGTGCGTTGCTGTAAGAGACCAAGTTTGGCACCGGTAACAAAGTGTTGGTAGGAAAATACTTTTTATCATCTGTCTTTTCACTTCCATTGTGATCTTTGGGTGTTATAGTAATGGTGTAAGCTGGTAGGTCACTGCATTTGCTTTTGACATACTTTTTTTATTTCTCTATCAAGTTTTCCGTCCTCTGTGAAAATGCTGCCTAAATATTTGAATTCAGAAACTTGCTGTACTTTGGTGTTGTCTATTTCTATGTTTACATTTCAAATTTTCATAGATACTTCTGTATAGTGTTCTGATGTATATTAGCAATTGCATGTGCTTGTATTTATGTGTGAATTGATGTTTTTCTAGTATATATATGTATATAATCATCATCATCATCAAGTAGCCTGTCCGTCCCTTCCGGAATTGTCTCCCATAACTTCAGTCCTGAAAAACTCTCTATTCTGTAAGGGCTGTACTGTAACTGCTTAAGAGAACTTCCATTGATTTACAATACCCTGAGATCAACGTGTTATGAGAGACATGGCAATAAAAAGAATGTTCTTCTTCTTCTTTTGTCGTCACACTGCTACCGGACTGTTGTCCAGTGTCGTCACACTGCTACCGGACTGTTGCACAGTGTCGTGATTTTCTGTTTTTGTCTTGCGCTGTTCTGGTGGCTTAGGTGATTGTTAATTTTGCTTTTTGACAGGATTCTGCTATGCCATCTAACCATATTTTTCGTAGTCTTCCTCTCGCCTTCTTTCCTGATGTTCTGTTATAGAAGACTATGTATACTATGGAGTTTGGATGCATTCTTAGTAAGTGGCCAAACCATTTCCTTCTTTGTTTCTCAATGTAATTCATGCAAGGTTCTGTGTCAACTTTCTTTGTGATGCCGATGTTGGTGACTCTGTCTTTTCTGGTGTTGTTGGACATTTTTTGTAGGCATGTTCGTTGCATCAAAACACTCGATCACAATACTTTGTAGAGGTATCAGTTATAAATATTTGTTCCTGTTAAGGTTCAGTGACTGATATTTGTGCTTCTCGGAAACCTAATATACCTCCACAGTATTAGATTTGTTGCAACGTTACACTTGTTTCAGTTGTTCACTATTTACCATTATGTCCGACGATTATGTCTAAATTGTTTTGCTTGCCACAATTGTTTTTTTGTTTTTCTTAATAGTAATAGTATCCTTTATTTCTCTCTAATCTATGAATCCATTGGCTCTTAGTAGATCAACAAAAACACACCTTTCTTATGTTCTTTGCCACCACTTGCGTTGTTTCGAGGTGTGATTCAATTCTTTCAGTTCCAATCTTACTATTCTCCTCCAGATCATGTTTGGGTCTTCCCGGTTTTCGTTTACCCTCTAGTGTCCATCTCAGTTTCTGCCACATAGCTAGTCTCCATGTGTATCACATCTCCGATCCATCTCCATCTTAGATTTTGGATGATGGTGTTCATATTCTCTTACTGGCACTGTATAAACAATTCTTGGTTAAAGAATGTTTTGTCAGAACACGCACAAGATCTTTCGTAAACACTTTTATCCTATGTACTATATCCATTATTTATATAAGGGAAAGACTGCATTAAAGATAAGTAGCAAAGACGAAACTAGTTAAAACAAAGTAATGTTTTGCACTACAAAGTACAGAAAACAAAGTAATGTTTTGCACTACAAAGTACAGAAAACAAAGTAATGTTTTGCACTACAAAGTACAGAAAACAAAATGAATCGACGTTGTTTTTGTATTTTGTGAAACTTTCTGCTATTTTACGTGATTTGTCATATAATTATATTTTTTTCTCGCTGTATAAATGTATTAATCTAATTTCTAATATTAATGGTTATGTTATCTTCTAACTTGCAGAGGTAATTGTCAGGACAAGTATGACTTTCTGTGCAAGGCTTTAGATGTGGAATTTGAACCAAAAAATCAGGAAGACATGAACGTTCCCTGGGGACCAGAGAAACGATCTGCCATGGAAAACTCCATATTTGCAAAGCACAGAAGGTCAGTTGATTGTGTTGATGCGAGTCTGTGGTAAAATATATCTATTTACGACTAAAGATATAGAAAACAAGTTGAATGCATTTGAAAATAGATGTCTGCGGAAAGTAATGAACATGAAATGGAACGAATTCATGAGAAGTGATGGAATCAGAGCTACTTGATGATGATGATGTCAATCAACCACTAGTAACAACCGTTATAAGAAGGAGAAAATGGAGATATGTTAAACACACCTTGAGAAGAAATGATCAAAGAATATCGAAGCAGGCATTGAAGTGGGATGCAAAGGTTCAAGAAAGAGAGGATGTCCTAAGAAGACCCTGAAACGAACTTTGCTGAGAGAGACAAGAAATATCGGTCTTAATTCAATAACGATTGAGCGAGTTACACGGGATGGAGCGACATGAAGAAATTACTTGCAGGCCCTGTGTAACGTCTAACGGTACGAGAAGAATTATTATTATTATTATCATATCTATTTATATCTTCTTCATGTCCTGTTTGACACATACAAGAAATGCCAATTGTTGCGATTCTGCCGCTTTTCTATCAATTTTTCTCTACGTCAAGTCACAAGATAAAGGTTTCCATTCGGGATTGATCTACTTTGCTCAAAAAACAATTTATTGATTGACATCACTCCTTCACTAGGTGCAACAAAAGTACAACTTGTATCCGTTACAGAAATAAGATACATTTTAGAGGAATGTTTTATCAGCCTATTGCACAACCTCAAGCTGGAAGAACGGGATGCCACATTTTATTTGCCTTATATCCTTCAACCTGTCTGACACAGGTGTCCCTAACAGGAATTCTGGTATCATAGCTTATGTAGGTACGCAAGCTCCCCACTACTACAAGCTAGTGACTTCGTTGTGAGCTTTGTGAAAGGATGGTAAATGTGAACAAATTCACAGATGTTTGTGTGCGGTAAATATAACAAATGCATAAGTAAGCTCTGATTGCTCTCCAATTACAGTATCCTTAGCTTGATAAAGACTTTATGGTCGAAACGTTGATGTGTATTGTTATTGTTTTTATATTTAGTAAAACTACAGTATTTTGTTTTTACGTGTTTCACCATAACACCCCAATAGAAAACGAGATCTAATACCAAGATCAAGTATATCACAGAAAATGTGGCACAATGCAGTTTTGATTTTTTTTCATGTCCTACCATTAGCCACCATCATGGAAGGAGGCATACTGGCAAAAGAAGAAGAGGAAGACCACGGAGAAGATGGATTCAGGATGTAACTGATGGTTTGTACATGATGGCTGCAGAAGCAGCACATCTGGTCTATGAGAGAGAGAAATTCCGGAGGACTGTTGGGGTAGCAAAGTTCTGCTCAGGAACAACTATTTGTTGATGATAATGACCATTAGTCCATCTTTAGAAATGTGTTTCATTTAGTCTCTGTGTCTCATCGAATTTCTCGAAGTTTTTTGGGGGTGAGGCTGGAGTTAATAACGGGGTCGTTGATAGCAAAGTTAACAACACACTTCTCTATTGGCCAAATGACGTCTAAATTTCTGAATTATTTACAGCCTTTAAAGTTCTCTTTCTATGTTATGTACTGTGCTGCCATCAAGAGAGCTGAGATTTCTGCAGTATAGCTGGAACATAGTTATCAGTAGGGACTTCCAGAGACACAGTAGGGACATCTGGGGTTTGTTAATTACACTCCCGCTTGAATATTCATGGTTGAATCCATTGCTGATCCATCTGTATAAATGGGGTCTCTGTGGCTAAGTGGTTAAGCCCTTTGCCTTGTGAGCTGAAGGTCATGGGTTCGAGTCCAGACCGTGCCATTCTCTTCACGAGTGCAGTTTTTTCCAGAGACCCTAGAATTGTTGCTGGAGCTACAGTGTTCGTGCTTTGTGCAATACTCTCGGCAGGAGGAGCGCCATTTCTGCGGATAGGGACCGAGCCGTATGAGGAAAAACCTGGTGCAACGAAGTCAATCCTTCGGCTTATAAACCCTTTTTTTTATCTGTATAAATTCCTGTCCAGCATGTGTCTTCTGGAAACATGTAGTGAAGATATTCACTTGTGACTGCTATCTTCACTAAATCATTATATGCATCTTTGTTGGACAATTTAGGAATGAAGGTTAACAAATGTAACGATATTTATGTATTTCCACTAAGAATATACAAGGTGTTCAACTTAAAAGCAGCCCGTGAATGGAGCTGATCTGGCATATATGTATGAAAATGAGCAGATTCAGTTATGACGTAGTATAGGTCAAGGTTGTGTGACGGTGTGTAATTGTAGTGCGGGAAGGGGCGATGAACAAATGTGACGTGGGACGAGCTAGTCAGAACCGGTTTAAATAGTAAATAAACACAACTCAATGTGTACCTGGCAACTTTCGAATTGTCAATGGGGCTGCAATTATCTTGAACACCCTGTATAATAAAGCAACGAATGTGATAACATTGAGAAATATGTTTTGACTTTTCTCTAGATTTTACAGCGAACTTTTTCGAAAAAGTGCAATGATCAACCATTTACTTGGAGTGTTCAGAGGAGCAGACAACGTGTTGAAAAATGAAAGGTTAGAAAACGTATTGCTGTCTAATTTGTTTTTTATTGTTCTTCTAAACTATTGACTTTTTAAAACTCTTTTCGCTGCTTTCTCCTTCTAAACTACTGACTTTTTAAACACTTTTCACTGCTTTCTCCTTCTAAACTACTGACTTTTTAAACACTTTTCTCTGCTTTCTCCTTCTAAACTACTGACTTTTTAAACACTTTTCTCTGCTTTCTCCTTCTAAACTACTGACTTTTTAAACACTTTTCACTGCTTTCTCCTTCTAAACTACTGACTTTTTAAACACTTTTCTCTGCTTTCTCCTTCTAAACTACTGACTTTTTAAACACTTTTCACTGCTTTCTCCTTCTAAACTACTGACTTTTTAAACACTTTTCACTGCTTTCTTCTTCTAAGCTACTGACTTTTTAAACATTTATAAATATTTTCTCGTTATCTAAACTACTGACTTTGTAAACACTTTGTACTGCTCTCTTCCTCTAAATTACTAATTTTTTAAAACATATTACTATTTTTTTCTTCTAAAATACTGATTTTAAAAACACTTTTCATTTTCGTATTTTTCTAAAAAGGTCACTTTAAAAAAAAACTTGTTCCCTGCTTTATAAATTATAACTTTTAAACCTGTGAAAAACCTGTTCCCTGCTTTCTAAATTATAACTTTTAAACTTGTGAATCGTTCTTGTTCTTGTAAAATAATAACTTTTAAAACCATTTGTCTGCCTTTCTAAAGTATTTACTTTTAAATCCATTATATGGCTGTATTTCTAAAAATGTTGAGTTATTAAACTAACTCAGATGTGCAATATGTTTCATTCTTAAAGTTTTCTCTTCTTAGTTATCGTTAGAAAATGTCAACTAAATATCTCAAGTGTTTGTGTTTCTTGATGTAGAAATAATAGTATGTGTTTTATGATAACAAAGGAAATATCAATAGAAACAAGAAACAGAATAACAAACAAACATATTGGATAATGTAACATTAGATAACATGAAAATTAAAATGGTGGCATATACTTTACAGGACGTAGCCATCAATCATAGCAAACAAGTTGTTGATTTTCTAGGCACCACTTATACGTTCAGTAGTTTGCCATTGCTTTCTGGACGGTGAGGTATATTTTTACCACGGAAATGAATTTGCTTCCAAACTTGCCCACCTTGGGGTTTAAACCAGGTACGCTTGGGTCTGTGATCGATCTCACTATCACTTGAGCTACAGACGATCACTTATGATTAGATCACATCGGAAAGTCAAAAATAGAAATAGCAAAGAATCAAATTAGTTTTGTGATCGCTTGCACAAAGTCTGCATGTAACGTAACGATGATAGTACTATGATTTCACTATTAAATAACGTCTTATGGGTGTGTGAGAATGATCATCATCATGTAGATTGTCCGGAACAGAACTTTGCCACACCAACAGTTCTTAGGAATTTCTCTCATAGGCCAGATGTCCCGTTTCTGCAGCGGTGATTATCAAACCAGCAGTTACATCCTGAATGCATCTTCTCCGTGATCTTCATCTTCTCCTCTTTGTCGGGATGCCTCCTTCCATGATGTCTTCTCCATCCCTTCATGTTTCTTCATATTTCCAAAATACTTCAATTGTTTCATTCTTATTTATTGCATTAGTCAGGTTTCTTTGATTGTGAGTGCTTACTGTATAGTATTATTTTTTCTTTTCTCTGTTCATCATATACAGAGAACTCTTCTGTAACACTTATATTCATAAGCACATATATGTCTTTCCACTGTCTTATTAAAGGCCATGCAATGATACACGTAATAATATAACTGTTGTTAACGATATTTAAAATCTTCTGTCTGATTTGTATTATATGTAATGAGCTCCAGCCGGTGCTACGGAGTTTGTGAACCGTTAACGGGTCCTCCAGCAGACAAGACAAGAAAATATGCTTACAGAAGAAGAAATGAGAATAGAAGAGAACTGGTTTCGATATCTGTTTTTGGAAACTTAGCACCTATGGGTCTGCCCGTAGTGCAATGACGTCAATTCCGTAACCAATAACTAATTACAAACTTAAACTTTCTCAGCATTCATTTATTTTCTAAAAACTATTTTCATACCGCATTAAATATCCTCATTCTGTTTTCAATTATATTCCACACACTTCCCATTCTTATAAGACCGTATTCCATTGTTTGCCTTCTTATTTCCATAAGCAATGTACTTTCTCTGTCTTTCAATATTTCCTTTTCTTTCACTTTATATAAACAATTTGCACTTTTTCATTACATTATTACTTCTTATTTTCATAAACCATTAACTCTTGCTTTCTTTCTATCTTTCACTAGCTTCATTCTCCTTCATATTCTTACTCTCTATCTCTATCTCTCTTTATCTCTATCTCGCTCTCTCTATTCCTATATCTCTCCCTCGCTATCTATATCTCTATCGTCAACTAGTTTCATTCCTCCCATCCTTTCTTTCTCTCTCTCTATCTATCTCTCTCTCTCTCTCAATCTCTCTCTATCCGTCTATATTCCTCTATCTCTCTCTCGCTATCTATATCTCTATCGTCAACTAGTTTCATGCTCCTTCCTATTTTTACTCTCTCTCTGTGTATATATCTCTCTATCGCTATCTATCTCTCCCTACCTATCTCTCTATCTCTATCTATCGTCAACTGGTTTCATTCTCCATCCAATTCTAAGAAACAAATTTCTCTCTCTCTATCCCCCAATATTTGCCATCTCCTTCTCATTCTCCTTTACTCTCTTAGTCTTCCACTATTTGCTCTCTCCTTCTCATTGTCATAAACTGTTAACACTCTCCGTCTTCCACTATATTCCATATCTGTCCTATTCTCATAAACCATCTACTCGATGTGTCTTTAATTATTTCTCGACTACACACATCTCTCAATCCATTTATTCTCTGTCTCTCATTCCCTCTTTTATTCTCTCTCTATCACAGAAGTCCAATTATAATCTATGTCCTTTACTATTATACTTGTAACTTTCACATTCTCCTAAATCATATTATGTAACTCTTTTTCATTTCTCCAAATCATATCCTCTGAATGTTCTATCAAGCAATCTTGTTTGTTCAGTCCTCGTTGGTCACAAGAGAAGAAAATTTATAACAAAAGTCAACATCTTCGATAAATTACTTCCCTTTACAAAACTAGAGCCAAACTCAATTTTCACATATTAGGCTACGTTTGATTTGGGTTGTTGAACTCATTCGGAACATAGTGAAAATCACATAATAACATTGAATTGTTGTGGTCACGGGTTGACACATTCTTTTAATATTGGAGAATATTTGCAATAAGAGGTATAACTAAAACGACCAACACATCTGCACATACACTTGCACATATAAAGTATGTGCGTGGTGGACTATTCGGTAGTGGACTGAGCGTGGAAGACTGGACATGTTCTTCTGACAGTGAGTAGAACATCGCTGGATAAGTTGGACAGGGTCCAAAATTCTTCTTCGAAAGTTCCATATCGACCACTTGTTAACCACTCTGTGTGATTTGTATGTGATCTGAGCCTAGGAGCGATTGTGCGTTGTGTCAGATATGCGCATACAAGTAGGCCAGCACATCCGATTGTTGCGATGCTTTTTATTTACTAGTGTAGCTTCCCTAGGTTCTACATCAGTCGTCTCTTACGACATGCCTTGCAGATCGCAGTGGTACTATTCTTTGCTTCCTTAAGGGCCCCGGCACCACACGTGCGGGGGATATAGTCGAAATAGTAAATGTAACTAAATTGACCAATAGACCATTCACTTACACATATAAAGTATGAGCGTGGTGTACTATGCGGTAGTGGACTGAGCGTGGCAGACTATGGTCCTGGACTTCTGACAAGTGAGTCAGAACATCGCTGTATAAGTTGGAGAGGGTCCAAAATAAGGCTTATACTCGGTTACACCTGAGACACTTCATGAAAGAAAATGCGCTAATTCCTTTGACTTGAAAAATATATCATTTTTTGGCGCATGTAATGAGAAGACTGAGTGGTAAGAAGAATGAGAATGGTTGAAATTCATTTATGACAGAGGGTAAAATTGATGAAAATGTAGTAGCCCCCAGCTCCAAGGTAGCAGCTAACAGACTAGACAGGTAGTTTAGATAGAGATAGGCTTGTAAAAGTGAGATAAGTAGAGACTTAGTGTTTGCACACCAAAACTGCCCACTATAAGCAGATAGCAACACTAGAACGAGACATTGACGTAGTGAAACTAGTTGACGTAGAATTGTTAGTACTGCTTAGTAACGTAGTGACAACATAGAGAGACGGATATAAACAGTGGATACTGACGGACGTGTGAGTGTATTGTATAATTATAACATCTGATTAAAGGAATATGAAATGAATACACCATGTTCGTTTGATATATATTACCGTTGAATGAAAAAGATGTTGATCTAGATACAACATCGTACGTAGGAACATCAAATGGACTATATGGATAAAACATATTTTTTTTATAGCACATTATCAAAACCAAGCAATAGACCCCCCGCGAGGATAACCACTTAAAACTATAATAAAAAGAGAGAAAAAAGAATCGAAGATACTGAACAGTCTGAATTAAAATAGCTTCAAAAGCTGAATTGATAGCTAGCGCTGGGGGTCAGAAGGCCCTAGAAATACATGACTTACAACACCAGCAGACACATCGGATGATGGCAATGTGAATATATATATATCTTTCAATGAATTATTTGGTTAGTTTAGACAAAAGTCTTAACTGAATCTTAAAAGGGACGAAGTAAGTTGATATTTTGTGTACTAATAATATATGTGTAATTAATTAATGAACGACGGGTGATACGCTCCCTGTGAGTGCGGGTTCAATTCCGCGGGCTGGCATAAAAACCACAGGTTCTCCAGATGTACGGTGTTCGTGGCACCGAACCGAAGGGTTACGATGTCCATGGCACCGAGCCGAAGAGCTGAAAGCTTAAGGGTTTCTGGATCGAAAAAAATATATATATATATTCTAGAGGTTGTGTCCTCATTATAAAGACAATTGGTGTAGGAAATTTCTTAAGCATCTGATAAAAACGTGTTTTCTTTTGTTAGCAAGTATTTATCGTATGCCTGTATCTGTGATTCTACTGTATAGTAACAGCCTCTGTTTTGTCGAATGTTTTGTATCGTTTGCTTGATAAAGACCTTATAGTTGAAACATTGCTGTATCTTGTGTTTATACTTTGTAAGACTACATTATTTTGTTGTTATATGTTTCTCAAAATGATGACAATAGTGTTTGTCAGAAACCAGTATTGCTTGTCATCGATAAAATCAATATATACCTTCCATATAGAAACATTATTGATTATCATTGACAATTAGAGTTCAATAATAACAGAGAACTTATTTCAATAAAATATTACAAATAGTAAAGAATTGTGAGAGCCGCGGTAGCGTAGTTGTTAGTGAACTCGCTTCTCAAGGCTGGTGGTCCGGGTTCAACTCCCGCAGTGAAATTTTTCCCGACAGCCCATCATGTGCCGACGGTCAATGAACGATACAGGCCTAACACTGTATTGCCCTATATGTCACAAGGTATGAAAGGGTTCCTTAGAGAGAAATAATTGTAAGAAGAATCGAAACGTCATTCTGTTTAGCTGTAGTTAAGCTAGTGATGCATTCGGAATGTTACGTGTTACAGAAAGCTAAAAGTTTACCAGGTCATAGTGCTAACCACGTTGATGTACGCCAGTGAGGTATGTACAGTGTATAGCAGACACGCAAAACATTTAAACCACTTCCACACAACTTGTCTACGCAGACTACTAAAAAACAAAAATGGACAAAATTTCAGATACCAAGGTCCTCATAAGAGCAATGATCCCAAGCTTCAACACCCTGTTGCAGAAGGCCCAAATGAGATGGGCCTGTCACGTTGCTCTAATACCTTATAAACGCATTAAAAAAACAGTTAATGTGTCGCACGAGTGGTTATCGAGGCAAAATTTGGGGTTTAAAGATTAGAACCACTGTTACCTGCCACGCATGTCGTAAGAGGCGAATAAGAAGGTTTGGTGAAATCGGATGCATGTGTCCTAAACGTGTAGAAGTCTATCCGTTTAAAGACCTACCAAACCAATGTGCAACGTATACACGTTCTTGGCAAAGATCAAACATATCACAAAGAGTGATAAAATTGGTCGTAAAGAACGATCGCAAAGAAGAAGAAGAAGTTGATGTGTGGCGAGCTTGAGGAAGGGGGAAGGTGGTAGTTCAGTTGGTGGACATAAAAAAAACTCTTCAAGTGTCTCTGAAATCTTTGAAATAGAAACCGCATGCTGTAACTCCCTCATGCAAGAACTCCAAATGTTGTGCTGTAATAATACAAGAGGATCTCGCATAGCTAAGAATCGTCTTACTGTTAAGGAATAGAGAAAGCGAGCTTCGCGACAAGGCAAAGCACGCAACACCCACGTATTCAACCTTGATCATGTATGCCCCACTTGTGACAGAAGATTGTGTTCGAAGATTGAACTCTATAGTCACCTCCGCACACACCCTAGAAGTGCAGCAACATACTTCTGAGACTGTTGTCATCATCACTTGCGATTCACGGATTTTATTAGTTAAGTCAAACTTGACGTCAAAAAATGAAGTCAGTAGAAAACGTGAGTAGGATTTATTTTTTAAATCACCCGTAAACAACCTGGTTGCAATGTAACGTGAACTGCATGTACTGTTTTAGACATCCGTAAACAACCTGGTTGCAATGTAACGTAAACTGCATGTACTGTTTTAGACATCCGTAAACAACCTGGTTGCAATGTAACGTAAACTGCATGTACTGTTTTAGACTTCCTCGACACAAATAATATCTATTGAAGTAAAATCAATAAGTAAAAACCAATGTATAAATAAGATGAACATATGACACGTGATGTTGTTTTTGAAAGATCTTCAACGTTTTTGTAACATTTCATTAGAGATGGCAAGGCCAATATTTTTTTTTTTTTTTACTATTTATTCAAAGTTAATAACAGTTATAGGATGAACATCAACAATAGCAAATTTTCTACTCAGAACAAACATGTTTATCTTTAACTAACATTGATATGGAGCTCATAGCAACCATCTTTGACAAGAAAGTGTAAGGTGAAATGACTATCCTAACAAAAATAATGGATACTATATATTAAATCAACAAAAACTACAAATTAAATGATTCGACCACATAAACAGATTACCAGCATACAATGTGGTTCAAAGTATGGACTTCAGAGGCGACGAAAGACACTGTTTCTGAAGCGCACACAAACGCCTGTTCTAAAAAGTCTTCTTATCCTGACGCCGTATGCAAAACAGGTTGGGAGAAAAGAACAGACAATGTGCGCTAAACAAAAAATAGGAATACTGCTCGATACAGTGGATACAAAGTTAAAGGT
Organism: Arion vulgaris; assembly: GCA_020796225.1. NCBI lineage: Eukaryota > Metazoa > Mollusca > Gastropoda > Stylommatophora > Arionidae > Arion > Arion vulgaris. Next base: position 31,867,884 of record CM036761.1, on the reverse strand, counting down.
CGGCTACATAAAATGTGAGAGCCGCGGTAGCGTAGTTGTTAGTGAACTCGCTTCTCAAGGCTGGTGGTCTGGTTCAACTCCCGCAGTGGAATTTTTCCCGACCGCGACGGCTCTCAGATCGACCCAGTCTCAACTGGGTATCAGACATGCTCTGGGAAAGTAAAGGCGGCCGGCGTGATGCTGACCACATCACCCATCGTGTGCCGACGGTTAATGAAAAATACAGGCCTAACACTGTATTGCCCCATATACCACAAGGTATGAAAGGGTTCCTTTACTTTTTACTTTACATAAAATGTGGATCTCAGAAATAACAGAGACATTGAAAAACATTATTTATGACGAGGGTACATAATCCCGTTCTAGACATTTCTTCTGACGTTGTGCGGTAAAATCGGATAAGAGAAAAGAGATAAACAGATTTTTTAAATCTGAAATTCTAGTCTACAACAAGTGTTCATCATAGAAGTAAAAGAAGAGTTTTTTTGTTGTTTTTTCCAATCCAGAAGCACTTGAGCTTTTCAGCTCTTCGGCTCGATACCATGGACATCGTAACCCTTCGGTTCGGTGACACAAACACCGTAAATCTGGGGAATCTGTGGCTTTTTCTGCCATCCCGCGGAATTGAACCCGCACACACAGAGGGATAGTCACCCATAGTCCAACGTGCTACGAACACGCTGGGCAGACGGGCAAAAGAAGAGTTAAATTTCTATGTTAGAGCAGGATTCCCACAAATGTTAAAGTCTCTCAGGCCAGAGCCAACTATAAACTTATGGGCCTTCGGACTCAGGTAAGAATTATTGGAAATCAGACCCCAACTACACCACGTGACCTCGCATTCCAGTATCGGTGTATATAGACGAATTCATTTTAAAATGCACACAAAATGCTAACTCGAAGTTATATTATGCAACAAGTTAAGTTTAACAATAAGGAATATCAATATTATGAATACTTTTCACCAATAAATAACCAAAGACTCACAGAATTGAGTAAAATTGCAAAAAGCGTGCAGTGTTCTATCAAACATCTATATTTTCCGGCCCCCTTTTCTGATCTAGGTCAGGGAACCCCAGTCAGTTGTCTGGCCTAGTTATCTAGAGTTGGCTGTGCTCAGGCCAACCCAACCTAAGCGGTGAGCTGTGTACCAGGAAAACCGTGAGAAGCAAAGATGTCCAACGTTATGCAGTTCACATAACTCAACGTGTGCCGTTGTTCAAATAAAACAGTGTATTACTCAATGTACTTGATGGGGGATCTCTGTGGCAAAACTTGTTAAGACATCTGCATTGCTATATTAAGTTTGTTAGGTCAAATCTGAAACGCTTTGTTGACATTACGTGTGAATTATTTCCGGAGATGCCTAAGATGGTTTCTGGAACTTTATAGCTCATGTTTTGTGGAATACTCTTGGCAAGAAGATTACCACTTTTGCCGAAAGGGGCGGAATTATAAGGGGAAATATCATGCAATGAAGTAAGTCCTCCCCGTTCAGAAAATTGTAGACGCCAATGGCCTGGAGACCTGTTCTTTACGTTTATTCTAACTGCACCATAACAAAACAATCTCTTTAAAAAAGGATAACAGTCAAAAGTTAATTACTATTATTTCTAAGAATATATTTCCTGATGCGTCAGTTATCGTGCACAGAGGAATGAGACGAAGTTGTGCGAGATCTCCACTTTATATTCGTGAGCAACTATATTCTATATGATCACATTTTCTGCCTTAATTATACAAGGAAGTAACAGTGAGCGTATGTAGCTCAAGAGGTAGTGAGCTCGATCACAAACCTGGTTCAAACCCCACGGTGGGCAAGTTTGGAAGCAAATTCGTTTCAGTGGTTGTTTTTACAAAAGGTAGAAATAGACCTCATCGTTCAGAAAACAACGGCAAATTACTGAATGTATAAGTGGTGCCTATAAAATCTACGGCTCGTTTACTGTGTTTGATTGCTACGTCCTGTAAAGGATATGGCCCGATTTTCATTTCAACAGTTCGCCCGAGTGGTTACCGGGGCCTAAATTTCAACAGTTCGCCCGAGTGGTTACCGGGGCCTAAATTTCAACAGTTCGCCCGAGTGGTTACCGGGGCCTAAATTTCAACAGTTCGCCCGAGTAGTTACCGGGGCCTAAATTTCAACAGTTCGCCCGAGTAGTTACCGGGGCCTAAATTTCAACAGTTCGCCCGAGTGGTTACCGGGGCCTAAATTTCAACAGTTCGCCCGAGTAGTTACCGGGGCCTAAATTTGGGGTGCAAAGAATAGAACCACTGTTACCTGCCACGCATGTCGTAAGAGGCGGCTAAGGAGGTTTGGCTGAAATCGGATGCACATGTCCTAAACGTGTAGAAGTCTATGCGTTTAGGGGCCTGCTAAACCAATGTGCAACGTATACACGTTCTTGGCAAAGATCAAACATATCATAAAGAGTAATTAAAATTGGTTGTAAAGAACGAACGCAAAGAAGAAGAAGATTTCAACAGTTTAATTCATTTTTCTTGAATCGACATATTCTCTCACATTGCTCACATGCTATATTATACCCGACTACCAATGTAACGCCCATCTAAATGTAACCACACTTTTAGTTGAAACACTGCTGTATCTTGATTTTATACTTTGTAAAACTAAATTAGTATTACTTCGTTTTTACGTGTTTCACAATATGATGACAACGGTGTTTGTCAGAAAGCATTGTTGCGTTTTTATCGATATAATTTATTTATACTGTCCATATCGAACCGTTTCTGAATGTCCTTGACAATAACATTTCAATAATAACAGAAAACTAATTTAGATAATCTAGAACTAATATTAAAGAATTGTAGAAATATAAATCAATTGATCAAACGAATCATTAATATGTTTAGCTGTAGTTAAGCCAAACGTAACGTCACAAAAGGAAGTCTATAGAAAAGTAAGCAGGCGTCTTTTTAAATAAATCACCTGAAAATAGCCTGGTTTCAGTCCGCAAGATTATGAACATCAGGTGGTACGACAAAATAACCAACTCTGACGTACTACAACGTGCAAATCTGCCTTCCATCATGGGCATGCTCAGCAGTAGACGACTAAGATGGTTGGGACATGTGAGAAGAATGGAAACTTATCGCATACCAAAACAAATGTTGTTCTGTGAACTTTCGGAGGGAAGAGGCACCAGGGCAGACCACTGCTCAGATATAAATATATCTGCAAAGCGTCAATGAAAAACTTTTCTATAGGTCCCAGTGCATGGGAGGGACTAGCTGATGACAGAGTTGTGTGGAAAGCCAAATTACGAAAGGGCGCAGAGTCTTTTGAGAAGAGACTTATGTACGAGCTGAACGACAAGAGAGAAAAGCGAAAACTCAGAAGTTGTCACAGTAAAACACTTGCCAATTAACCGTCTGTAAAGATGAAAAGGGCCATATAAACTGTATGTACTATTTCAGACGTGCTCCAAACAAATGGTACCTACTGACGTAAAACCAATAAGTAAAAGCAAATGTTTAAAAGGAGATGAAAAGATAACACGTGGCGTTGTTTTGAAAGATATTCAAATTTCTTGACAGATTTTTATTAGAGATGATAAGTTCAACATTTATGTATCGTATTATTTATTTAGTTGCCGGTAGTAGTAGGATGAAGATAAACAATATTCAAATTTCCCATTAAAAACAAACATGTTTATCTTTACCTCATCTTCCTCAGCATCCATCTAAATATACCCCTACTCTGTTTAGTTTAGTTTAGTTTAGTCGTCGGATCACCAGCACTGTCCATACGTGTTTAACAATTAGTCCATAAGCGCTCCGATCTCTCCCTTAGTATGTCCCCCAGCATGTGGCGCCTAACAACACCGGTTCTTTGTTGGTTTACTATTCATCTTTGTCTGCCAGCATAGCGTTCTTGTCGAGCTACACCAAAATTAACTTTGAGTGCTTGCAATCTGGTTAGTGTTGTAGATTCACCGCTATTACGTGAATCATATACACTACTCTGTGTATTCAAATAATGTTAGTTGTTATATCTAACAGCGTCGGCGTGCTTGTCCACATTTTACCCTCACTTCAAATCAGGCTGTTAAATATATTTGATTATGTTTACTCAAATGTGAAACCGAAGATATTTACGATGTTTATCTTGTCCATACGTCTTTCTCGTGAACTGAATGTCGTTCCAATTAGTTAATTGCTCTTTAACAGGAAGGAACGCCCGTCTGCCCAGAGTGTTCATAGCGCGTTGGACTAGGGTGACTATCCCTCTGTGTGTGCAGGTTCAATTCCGCAGGATGGCAGAAAAAGCCACAAATTCCCCAGATTTACGGTGTTCGTGGCACCGAACCGAAGGGTTACGATGTCCATGGCACCGAACCGAAGAGCTGAAAAGCTCAAGTGCTTCTGGATCGGGAAAAAAAAAAGAAAGTAGCAGATGGGTTAATCGTTCTTATTTTCTCTAATTTATTTTGCCTCACAGAGTCAGGATAAGAAAAGATTCTACAACGGGCTTTTGTGTGCGCTATATAAATATTGCTTCTTACCGCAATCTTATTTCTGAGAGCCACACTGTGCATGAACGGTGTTTTTCTTTGTATCCACTGTATCAGAGTAGCGTTGCTCTTTGATTCGCACTGTCTCTTTGGAATCTGCCTATGTGGCCGAACTATTTAATTTGTTGTTTCTTGATGAAGTTCAGTATTGACCCACTTTTTTCCTGATATCTTCATTTCTAAACAGGTCTCTTCTTGATACTTCTATCATTTTGTGTACATACGTCATCTCTGTCGTGACAGCGTATTACACAAAATAAGGAAAAAATACGAAAGGGGAGGTGTTGACAGTACAGATTACTCATACTTCACATTTTCAACTTATATATCCAATTTTGTCTATTTGTACTAACGGTATATCTTCTCTTCATATATCATGATAATGGCACGACAAAAGTAATAATAGCCTCAGGATTTTAGTCCAACTCTAATGGACAGTATAACTCAATATATTAATGTCTCTCTGATTCTTTCAAACAACGAATACCAGTGACTCTAAAAGACAAGTAACGATGTTATCGAACTACTTAGTCAACTGTCACTTGATGTTACTTTTATGAAAGTCGCAAATATTGTTCATATTCTTCTGTTTGCTAATCCTCTTAAAGAATAGTCTTTATATGGGTCTTTGCCCGCCTGCCCAGCGTGTTCGTAGCCATGACGTTGGACGACGTTGGACGACGGATGACAAGCCCCCGTGAGTGCGGTTCAATTCCGCGGGCTGGCAAAAGCCACAGGTTATCCAGATTTACGGTGTTCGGGGCACCGAATCGAAGAGTTACTATGCCCATGACACCGATCTGAAGAGCTGAAAGCTCAATTGCTTCTGGATCGAAAAAAATTATGGATCTATGTGGTTAAGTGCTTAAACGATTGCCTTGCGCTACGAAGGTTGTGGATTCAGAACCGCGTTGTGCTATTCACGAGTACTTTTTTTTCCAGAGATCCCTAGGATTGTTGCTTAAACTACAGAGTTCGTGCTTTGAGCAATACTCTCGGAAGATGGCCAACCATTTGTGCAGAACGGGACTGAATTATATAGGATAAAACACAGCTCAATGGACCCAATCTTACAGTTTCAGGTCCTTTTGTCTTTACAATCGATGCTATCTTCATATAATACATAATTAGCTGTTTGAAACAATCGATGCTATCTTCATATAATACATAATTAGCTGTTTGAAACAATCGATGGTATCTTCATATAATACATAATTAGCTGTTTGAAGCAATCGATGTTATCTTCATATAATACATAATTAGCTGTTTGAAACAATCGATGTTAACTTCATATAATACATAATTAGCTGTTTGAAGCAATCGATGGTATCTTCATATAATACATAATTAGCTGTTTGAAGCAATCGATGTTAACTTCATATAATACATAATTAGCTGTTTGAAGCAATCGATGTTATCTTCATATAATACATAATTAGCTGTTTGAAACAATCGATGTTATCTTCATATAATACATAATTAGCTGTTTGAAACAATATTACATAATTAGCACAGTATGTGGATGAGACAAGATGTACATATTAAATTATGTTTTCGTAGCAATAAAATCACAGAACAGACACAAATCAACAGACAAAAAATCAAGACAAGAAAGAAAACAAGACAAAAGGAAAAATTAGTCATGCAGAAAAAATAACAAGACAGAAGTAAAGAATCATAACAGAACGTAGGACACAAATACAAGACACATAAGAATGAAAACAAGACAACGTTTAGAAACCAAGGCAGAACGTAAGACACAAATACAAGACAGAAAAGAATGAAACCTAAGACAGAATGTAGAAACCAAGACAGAACGTACGACACAAATACAAGACAGAAAAGAATGAAACCTAAGACAGAATGTAGAAATCAAGACAGAACGTAAGACACAAATACAAGACAGAGAAGAATGAAACCTAAGACAGAATGTAGAAATCAAGACAGAACGTAAGACACAAATACAAGACAGAAAAGAATGAAACCTAAGACAGAATGTAGAAATCAAGACAGAGCGTAAGACAAAAATACAAGACAGAAAAGAATGAAAACAAGACAACATATAGACACCAAGGCAGAACGCAAGACACAAATACAAGACAGAAAAGAATGAAAACAAGACAACATGTAGACACCAAGGCAGAACGCAAGACAAAAATACAAGACAGAAAAGAATGAAACCTAAGACAGAATGTAGAAATCAAGACAGAACGTAAGACACAAATACAAGACAGAAAAGAAAGAAAATCAGACAGTAACCAAAGAAATACTGAAAGAAGACTATTTTTTAAACAATAAGAGAGTAGAATACAACCCTGCTAAAGATTCGTCTAGTGTTTTTAGAAGAGAAATGGATCACTAGTAATAATGAAAGCATGACGTGGAATAAGATTTCTTCATATGACAGTAGCTTTAAGGAACTAATTTGAGAGAACTATTATTGGACATTGTCTAGCAGTGGTTTTTTTTGTGTCGTCTATTTATCGTTTCGCGAATATTTGTGTTGCCCTCCTGAATATCTTAGTTCTTTCTTTCTTATCTATCTATCCATCTATCCATCTATCCATCTATCCATCTATCCATATATAATAATAATAATAATACTAATTCCTTTCGTTCCGTTAGACGTTACTTAGGGCATGCAAGCAATTTCTCCATACCGTTCTATCCTGGGCAACTAGCTTAATCTCCTCCATGGAACTGAGACCGATATTTCTTGCCTTTCTCAGCAAAGTTTGTTTCAGGGTCTCCTTATGTTGTCCTCTTTCTTGAACCCTTTGCATCCCACTTCAATGCCTGCTTTCTTCTTCTTCTTTGCGTTCGTTCTTTACGACCAATTTTAATCACTCTGTGATGTTTGATCTTTGCCAAGAACGTGTATACGTTGCACATTGGTTTGGTAGGCCTCTAAACGCAATGCCTGCTTTGATATTCGTTGATCATTTCTCCTCAAGGTATGCCAAATATATCTCCATCGTCTCTTTCTTATAACAGTTGTCACCAGTGGTTGACCAGACATGTCTTTGATTTCCTCCCTTCTCCTGAATTCGTTCCATATTATATTTATTATTTTTCGCAGACATCTATTTTCAAATGCATTCAACTTGCTTTCTATATCTTTAGTCATTTTCCAACTCTCGCTAGCATATGTTAGGATTGATACAACATTTGAATTGAAAACTCGTAACTTAGTTTTAAAACAATATAACTTGCAGTTCCATATTTTATTTAGACTTTTAAAAGCTGATGTTCCGTTGACAATTCGTATCATAATTTCTTTTTTAATATTTCCAGTGCAATAACAATTGCTACCTAAATAGGTGAACAGTGCTGATATTTTTATCATGTTGATTCCAGTGTTCTATTTGGATTATAATGCATATGTTTCTTAATTATGTTTGTCTTCCTATAGCTTATCTGCAGTCCAACTTTACTTGCTATAGATGCAATTTTTGTCTGTTTTTCTTTGTATATCTTGGTTGATTTTATTTAACAAGTGTCTTGGCTATAGTCAATCATTTTATATTTTGTCCATGTCATAACATCAACACTGGCAGCATATTCATAACTATTACAAATTGTATACGCCCTTGGTATGAATAGTTACCATATATATACATATATTTACATATATATAGATGTATTTATATACAAATGATACATATTTTAAGGTGGACGTCAGAAATAACAGAGGCAGTGAAAGACACCATGCATGAAGCACACACAAGAGCCGTTCTATAAATCTCTTCTTATCTACGGAGGTTGCTGTGGCTAAGTGGTTAAGCCGTTGTCTTGTCTTCCAAAAGTCGTGGGTTTGAATCCGGACATGCCGTTCTGTTCACCAGTGTATTTCTTTCAAGAGTCCCGAAGGATTGTTGCCGGCGTTACAGATTTCGCGCTTTGTGCAATACTCTTGGCAAGTGAGGTTTCATTTCTGCAGAGTGACCGAGCCACTTGGTAAACCCCCAGTACATTGAAGTTTAAACCCCCAGTACATTGAAGTCTAAGCCCCCAGTACATTGAAGTCAAATCCCCCAGTACATTGAAGTCTAAGCCCCCAGTACATTGAAGTCAAATCCCCCAGTACATTGAAGTCTAAGCCCCCAGTACATTGAAGTCAATCCTTCGGTATTAGACTCTCTGTATTTCTTATTCTGATGCTGTTAGACAAAACATGATTAGAGAAAAGGACTGCAAAACGTGTAACAAGCAACTGTGGAACAGTGCAACAATGAGCAATGTCAACATCAATCATTACCTTTCTTAATAAAGTCAAAAGATCACACATTTAAGTTAGAAAGTACTTCTAGTGGCTGAAGTTCGTGAAGAAAGTAATCAACAAATAAGACATGTTAACACTTAAACAGCTCCAACGTCGAATCGAATCATGCAGGTTTTAGACGATAAAGAGGATTAGATGAAGGGAAACTGGTGTCAGGGTGATTGATGAATCGACTAGTACAAGCGACAAGAAGAGACAGTATATTGTTAAATAGTAAGAAAACATCGGATTTTTTTTCGGGCTCAACTTTGACCTACATGATTTATGTCACTATGTATCAAATATGTCATCGTATGTTTTTTCGGTCTCCCGCTATGAATCCAGGCGTACTCATGTCGCCTAATACGGCTAAGATTTTTTCGTTAATACTTATTTTTCTTATCAACATTGTTTCTCGTCAATCACGTGAGCCTTATTCCGACTTCTGAAGTATCTTCGTATTTATGTTAACTGTTTTAAACATCATTATTTACAATTACTTTCTTAGATTTGCAACTTTTATTGTTTAGAATATTTTATTCAACTGTGTAACTAGGAACTTTTTTTCTTAATCTTTTCTAATCAATTTTTGTCCGGGAAGTGGCCTTCCAGCATGCTATTCCTGATTTTGAACTGCCATGGGTTTTTTTTGGTTTTCAAATTGAATACATGATCGTCCGTTTCCTATAGGTCTAGGAACTCGATCTCACCTACTCGATCTCACGATCTCACCTACTCACCAAAGATTGGGGATCTTTGGGAAAATATACATATGGATCCACGTGGGAACGAATCAGACACCTTTGGCACCAGAGACAATCACCTAACTTCTACGCCACAGAAACCCGGTCTTTACAGTCATTAGTCAGATGTGCCCCATTAAGTAAAGGTCTTTACAGTCATTAGTCAGATGTGCCCCATTAAGTAAAGGTCTTTACAGTCATTAGTCAGATGTGCCCCATTAAGTAAAGGTCTTTACAGTCATTAGTCAGATGTGCTAACTTCTACGCCACAGAAACCCGGTCTTTACAGTCATTAGTCAGATGTGCTAACTTCTACGCCACAGAAACCCGGTCTTTACAGTCATTAGTCAGATGTGCTAACTTCTACGCCACAGAAACCCGGTCTTTACAGTCATTAGTCAGATGTGCTAACTTCTACGCCACAGAAACCCGGTCTTTACAGTCATTAGTCAGATGTGCTAACTTCTACGCCACAGAAACCCGGTCTTTACAGTCATTAGTCAGATGTGCTAACTTCTACGCCACAGAAACCCGGTCTTTACAGTCATTAGTCAGATGTGCCCCATTAAGTAAAGGTCTTTACAGTCATTAGTCAGATGTGCCCCATTAAGTAAAGGTCTTTACAGTCATTAGTCAGATGTGCCCCATTAAGTAAAGGTCTTTACAGTCATTAGTCAGATGTGCCCCATTAAGTAAAGGTCTTTACAGTCATTAGTCAGATGTGCCCCATTAAGTAAAGGTCTTTACAGTCATTAGTCAGATGTGCCCATTAAGTAAGGTCTTTACAGTCATTAGTCAAATGTGCCCATTAAGTAAAGGTCTTTACAGTCATTAGTCAGATGTGCCCCATTAAGTAAAGGTCTTTACAGTCATTAGTCAGATGTGCCCCATTAAGTAAAGGTCTTTACAGTCATTAGTCAGATGTGCCCCATTAAGTAAAGGTCTTTACAGTCATTAGTCAAATGTGCCCATTAAGTAACGGTCTTTACAGTCATTAGTCAAATGTGCCCATTAAGTAAAGGTATTTACAGTCATTAGTCAGATGTGCCCCATTAAGTAAAGGTCTTTACAGTCATTAGTCAGATGTGCCCCATTAAGTAACGGTCTTTACAGTCATTAGTCAAATGTGCCCATTAAGTAAAGGTCTTTACAGTCATTAGTCAGATGTGCCCCATTAAGTAAAGGTCTTTACAGTCATTAGTCAGATGTGCCCCATTAAGTAAAGGTCTTTACAGTCATTAGTCAGATGTGCCCCATTAAGTAAAGGTCTTTACAGTCATTAGTCAGATGTGCCCCATTAAGTAAAGGTCTTTACCGTCATTAGTCAGATGTGCTAACTTCTACGCCACAGAAACCCGGTCTTTACAGTCATTAGTCAGATGTGCCCCATTAAGTAAAGGTCTTTACAGTCATTAGTCAGATGTGCCCCATTAAGTAAAGGTCTTTACAGTCATTAGTCAGATGTGCCCCATTAAGTAAAGGTCTTTACAGTCATTAGTCAAATGTGCCCATTAAGTAAAGGTCTTTACAGTCAGATGTGCCCCATTAAGTAAAGGTCTTTACAGTCATTAGTCAGATGTGCCCCATTAAGTAAAGGTCTTTACAGTCATTAGTCAGATGTGCCCCATTAAGTAAAGGTCTTTACAGTCATTAGTCAGATGTGCCCCATTAAGTAAAGGTCTTTACAGTCATTAGTCAGATGTGCCCCATTAAGTAAACACATTGGATAGCACTGATGTAGAGTCACAACCACTTTCACAAAAATGTATAATACTGATTTTGGCACAATGGCAAACTTTATCATCAACCACTTTTACCATCCCTCGTTTCGATAAACTGGTTGATAAGTGTTGTACAGATTCGTGATAAATGGGATATCAATGACAAAATTAGTTTGAACTTCAGTTTGGACGTATATAATGAAAGTTCGAATGCTTTTGAAAGAAGACTACTTTCTATCCTTGTCCAAGAGGTCAAGTGTCATGTCTTGTAGCTCTCACATTGTCCCCAAACAGTAACCGAGACACGAGAGTCAAACAATAAATTAAGAAAACTCGGCCCAGATTGAACCGAATTTTTGCTGGCCACATTTCAACATTAGAGAGTACGACTAAGAACTGCAAACATATTGTTAAATAACGTTAAATAAGAACACAAATTAACTCCTGTTACGATAAATCAAACAAATATGGTCGCAACAATTACATTCATAAATTATTAAAAGGACATTTTTACACTCTGAACAGTCATCCCAGAATCCACCTGGTCTTCAGCAGATATGAAATGGTAACCATGTTAATGGTTCATTATGAAACATAAAAATTCCGCGTATCCTTTTCAGAACTTATGTTGTAAATTGTCGCGTCTGTCACTTCGAATTGCTAGCATCTTGTAAGTAGGAGAATCAATTCTTTTCCTCAGGTGTAAAACGTCGAGATTGTATCAACAATACCAGTGTGTCCCAGTCGATAGGTGAAAGTTTAAGCATTACTTTAATCCAGTGGTTCCCAACCTGTGGGTCAATAATTTTATGGTTGGGAGTCACCACAACATGAGGAACTGCATTAAAGGGTCGCGTCATTAGGAAGGTTGAGAACTACTGCTCTAATCCGTTCCACAATGGTTGATTACACATCATTATAATGATCTTATAAATTAACGAGAATATATATATTCTCATTCATTTATGATCAGTTATATGAAGACTATCATCATATCACTCCAGACATGTCCATAGGTGCTTCAATCTCCGCTTCAGCAAATCCAGCAGCGTCTAGCGGCCCAACACGCCAGTTCGATGTTGATTAATCAATCGCTTTGCATATTTAGTATATCGTTCCTCTCGAGCTGCACCAATATTGACACTCATCTCTCTTATAAGAATATTCATCAATAGATGAATATTAGACATTCATCAATAGATGCCTGCGTAGGATATTCCATCTGCGATGGTATGACAGGACTACAAACAGGGAACTCTGGGATAGAACAGAACAACGACAGGTATAAAAAGAGATAAGGAGCAGAAGGTGGCGACGGATAGGACACACACTGAGGAAACCCCTAACAGCATCACAAGACAGGCTCTCCGATGGAACCCCAGGACAATAGAAGAAGGGAAAGACCCAGGAACACTTGGAGATGGGATTTGAAGACGGAATGCAAGAAAGGTGGGGGTGGAGAGATCTGGAAAGGATGGCCTTGGATAGGAGGGCTTGGAAGGTCTTGGTTGCGGACCTATGCTTTCCTTATATGTATATATATATATATATGTTTGTGTGTGTGTGTGTGTGTGTCTTGCGCACCGTTATACGTTTCATGTGGCCTGCAGCAACTTCTCTATACGACACTGATCATCGTCGTAATTCAAATAGTTGGTATCGTCTTTTATATTCCTCATAATGTTCTCCGCATATATGTTGAATAAGTATGGAGACAGGATACAGCCCTGTATTACCCCCTTTTGAATCTCGAATCATTGAGCAATTTCACCTCCTATTTTAATTGTTGCCTGTTGTTCGTGGTATAGAGATTCTAAGAGTTGTATTATGTGTGTTAGAAAATTCATGTCTTTCATGATGTTCCACATTTTCTGGTGTTGTATATTGTCGAAAGCGTTGCTATAGTCTGTGAAACTTCACATCAGTATAAAACACTATGCTGGGCAATTCGCTCAGTCTTTGCTACGAAACTGAATCCGATAATTTAACTCTCTCAGTAAAGTTTCTTTCAGGGCTTCCCGCCCGTGTATTGTCGGGGCTCACAGGGGGAGCACAGAATAGTAACACTGGGCATCAGTTTGGACGCAAATTCGTTTCCGTTGGATTGTTGTGAAACGTAAAAATAGATCTCACCGTTCAGAAAGCAATGGTAAACTACTAAACATATAAGTGGTTTCTAGAAAATCTACGACTAGTTACTGTGGTTGATAGATACGCCTTGTAAAGGATATCGGACGATTTTCATTTTGTTTTTTACGTAAGAGCAATATTTTTATTTTTACATTATACGTCTATTCTTCTTCTCTTCACTTTCGTTATTTACGACCAATCTTAATCACTCTTTGTGATATGTTTGATAGAGGGAAGAGAGAGGGAGACAAGGGGAAAAAATTCAGGATGGCTTGAAATCGTGGTTCGGCAATGGTTCGGTGTGACGGAGTTGATAGATTGTACCAGACAGATTGATGTGAAGAGACATGATCACCTACGCCAACTACCACGGCACTTGCTTGATTGATGCCATTTGAAATGTGTAACTGCAAAGCAGAATACAAAAAGTGTGTAACAGGCGAGCAACGTTATTCATCAGACTGTATACCCTATGACATCTGCTATGAGAGAATGAGCCCCTATTGGTCTGCGAAGACTGTATGAGATAGGCCATATAAGCCATGTAAAATCATTCATGCAAGTAGTAACATACAATATGTTAATTTCGAATATAAGTGTTACAGAAGAGCCTACGTATATCATGAACAGAGAAGAAAACAAATAGATCTATACAGAAAGAACTCAAAATCAAAGAAAACTGGCTGATGCTACAAATAAGAAAGAGAAAATTGAGATATTTTGGACATATAAAAAGACATGAAGGGCTGAGAAGACCATCATGGAAGGAGGCATACCGGCAAAGAGAAGAAGATGAAGACCACGGAGAAGATGGATTCACGATGTAACAGATGGTTTAAACATGACGTCTGCAGAGGCTGGACATCTTACCTATGAGAGAGAAATTCCGGAGGACTGTTGGGGTGGCAAAGTTCTGCTCAGGACAAGCTATTTGATGATGATGATGATAATGATGAGTAACATACACTACTAGAGTAACGTTTAATAGTTAATAGACTTTCTTTCTATTAAGAACACATGAAATCGCTACTTTAGTCACATTTAACTAGTGTCCACACAAATAACATCTTCCTGGTTCAGTTTGTCACGCGCCCAGTGTACTTAACACGTGACTCGTGGTCCAGCAATAATTAATCTTTTCAGACAGAACTTTACCGTTTAACGATGTAAATATGTACGCTGTTTGTTACACACTGTCTGGCATTTTACTTTTTCGGACAAATGGTTTGAAAGTGTATCTTTACTTGCGTGGATTGACTGACTATACCTTGAAGATGTCAAGCTGTATAAGCCATTAATGGTCCACAGTGTTTGCTCTTCTGTAATCAAATTGTGTACTCTTTTCTTAAGCTTGAATCTCTGTCTTATATTGTTTTCTTGGCGAAACACGTAAAAACAATGTACTGTAGTTTTACAAAATACAAAAACAATAAACGTACACAGCATTGTTTGGAACAAAATGCCTTTATCAAGCAAAAGTTGCTGTATATTATTGTTTTTGAATTTTGTAAAACTACAATACTTTGTTTTTAGATGTTTCGCTTTTCTACATAGTTTTACTGTATTCTTCCCTTATATTGTTTTCTTATTAAGTACATTGTTTTTGTACGCTCAATCTACTTTACTCATCTTATCTATATATATATATGTCTTTCCATCTTTATGTCTGTATCTCTCTCTCTCTCTCTCTATATATATATATATATATATATATATATATATATAATGTCTTTCCATCTTTCTGTCGTATCTCTCTCTCTTCTATATATATATATATATATATATATATGTCTTTCCATCTTTCTGTCTGTATCTCTCTCTCTCTCTATATATATATATATATATATCTTTCCATCTTTCTGTCGGAATCTCTCTCTCTCTTATATATATATATATATATATATATATATCAATACATACACATACAGGTTTATTAAGAGATACCCTTACATCAATTATTTTATTCTATTATCTTTTAATATTACAGCAATCATCAAATAACTTTGCAGAACTTTGTTACACTAACAGTCCTTCGGAATTACTCTCTTTCTCTCTCTCTCTCTCTCTCTCACACACATAGGGCAGATATCTCGTCTCTAACAGCCATGCTCAAATCATCAGTTACATCCTGAATCAATCTTCTCCTTGGTCTTCCTCTTCTCTTCTTTGCAAGAATGCTTCATTCCCTAATGGTCTTCTTCAACCTGTGATATTTTCATATGTCTAAGGGACCCTATGGCGTAGAGGTAGGGTGCTCGCCTCTCGTTCCAAAACTGCTCTGCTCGTTTCACGTGTAGAACGATCAAGGTATGAAAGTGACGTTCTGCAAGGGACAAGCTACTACTTGAATGTAACACTTACTACTGCCTTGTAGTTAATTTGGGGACAATCACAGGCTAGCGGAGCAAAGTGTACACAAAACTGGACGGCAGGCTAACCAAGTAGTACCAAAAACTAGACTGGTAACCTGGACAGATGACGCTCAACAACCCGGGAAGGCAGGTTGTCTAAGGGTAGCTACCCTAAAAGAAAATAGCAACCTGCTGCTTTGCAGGTAGGCTGGGGACAGCCAAAGGCTGACGGAGATCGAACCCAGTAATCGCTGGCTGAAACCGGACACGTCGCCGAAGGATAAGCACCAGAGTTCCAAATGGCGCTGAATGATGTGACGTAAAAAACGTTCTTGACAAAGGATGTTTATATATCACAATAAGAATGATCAAAATGGCCGAAAAGAACGATCATGAGAGAGAGAGAGAAAAAGAATGTAAAACCGATATATATATACCCATCTTTGCTGATATCACCTGTTTATTTATGTATTGCTCTATTACTGTCCACATACATTGATTATGTTGTTTGTTACACTTGATAAGCTTACATAACCTGTATCCACTTTCTCATTCCTTCCAGGAAGAGAACGTGTAACTTAAACCTGGGGTTTCACTGCGATACTGAAGAGATTACAGACTTTGCTGACGCCTACGATTTTTTGTCCAGTGTCAAAAGCCCCGGGAAGAAGCGATCAGTCAGAGGCGCCCCTTGAGGTAGGGATGGGCAGCTAAGAAAAGGGTAAAGTTTGAGTTTTAAAAATGTATGTAGATTATAAAGTAAGCCATTTTATTTGAAAGGAACAAAGATAAAAAGAACAAAATGAAAGTGGAGAGAGGAAAGGAAAGTCAATAAAATGAGAAATATAACACTAATTAGATATTTCTTTTTTGTTTTTAATGTTTTAAAAAAACGAAACAATGAAATCAAAAGAGAAGTGATATGCTTCTAAATGTTATTTAGACTTTGGTCTGTCTGTTATAGATATTCTTCTGAATATCATTAACACTGATCTGTCTGTTACATATATTCTTCTGAATATCATTAACACTGATCTGTCTGTTATAGATATTCTTCTGAATGTTATTTAGACTGATCTTCTGTTATAGATATTCTTCCGAATATCATTTAGACTGATCTATCTGTTATAGATATTCTTCTGAAAGTCATTTAGCCCATTGCTGTACGCTATACACAATTCTTCTGAATGTGGGTTAGACTGTGGTCTGTGCATTATATAATTTCTTCAAAATGCCATTTAGACTCTGGTCTGTCTGTTATAAATACTTCATCTGAATGTCATTTAGACGTAGATCTGTCGGTTAGAATGATATCTGTGTATTACAGCATTTCTTCTTAAGATCGGTTAGATTATGGTATATATGTTACAGACTTTGTTCTGAATGTTGTTTACATTATAACCGCTTCAATATTTTATACTGCCAACTCATTAATTTTTCTATCTGTCTTATCTTATCTTATCTTAACCACATTTACCGTGAAGCGTCGTGGGAGAGTTAGTTTTCTATCTTGTGCCAGGTGTGTTGCGCTTGACGTTGTCAGTCCATTCTTTCGCAGGGACTCTGAGATGTTATCTATCTATCGTGTTCTTGTCCTGCCTCGTGCTCTGCGCCCTGAGCGTCGATTATTGTAGGGACGTGATGGTAGTAAATGTGGTTCCATTCTCATTAGATGGTCGAACCACTTCTATCTGTCTCTTCTTCTTTAGTTAGATTTACAAATAACAAAAACTGTGATGTGTTTGCTTGCATGCAAAGTTGTATTGTTATTATAAGTCACATTGTTGTTTAAGGACAGACGGCACCCCTAAACAGAAATATTGATCATTGAGATTGCGTTTATAATTCTAAATGATCAACTTGATGTTAAAACTCGGGAAAAAATGTCAAAAATCCAAGCATGTATATTCTATGAAATAAATTTAATATAGAGGGTTTTTAAGGGAAAAAGCCCAAAAAGTAACCTTGCAAAATACAGGATGATTTAAGTTCTATTAAGGTTAGCACTATGGAACTTTCAGATGTTATAGTACATGTGCATATCTTGAACTGGTAGCAAAATATTTTAAAAGTATATTAAAATGAGTTTTACCTGAATTTTTTAACACAAATTCAGATTTTTGACCCAACAAATATGGGGTAAGAGATATTCTTTTGCATGACACACAAAAACCGTTCAATGAATTCTTGTTAAAGTGATAGGGGGTCATCAAATATGCATAAGAAAGAAGTGGGCAAATTTATACAGCAATCCTTTGAGTAGTTTTTGAAAAAAGTGTATTTAGCAACATACATTTACCGAAAATAACAATTTTGAGAGAAGGCCAAAAAACGAACATATTTTCAATTATTGACAAAATTAATTTACTTTCGAATCCCCCAAGGGCATAGAAACTTGCCTCAGCCAATGCTTTAGATGCTAACGCCTATTGTTTTGCATCTTTCTACCTTTGTGTGCCTAAATTCTGTATTAGCAAGAAAGATATGTGGTTTTAATAGGTGACTGCAAAATACTGAAAATAATATTTTCTGAAGGAAAAGTTAAATAAAAACAAAAGTATCATATCGACACAATTTCACATTATTAACTATAATATTGGCATCATTGGCAGTTACTTTTAAGCTCCTATTCAAAGCATATGAGATCTTAGGATACCAAGTCCATATAAGATTATGGAAAGATTCATTAGTATTGTGAGAACCACCATGAATATATTTTGTCAACGAAGTCGCAAGATAGCTTGACAAATACTTGCATTATGTTGCCAAAAATAAAATTAGGCAGTTTGTTTTTAATCAACTAAAACTTTATCTTTAGGGCACAAGCTACTCAGCCTATTGCAGTTCTCATGGTTATCTTTGTGATGTTTAAATATGGCTCAAACACTATTTATCCAATGTGCTCTAATTTCCCAGAATTTTTCATACAAGTTACATCATAATGATACTGCATGTGTTTAATGGTGCTATTAGTTAATCTATCTGTGCTACCATATTACTATAAACACTTTGCTACCATCTGTTGAAGCAGAGTTATGGTTTTTCCTATATAATAAGCTAAATAAACGTATACATCCCTAGTTAAAAAATTTAATTAAAATACAAAACTACATTTCTTTTGCAAACTAAAGATAGCTTCTTGTTCAAAATTGGATGTATTATCTAAAATATAAAAAAACCCTCAAATTTCATTTTTTAAAGAAAAATCGTTAAATGTAGGGGTGCAGTCTGTCCTTAAGTTCAAATGTACAAATTAGACTGAAAAATCATTGGGGGCCAAGGAGGTGTGGTTTTACAGAAGAATGATGAGAATCATATCTGACTGCTTAAATGACAAACGTGGAGGTGTTAAATGAGGCCAAGACACAGATCAGATAAAGCTTATTATCAATATAAGAACGAGGCAATTATCATTTTTTTTCGGACATGTAATGAGAAGGAGTGGCTTAGAGCACATTGTAACAACTGGTAAAATCGAGGGGAGACGAGACAGAGAAATACATATGGAGAAAATGTTGAACAGTCTGACCACATGGCATGGACGAGAGTCAACATCAGAAATGATAACAAACATCAGAGACAGCGTTGTGTGTAGAAAAATGATCGCCTAAAATAAAGGATCGATATCAAGATATATCGATCTCAGTTCCATGGAAGAGATTGAGCGAGTTGCCCAGAATAACTCGGTATGGAGAAATTGCTTGCAGACCGTATGCAACTTATAACGGTACAAGAGGAATTATTATTTATGATCGCCTACGCCAGCCGACAGTGCACCTGATGATGATGTGCAAATAAGATTTAGTAAGACAAGTTCTTGATTTCTTATGCAGGTTTGTGACTAATGTTTTCTTTACTAATTCCTCTTTTCAGATTCACATTGTCACTGAAGACATCAATGCCCAATGCTGCATTGTTATGAGACCGCATGGGTATTAGACTGTAGTGACGTAGTGTTTACTCATTAGAGACAACTAGGACGAATTTTAGTGACATAATCAACATAGGAAATTTATAACACCACTGAGAAACATAGAAGAAACACTAACACTGAACATAAACTTAACAAAATCAAGAACACAGAAGAGGGAAGTTAATTCATAAACATAGATAACAACATAGAACACTAAAGATAAATGATGAGTATAGATAATATAGAAGACTGACGATAAATGATGAGTATAGATAATAACATAGCAGACTGGAGATAAATGATGAGTATAGATAATAACATAGCAAACTGGAGATAAATGATGAGTATAGATAATAACATAGCAAACTGGAGATAAATGATGAGTATAGATAATAACATAGCAAACTGGAGATAAATGATGAGTATAGATAATAACATAGCAAACTGGAGATAAATGATGAGTATAGATAATAACATAGCAAACTGGAGATAAATGATGAGTATAGATAATAACATAGCAAACTGGAGATAAATGATGAGTATAGATAACATAGCAAACTGGAGATAAATGATGAGTATAGATAATAACATAGCAAACTGGAGATAAATGATGAGTATAGATAATAACATAGCAAACTGGAGATAAATGATGAGTATAGATAATAACATAGCAAACTGGAGATAAATGATGAGTATAGATAATATAGCAGATTGGAGATAAATGATGAGTATAGATAATATAGCAGACTGGAGATAAATGATGAGTATAGATAATAACATAGACGAGTAAGCATAAATAATGTACATAGATAACAACATAGAAGACTGAAGATAAATGATATCACAGATAAAAACATAGAAGACTAAACATAAATGGACACATATAACAACATAGAAGACAGGAGATAAATGATGAACATAGATAACAACATAGCCAACTGGAAATAAATGATGAAAAACCTATTAAAACAATCTGAAGATCATCTCTGCAACGTATCATTCTTGAAAGACAAAGCCACTATGAAGAACCTGGCCACATCCTATGTATTTTGTGTTCCCGTTTCAGTGTTAACAAATGGTGACTAAAATTTGATAGAATCTGCGACATGCGGTCATCTCTGTGTTTATTATATTTGGACATGTTTGCTTGACAATAGTTTTGTTATAACGAACAAGAAGACTTTCAATTGTAATAAATATGAGACAAACCATAAGTGTTATTTGTATTTTATCTACATTTGTTGTAATTATTGTAATCTTTCAACTAACATACATTATATAAGAAATATGTTTTAAAGTGTTTAAAATCCAAAGGATTGACTTCATTGCACAGGGTTTTACCCCATACGACTCAGTCCCTCTCCGCAAAAATGGCATACCCACCTGCCGAGAATATTGCACAAAGCACAAACCCTGTAGCTCCAGCAAAAATCCTAGGGGTCTCTGTACCATAAATCTGTACCATAAACAATCAACTGACTACTGTAAGCAAAAGGCCGACCACGCAGAAAGGTGGATATCAGAGATAACAGAGGCAACGAAAGACACTGTTTATGAAGCGGACACACAAGCCCTTTCTAGAAATATTTTCTTATCCTAAAGCTTTACTGGACAAATAGGACTGGAGAAGAGAAAGAAAGACAATGCGCATAGAGAGGCTCGGATCCAGGTGTCTTCTTTTTCGACCTGATGCTGAAAGACAAAACACAATTAGAGAATAGATAGATAGATAACTGTTTGAACTAGTGAACTCTCCTGTGTGAGCTGAGAAGCAACACGTGGCCACTCCCAGTCGACCTGAAAACTAAGCTTTGGGGAAACCTGACAGACCTGCAGCTGACTGCCCAGTTTGTGGTCCACAGTAAATTAAGCGCATGACCAGAGATCGCTGAGAAACCAGTGAACGAACTTTCAATCAATCTACCTACCTATCACTCGCTTGTCACTACTCACTCATCAATCAATCTCACCCAGTATTCAAGGACACGTGTCCTGTACTAATATCTGCCAATTCAAAGTAACAAAGGCTAGAAATTCTTATAAGTAGCACACCATTTTGTTGCGTTTCATTCTCAGGTAGAGTACGACTACATATCTAGTCTCTTCTCTTCACCATAAATCCTTACCACACCCAAGGGCACACAAGACAGAGACAAAAAATGTCCACTTACTTTGATATTGTGCCTTTCTTTCTACTACAAATCTAGTCATATTCAAAAGGTGGACCACAGAGATAAAAGAATCGACGAAAAACAGTTTCTGAAGCGCCCGTTAAGCTATGCTTCAAAAGTTCTCCATGTCCTAGGCCTCCCTCTTTCCGTTATCCCTGCGGTTGCCACTGCATTTTACATCCTCTGTTTTGATCTGTCCTCGTTTTCTTTTTTACAGTGTGGGGTAGACAAACCCTCACCATCTCTCCTAGTCACCTTTTACAGTGTGGGGTAGACAAACCCTCACCATCTCTCCTAGTCACCTTTTACAGTGTGGGGTAGGCAAACCCTCACCACCTCTCCTAGTCACCTTTTACAGTGTGGGGTAGGCAAACCCTCACCATCTCTCCTAGTCACCTTTTACAGTGTGGGGTAGACAAACCCTCACCACCTCTCCTAGTCACCTTTTACAGTGTGGGGTAGACAAACCCTCACCATCTCTCCTAGTCACCTTTTACAGTGTTGGGTAGACAAACCCTCACCATCTCTCCTAGTCACCTTTTACAGTGTGGGGTAGGCAAACCCTCACCACCTCTCCTAGTCACCTTTTACAGTGTGGGGTAGGCAAACCCTCACCATCTCTCCTAGTCACCTTTTACAGTGTGGGGTAGACAAACCCTCACCACCTCTCCTAGTCACTACAACATGTGTTGAGAGGAGACCCTGATTCTATGGTTCGCTAAGCCTAAAACCACAGATGCAGTCTCTTCATTCTCTGCTTTAGAATATTTGATACAGAAGTATTCAACACACGAGAACCAGAGAACACTTACATACTCAAGTGTACATCAAAGCGCACTGCTACTCCAATACAATAGATACAAAACAAAAGGCTATCCACAGAAATCACAGACAGTGAAATAACTACATATGAAGGGCATACAATAACAAGTTCTAGAAATGTCTGCTTTTCCTGATGCTGTGAGGCATAACAGGTTTAGAGAAAGGAAAAAGAATCACCACTAGCACTATTTTAGATATAGCTATTTGAAGATAGTGTATGTATAATAATAGAAAATAATGATATGCAGGTATGTGAACCTCTTAAAAACATAAACAACAGAGAAAAGAAATCTGACAGCCTGGAATCAAACACCTCAACAAGAAAATAATACAAATTAGTAACTTTGGATAGCTATGCATCTCTAAGAACAAAAAGTAACCAACATGAACCCAGTCCATAATAACATGTGTCTACTACACATATGTGGGCGTCCATAATAACGTGTCTTCTACACATACAAATATCTCAGGACAAATTGGTCTCCAAATAAACACCACAAAAACAAAAATTGTTGACCTTACCAGCAGTCCAGAAAATATTCAACTAAAAACTACACTCTTGAAAAAGTCAAAAGTTTTACATACCTAGGGAGTATGATGTCATCTACGGGGATACAGCGCCAGAAATTCCACACAGAATCGCATTGGCATCAAGTGCTTTTAACAAATTGTCAAATATATGGAAGTCCAATTCACTCAGCAAGCACTTAAAATTAAAGATCTTTAACTCTTGTGTGATTCCAGTATTAACTTATGGATGCGAGAGTTGGAAAGCAACAAAAGCTCTAGAAAGAAAATTAGATAACTTTGAGAATAAATGTCTTAGAAGAATACTGAACCTCAAATGGTCAGATTTCAGACCCAATACACAAATAAGACAAGAGACCAAGCAAGAAAATGTATCAAATTTGATAAGAAAGCGCCGCTGGAACTACATCGGCCACACACTTAGAATGGATGACAGAAGACTCCCTTACCAATCCCTCATATGGACACCAGAGGGAAAAGAAAACGAGGAAGACCAAGAGAGACTCTGCGTAGAACCATCACCAGAGAAGGCTCAACGATGGGCCTAGTAAACATTAAAGACTTAAAACAAATAGCAACGAACCGCGAGACATGGAGAGCTATGACCTCTGCCCTATCCGCCGCCCACAGGCCCAAGAGGAAAGACTAACTAACTACACATATGTGGGCGTCCATAATAACATGTGTCTACTACACATATGTGGGCGTCTGTGGCCTAGAGGTAGTGAGCTCGATCGCAGCCCAATAGTTCTTGGTTCAAACTCTGCGGCGGAAAGTTTTGAAACAAATTTTTTCAGTGGATGTTTACAAATGGTAAAAATATACCTCACTGTTTTCAGAAAGCAATGGCAAACTACTGAATGTATAAGTGGTGCCTATAAAATCAATGCCTCATTTACTGTGGTTGAAGGCGGCATCATGTAAAGGATATGCCACGATTTTCATTTTCCACCGCATCTATGGAATTTGGACCTAGTTTCTCCACATCAAAAATTATAGATAAGATTTATTTGTCAACTTATCTATCAAGCAAAGAATGAAATGGTGCTAAATTAAGTAAGGAAGGAATCCTGTATTGTGGTAACTACAATTAAAAAACACGGTATTGATAATTCTCTGTCGCATCTTTCAATGGGCTAGTATTCAATACCAAAATGACTGTTTTCTGAGTTTGTATCTCTCTTGTTTGGTGCATATGCTTCTCCCTAAGAGGTCGGTAATTGTCTAGCACTTGTCCGTATACTTGTTTCTCTATTATTTAATTATAGATTTTTAAACGTATATCATCATTGTATCAACATACAGCATCCCTATTGTACAATAATACACCCCATTTGCCAGCATTGATCTCAATTATGACAAAACCAATCACCATTACACAAACAGACATAACCATTATACCAAAATGTCCCACCATTTGACTGATGTTGTACCCACTTTTTTCCTATTGTCTTCATTTCGCAACCGGTCTCTTTTTGTTGAACCCAGCATTCTGCGTAGACACTTCATCTCTGTTGTGACTAGTTTTCTTCTATCGTTTTATGTCAGTGTCCAGGTTTAGCACTGATAGCATAATGTGGGGAGAAAGATTGTGTTGAACATTGCTCATTTTGTGTTCAAGGTGACATGTTCGCATTTTAAAATTGGCACACATAATGTCATGAGTAAAATAGCTGAGAAAATAAACACAAAAAACTCAAAGACATGGAATATGTGAAATTCAGTTTATGTAAATAATTTATCTCATATACTATATCGAAAATATATTATATACAGTTACAATCAACTGCTATTATGTGAGATGCAACAACAACACACACAGAAACACACCAGAAAAGAAATGAGCAACATTTCTGGTGTGCTTTCTATATGTGTAAAGAAAACACACAAAATCACACAATAAAACCAGTCATTGATCAGTATTAGTTATATCTGATCTAGAAAATTCCAACAATGAAGATAAATAGTACTTATACAAATAAGAGCACCATCATCCGAAGATGACGTGGGATTGATCAGGCATGTGATGCGCATGGAGACTGGTTCTTACACTGCAATGAAATAGACTCCAGAGGGTAAGTGAAAACGTGGAAGACCCAAGACAACCTGGAGGAGAACGATAGAGCAAGAACTGAAAGAAATGAATCATAGCTGGAACACAATATAGAAGGCCATGAATAGAGAACAATGGTGTGTGTATGTTGCTGCTCTAAACGCCAAGGGTGTAACAGGCTAAGGAGAGATACAATCAAGAGAAATAACCTAGTTTGGCTATTACTCTATACCATAAAGAATGGGTTTCTGTGGCTAAGTCTTTGCCTTGTGTTCTGAAAGTAGCGGGTTTGAATCCGGACCACGCCGTTCGTTCACAAGTGCAATTTTACCAGAGACCCCGGGATTGTTGCTGGAGCTACGGAATTTGTACATTGTGCAGTACTCTTCACATGCGGTGTGTTATTTTTGTGGACAGGGCCGAGCTATATGGGGTAAAAACCCAGTACAATGTAGCCAATCCTCAGTTTTAGAACTAGAAAGTATACAGAACTAGACTGTGTGCATCATACTAGACTGCAGTAAACATATGTTGTGTAGAGCTATGCGTTACTTTCTTGATTATCCAATAGCGGACCTACTTCCGAATCAATGCTGACACACATTCGATGCGCAGAAAAATAAAGAGTAGAAAAAGAAAGTAGGCTGAAAAAAGGAAAATCTGGAATGGGCCGGGCCAAGGACTGTTCTTACTGTTTGTGAGTTTGTTCTTATCAACCAAGTAACCATTCTTTGTGATCTCTGTGGTTTGCTCAGAGAACAAGTGTATGATGCACAACCGTGAAGCTTCTATGTAGCACAAGCATATCCAAATTTCTGCCAAACAATTGTTTAAAATGCAAATGTTAGCTTAAGTGTCATATGTGATGTCAATACAGTGGAGTCCACTTAAGTCGAACTCTGATAAGACGAATTTCGCTTAAGTTGACGTGATCAGCTTAGTTCCGACCATTTTCTTTCTTCATCTTGCATTAAAAGTCCTGTTAAGTCAAACTCTGTTAAATCGAATATTAATATTTGGATTAGTCGAATCTAAAAATGATTACCACCAACCAAAATGAAACATGTTGATGTTTAAGTCAAACTATTAATTATAAAAAAAAAATTTTTTAATGTAATGTTTCATGAAAGAATTATTTTTTAATGGAATCTCTCACCTACGATTTCTCCCTACATATCAACAATGGCGGTTTGTGGTCTAGCTATTCCAAGATCAACGCTTTCTGGCATTTTAAAGCATAAAGCAACGTACAATCGCTCTTAGGCTCAGATCACATACAAATCACAAAGAGTGGTTAACAAGTAGTCGATGTGAAACGTTCAAAGAAGATGAAGAAGAAATATGTTCATTTATTTTACACATAAATGTTCATCTATTTTTTTCAGACAGCATATAAAAATAGGAGTTCACCTCTCTGCATTGGATGTCATCCTAAGAGTTGGGAATCTTCAGAACAAGATTAAAAAACTCTGGAAAGCATGACATTCAATTGCAAAAGAAATAAAACAAACTTCCTGGGCGTTCAAAATGCATCACTGTTTCATTGTCCCGAGTTTCCTGATTAATCCATTCACTCATCTGAGCCGATATACTGGCTTTCAGTATTTTTTAAGCATGACACAAAGCCAGTATACTGGCTAATTCAGTAGACATTGCAATATAAGTGCGTCCGATTGAAAGGGTTAAGCAATACTTAAATAGTAGCATGTCCCTTGTGGAACATCACATTCATCACAGCCCACCTAAAAAAACTTGTCTCTTGCGAGTTCTCTGGTCTCTTCTATAGACATGTTCAAAGTTTCTTTGATGTCCTGCTGCCACGTTTGTCTTGGTCATCCCCTGCTTCGTATTCCAGGAACGATGCATTCCTTTACCGTTCTCTCCAAACCACTGTGAAGTTTAATGTGGCCAAAATATTTCATCTTCCGGGACAAAATGTTATTTATGAGCCAATGCTCCTTGATATGCAGGTCTTGTAGAGTCTTTGTTTCTTCTCTTCTCTGTCCAGGATGTTCTAAGAACTTTTCAATAGCACCTTATTTCAAAATCTTCAAATATGTTTTTTAATGTTTGTGTTATGGTCCATGATGCGTATCCATGTTGCCACAGGAAATATGCATGTTCTCAGAAGTCTTACTAGAGCAATACTTTCTTTCCTATAATCACATCTTATGTTCTTGTCTACTTTTTAGTCTTCTTCTTACGCTCCATATTGACCACTTGTCAACCCCTCTTGTGTGTTTTGTATGTGATCTGAGCCTAAGAGCGATTGTACATTGTGTCAGTTATGCGCCTACAAGTAGGTCAGCACATCCAATTTCTGCATTGCTTTTTATTTACTAGTGTAGCATCCTTAGAGCCTACCTCAGTCGCCTCTTAACCCTTCGAACCCTGGCCGACTATACCTTAAAAACCCTCTCCCCTCGGCTCCTGAGCAAAAACAGCACATATCAGAATTGTTTGAAAAACAAGATAGATTGGCAGAATTAAATGTCCTATAATTTTTTATTGACTTACCCCATCATCTACAGTATTCCTGCTTACTATGCCAGTCTTCCCAACATGTAGATCCTTCCTTTAGACACAGGAAACTTTAACAGAATATTGCACCAAAATTTTGTCTTCACTTTCTTGATTGGTCTGTCTTTGTAATCCATGTTTGGAAAGTCACTGACATGTTTGCTATATTTGAACATCATTCGGTTCAAATAATTCTTCTTCTAAATGATAATCCGACTCACTTTCGATTTCGTTATCAGAATAATCATATTCTAAGTCTAATTCATCTTCAGAATCATTTAAAAGAAGTCAACAACTTGCTGTGTGGTTATCCTTTTCGAGTGACCATTTCCGAAATTTTCAGCGTGTCATTTCATCTTTTTAAAATTAATAAACAAATATAAAATCACTATGTTTCAAAACACGATGCAAACCGCCATTTAGATAAACCTTTAAGGGAAGCATTTCCTGTGTTTGACGTCACACTAGTACACAAGTTATCGCTGAACACCGACAAATAACGAGGAGGGGTTCTCATCCCGATATGTAGGCACCCAGGGTGTATGTGTACTAATGATAATACCGTAATTTCGGAGGCGGGTTCAAAAGGTTAAGACATGCATTGTAGGTCGCAGTAGTACTATTCTTTGCTTTCCTTGCTGGCCCCGGTACCACACAGACAGGTGTACTCTTTAGTAATCTTGTTACCTTCAAATTTACTTCTAACAATTCTACCATTCATCATCGGTACATAATACCATATTCAAGTCACATAATACCACTAGTAACATAAACCATATTCAAGTCACATAATACCACTAGTAACATAAACCATATTCAAGTCACATAATACCACTAGTAACATAAACCATATTCAAGTCACATAACACCACTAGTAACATAAACCATATTCAAGTCACATAATACCACTAGTAACATAAACCATATTCAAGTCACATAATACCACTAGTAACATAAACCATATTCAAGTCACATAATACCACTAGTAACATAAACCATATTCAAGTCACATAATACCACTAGTAACATATACCATATTCAAGTCTCATAACACCACTAGTAACATATACCATATTCAAGTCACATAATACCACTAGTAACATATACCATATTCAAGTCACATAATACCACTAGTAACATAAACCATATTCAAGTCACATAATACCACTAGTAACATAAACCATATTCAAGTCTCATAACACCACTAGTAACATATACAATATCCATCTTTTCAATAGACCAAAATCAAAAAATGAACTATTCATACAAAATGATGGATCCAACAAACATATGGAAGCTAGAAGGAATGGAAGACCAAGCAAGCAAATTCACAACAAAATTTCTAGTCATTAAAAGATGACGGAAGATGCTGTCTGATAAAAATATCCACATAAAAATGTCGTTACTGGCTGTAATACTGCTTCTTAAGGCAGTGTGGGAGTGTGGGGGACATGGGCTTGAGGAATTTAATGGTTACATTGCTAGTGCAGTCACTAAGGTTAATCAGATTTTAAGAAAAGAAACTATTTTTCACTTTTCACTTTTGCATCAGTTTTTTTTTTCAAACACTCCCATGAACACAAGCTTCTCACTTTTTCAATCATGTTTTATTATGTAACAATTCTACTGCCCCCTCATCATCATCATCTGGTGATGTGCAGGGTGGTGAAGGCGATCATGGATCACAAATCTCTATCTTTGGTGCTTGCTATCATTTCAGATGTTGACGCTCTGCTGTGCCATGAAGTCATAATATCCAAAATTTTCTCTCTGTCTTCCTCTGTCTCATCTACCCGCGATTTACCAGTTGTTACAATGTGTTCTAAACCTTCCTTCCTCATCACATGTCCGATGCATCATTACTGCCCCCTAACCAAACCATTTGCTTTTCCACTGAAGACAGTGTTGCCATCTGAACTATAATAATATTACTATTATTATAAGTAGTAATAGTAGTATTGCATATGTCACAGTGCCGCACCTTCGTTAATCCAGTTACCATATTTATCCTAAGTGTCTAAACACAAAATAAATTGTATGAGTTATATTTTTTTTAATACCAGTTGATGAAATGTTTGATTGATTGATTGATTGAGATGTGACAGTTCTTACTAATATTGTTATGTCTAGTAGTATTATATATTTATATATAACAGGAAAATGTTTCCTATATCACAATGTGGAGAAATGTCTATACTATTTGCTCACAATGATTGATATAACAATTCCCCCTGAACCTCATTAAATAATCATATAGAAGGCCTCTATGGTGAAGTGGTTAAGACGTTTGACTGGTGTTCTCAAGGCGTTTAAGTTTAAATCCAGCCTGAGTCACAAGTGCAATTTTTTCTAAGATCCCTAGGATTGTATGCTGGAGCTACTGAGTTCATGCTTTGTGCAACACTCTTGGAAGGTGGTGTGCCATTTATGCAGTGAGGGACGGAGCCATATGGGGAAATTCGACACAATAAAGTAAATCCATCACCTTCGGACTCTGTTTTCTTAAAGTAACTATGTATGTTCCGATTCTTATCTTACACAGAAATCTCAGCTGCAGTATATGATCATCATAGGACGAACATCTTCGATGTAACTTTGAGGACACTGAAAATTTGAAAGAATTAAATTTTAATGTTTAATTAATTTTGCCTGGGTAGCAGCTTTCCAGCCTACTCTTATCAACTGCTTACAATAAAACGAGTATAAAAGATGCACCTTGCAAAATCTTGCCTTCTAAGAGATAGGTAAAGAAGCTGCTATTACTCCAGTCACGATTTGTTTTAAAAAATAGCATCTCTTGATTATTGTTTCAACAGTTAGAAGCACTGAATCAATGGCAATAGACACATTTTTTCCTGCTTGTACAGAAGAGTTGCAGGAAGTAATGTTCATCTATAGACGTTGTTACAAACACACACAAAAAACTTAGGAAACTTTATATTAAACAACACACTATGTGGGATCTTGTTGTAATGGTACCATCATTAAGAGAAGCTATATGGCATCTCGTTGTAATGGTACCATCATCAAAAAGCTATATGACAGAGTGTTTGAATAGTATTGCCATAACATGTCCCATAATATGGCTGCACATTTACTATGAGTTAAGGTATTATATGAGAGTTTCGTTAGTGTAGTGCACTCGCTACTAAGGTGCATGGTTAATGGCGCTTATGTCAATTCAGCCAGATTGGGGACCAGAGAAGTCCTGGGAAGTAATGCTATCTGACGTGAAGCTGACCACATCGCCTACCGTATGCTGATAATAATAATAATAATTCCTCTCGTACCGTTATACATTACATAGGGCCTGCAAGTAATTTCTCCATACTGCTCTATCCTGGGTAACTCGCTCAATCTCCTCCATGGAACCGAGACCGATATTTCCTGCCTCTCTCAGCAAAGTTCGTTTCAGTATCTCCTTAGGTCGACCTCTAACACTGTACTCTCTCAATATACCTCACTATTTGACAATGGGTTCCATTACACTTTTTCCTTCTTTATTGTAAGTCAAGAACCATTATATTTATATATACTATCGGATTATCTTTACCTTTCTCAAATATTACAGTAATTAGAAAATTTAATGAAGCAATTCCATTACAGCAACAAAACTAACATGTTACATTACAGCAACAAAGCTACCATTTTCCATTACAGCAACAAAACTAACATGTTACATTACAGCATCAAAACTACCATGTTCCATTACAGTAACAAAACTAACATGTTACATTACAGCATCAAAACTAACATGTTACATTACAGCATCAAATCTACCATGTTTCATTACAGTAACAAAACTAACATGTTCCATTACAGCATCAAAACTAACATGTTCCATTACAGCATCAAAACTAACATGTTACATTACAGCATCAAAACTAACATGTTCCATTACATCATCAAAACTACCATATTTCATTACATCATCAAAACTACAATATTCCATTACAGCATCAAAACTACCATATTCCATTACATCATCAAAACTACCATATTCCATTACAGCAATAAAACTACCTTGTTCCATTACATCATCAAAACTGACATGTGCAATTAAAAAAAACACACCAACCTGTCGTTACTGCATGTACCACTGTTTAGAACTGTGTAGAACAGGTGAGACGTGAGTCTGAGGAATTTAATGGTCGCATGGCTGGTGCAGTCACCACAAAGCTGGTTAGGTTAGGATTTTTCATTCATGTCCACAACATTGAAAAAATCCTTGCTGTACCGTGAATTAAACACGGGTCTCCCACATGGGAACCGCACTATAATCTATTACCATGTGCCATTAATATGTTTAAAATAAAATTAATTTAAAAAAAGCACAACCCTTTAAATTTGACTTCTAATAATTTGAATATAAATAAGAAAAAATCACAATGGAATGTTGCTTTAGAATATACAACCTGGAAGACAAGTACAAAAGTTATACTGGTATGAAAGATTTTTGTATTAACAAATCAATGTTGAGATGTATATGCTTGATTAAGGTATTCGCCCGAGTGGTTACCAGGGCCCACATTTGGGGTGTAAAGAATAGAACCACTGTTACCTGCCACGCATGTCGTAAGAGGGGACTAAGGAGGTTTGGCTGAAATCGGATGCATGTGTCCTAAATGTGTAGAAGTCTATGCGTTTAGGGGCCTACCAAACCAATGTGCGACGTATACACGTTCCTGGCAAAGATCAAACATTTCACAAAGAGTGATTAAAATTGGTCGCAAAGAATGAACGCAAAGAAGAGGATTAAGGTATTCAATCCATGATCACATAGTAATATTAACTAACAAGTACAGTAGCCTGCATCTGTCGGCTGTGCCATGATCTGTTTCAATCTGATTCTTCTCTCAGTTATATGAGGACTATCATCATAGCACTCCAGACATGTCCATAGGTGCTCCGATATCTGCCTCAACAAATCCAGCAGCTTCCAGTAGCCCATCATACAAGTTCAATGTTGATTAATCAATCTTTTGTATTTTTGTGTGTTTTTCTTTTCGTGATGTACCAATATTGACACCTATCTCTCTCAATCTGGACAGCGACTGGGACTCACAACCCTGAAACTCCTCTGTTCGGAAAGACACTCAATGTGCTAAGAATGACATTTTGGATTATTCTTGTTTAAATTATTCTTTTGTATTGTTAAACTTGTGATAAAAAAGGCATTCATTTATCTACATTACATGTCATTTATCAAATATCATTAGAATATAACAAAACATCAGCTTCATTTGTACATACAGCCGCGAAGTAACAATAAAGTGAACAAAAATTAATTCGGTCGCAATGTGTTATTTTTCATTGGAGTAGTCACTGGGTTTGGTTACTAAACTGACATCATTGCATTCTGGGCAAACCCATAGGTGCTCAGTCTCCCCCAATAGAAAAGGAAGAGTATGGATACTGATGGTTCCGGTAGCTCGCTGGTTAAACACACTCCTCACTCTGCCCCTCAGCTCTACCTGTAGAATGGTTAACTCCAAACTGCTTAAATCGCTGGATCGATTCATCATCTATTTTAGTGTCTTCATCCAACAGGCAGTCGCGAAGAGACCAAAGAACATCCCCTTATCCACGTTCAACTCTAAAACAATCAATGCTGTTGGTGCAAGCCTGTCCGCTCTCTCATTGCCGCAAACACCCACATACCCAGGACAGTAGATCCCCGTAAGCCTCTGGGGATTAGAAACTTCTATAGATGACATCCATGCATACTGAAACCTGCTCTTTTGGATCTTGTGAAACATCAACTGAGAGTCAGATATAAGTCAATAGGAAAAGATTAGCGCATTGACCTATCGTTTCAGACTGAAGTGGGTTGTAGGTTCAACACTACACTCGACGTTCTACGTGCGAGGAAAGGAATTGGCTCACCAACCTCCAGCACACTAGGGACCAAAAATGAGAAGTAACAGGTATATCATACCGTAAAGTCTGAAAAGGCTACAGTAATTTAAGAAGTCAATGTGTTAAACTGGTCTTCATCAAGTAGATTGTCCTGAGTAGAACCTTACCACTCTAACAGTACTTCAGAATTTCTCTCTCTCACATAGGCCAGATGTCTCACCACTGCACTCTCCATGCTCAAATCATCACTTACATCCTGAATCCATCTTCTCCATGGTCTACCTCTTCACCTCTTTTCCAGAATACCTTCTTCTATAATAGTCTTTTCCAAACCTTCATCTCTTATTATATGTCCAAAATACTTCAATTTTATCATTCTTATTCGTAAAACTTGTTTTACACATACAAATTATTCAAATAGAAATATAAAATGAGAATTTCACTAAAGGTAGACATTACAATCTATTTCTCACTTTCAAGTACGCAAGTAAAAGCAGGGTATACACCTTTGCAACTTCCGATTAATATATCATCATCATCATCAAGTTAGACGGTCTCAGACTAGTGACATGGCTGTCTCTACCTCTCTCTACTGTACCCTGTTCTCATCAGCTCTATTCAGGTCTGGACAAGTTTGAATGCTGATGTCCACATATGACTGCGCAATGAAGATTGTTCCCGTATGTCACTTTTTCTAATTTGTGATGGTCGTTTTAGCCAATATTTTGTGTACCAGACGTCGTTGTTCCATATTGTGACCAAGTCATGATAGTCTACATTCTTGTCTCATATTGTGACCAAGTTATGCTAGTCATATTGTGACCAAGCTATGATAGTCTACATCGCTGTCTCATATTGTGACAAAGTCATGATAGTCTACATTCTTGTCTCATATCATGACTTGGTCACGATAGTCTGCATTGTTGTCTCATATTGTGACCTAGCCATGATTCTCTTCTTGATACTCCCAGCATTCTGCGTAGACACTTCATCTCTGTCGCGACTAGTTTTCTTCTATCTGATGTCAGTGTTCATGTTTTGCACTGATAGCATAATGTTGGGAGAAAGATTCTGTTAAACAATGCTCTTTTAGTATTCATGGGGACATGTTTGCATTTCAAAATTGGTGCTATTCAAAAGATTAAAGTTTTTCTTCTTTAATGCTTTGTGTAACTGCTTATAAATCATAGCTTCATGTTGTCATCAGAAAAATGTGTCCTCATAATTGCTATTGTTAAGGGGGGATTCGGTCTTGAAAATCAAGAATCTATTTTCGTTGTTTTCATATTAATATAAAATTTGTATAAGCATTTTGAAAGAGTATGACTTAGAATAGTAGAAAAAATTAGTAAAAAAAAATGTCAAAGTGTTGCCATGGAAACAATACAAAATGGCGCCAAAAACAAAATTTCAAATCCCTACGCTCTGAATCTAATGAATGTAAATGAATTCTGTTTTCACTCTAAGGTGCAATTGTAATATCTAAAATATTACACATGATTTTTAGGATATATTAAATATTTAATTTTTATAAATTTTTGGTAAAAATTCACTCAAAATGTGGTCAAAAAAGCTGTTTTGGAGGGTGTGTTTACACACAAAAATTCATAAAATGTAATATTTAATATATCCTAAAAAGGATCAGTAATTTTGTAGATATTACAATTGCGCACCTTAGAGTGAAAACAGAATTCATTTATATTCATTAACTTCAGAGCCTTAGGAATTTGAAATTTTGTGCTTGGCGGCCATTTTGTATTGTTTCCATGGCAACGCTTGACTTTTTTTTCTAATTTTTTCTACTATTCTAAGTCATAATCTTTCAAAATTGTTATACAAATTCTACATTAATACCAAAGCAAAGAAAATAGTTTCCAGGCCAGAGTCCCTCCTTAAGTGTGCAACTAAATATGTTAATATTGTAAAATAACAGACATAACTAATAGTACAAACATGGTGCAATATAATAATGACAGAGACGAACAACAACTATATGTAGGCTGCCCATGTTAACATATTCCGTCTCTCATATCAGCATTGTTATGAGAAGTATGATCTCACAGACATATAAATTATTTTACCAAGGGATACATGTGCATTCTACTGACTGCATTTCATACGCTTTATGTTCAACAAACTCAACCTTAATAATGAATCATATTATTAATACATAAAATACGCATTCCAAATATTGATTACACTGTTAAATGCAGGGTAACCAGCATGCTGACTTTCTTGCAAACAATGCCCCGATTCAAGAGGACAGAAGTTTGGACATAGCCGATGTCATAAATGTGGTACACTCTTATTTATGTGATATGGGCGAGTTTCAGACACTGGACCGTGTCCGAGAATTAGAAGTTACGTTTGAACATGCCAGAGAGTGTCGTTTTCATGGTAAAGAGAGAAGGTATACTAATCAACTTCTCATAGGTACAGTGAGCAAATGGACTTTAAGATGGCTGCTGCAGTGGAGGAGAGAGCATGCATGGGAATGCCCAATGTGCCATGCCGACGATCGCATAACATAATATTGTTAAAGTACATTCATAATTATTACAGCAATGTTTCCAAAGTTCAAAACAAATTTTAAATAATGAATGCCTACATTTAAAGCTAAAAAAATCCAAAGTATTGTAACAATGTCCTTATATTGTATTCTTTGCTTGATAAAGTCCTTTTGGTTGAAATGTTGTATATTGTGTTCGTACTTTGTAAGACATCTTTTGTTACATGTTTCATCATAACAATGTCTTCTAAGATTGCAAATAATTCTAAATATTGGGTTAGTATTTCTGAAGTTAAAAACAAGTCCCAAATATTGGGTTAGTATTTCTGAAGTTAAAAACAAGTCCCAAATATTGGGTTGGTATTTCTGAAGTTAAAAACAAGTCCCAAATATTGGGTTGGTATTTCTGAAGTTAAAAACAAGTCCCAAATATTGGGTTGGTATTTCTGAAGTTAAAAACAAGTCCCAAATATTGGGTTGGTATTTCTGAAGTTAAAAACAAGTCCCAAATATTGGGTTGATATTTCTGAAGTTAAAAACAAGTCCCAAATATTGGGTTGGTATTTCTGAAGTTAAAAACAAGTCCCAAATATTGGGTTGATATTTCTGAAGTTAAAAACACCTCCTTGGAACAATGTTGTCAAAGTTTGAAACACATTTCAAATATTTTATTAGTATGCCTAAAGTTAAAAATACATTCCAAGTATTGGATTCAAAGTTCACAGCCTTGAAATATGTTTCAAAGAGATTATCTGTTTAGCACTTTGTATGAAATGTGTGCATTTCATATTTTCACAGGAAATTGGAAGCAAGAATGCTTTTTTCTTTCATGAATACCATTAGAACAGATAGAAAAGTCAGCTCAATAAATATTGTATGATTAATCAACATTGGAAAAATAAATAATTTTGGAATGGAAGTGTAGGCTTCAAGCTTGCAGCCATCACATGCAAGTAATAATCAGTTAAAATCAGATCTACTGATGGGTACAAAATCAGTAATCAACTTCATCAAGAAACAACAAATTAAATGGTATGACCTCGCCCGAGTGGTTACAGGGGCCCAAATTGGGGTGTAAAGAATAGAACCACTGTTACCTGCCATGCATGTCGTAAGAGCGACTAAGGAGGTTTGGCTGAAATCGGATGCACATGTCCTAAACTTGTAGAAATTTATGCGTTTAGGGGCCTACCAAACCAATGTGCAACGTATACATGTTCTTGGCAAAGATCAAACATATCACAAAGAGTGATTAAAATTGGTCGTAAAAACGAACGCAAAGAAGAAGAAATGGTATGGCCAGGTAATCAGATTACTAACAGACAGTGCACCTCAAAGAGATATGTTGCTCCGATACAATGGATACAAAGCAAAAGGCCAAACACTCAAAAGGTGGACCTCAGAGATAACAGAGACGGAAAAAGACACTATTTATGTAGAGCACACAAAAGCCCATTCTATAAATCTTTTCTTATCCTGACGCTGTGAGGAAAAACAGGAATGTAGAACAGAAAGAAAGAATCAGATCAAGCATTCACTTCTCAAGGAACTTTCTTCCCTAGACATTCTCTTATGAGTAAATTCTCTGTCAGTCTATCAACATTTCCTTCCTTTTTTTACCTGACTAAACTGCTGTTACATTTTATTAAGATGAAGTGTCTACGCAGAATGCTGAGAGTAACATGAAGAAACATCAGGAAAAAAGAGTGTACAAGATCAGTACTCAACTTCATCAAGAAACAACTAACTAAATGGTTCGGGCACATAAACAGATTACTAACAGCCTCACAGAGCAATGTTACTGCACTACAGTGGGTACAAAACTTCATAAAGAAACAACAAATTAAATGGTTCAGGCACATAAACAGATTACTAACAGCCTCACAGAGCAATGTTACTCCACTACAGTTGGTACAAAGCTAAAAGATGTCCACGCAAAAGGTGGACCTGACAACAAAGGCAGTGAAAACACTATTTAAGAAATGCACTATTTTCAGCAAATGGAAGAATAACTAATGAAATTCAACACAGATGCAACAAAGCAAATCAAATGATAGGACAAATGGCACCAATTTTAAAATGCAAACATGTCACCATGAACACAAAAAGAGCAATGTTCAACACAATCTTTCTCCCCACATTATGCTACCCCACATTATGCTACCCTGCATTATGCTACCAGTGTCAAACCTGGACGCTGACAACAAATGATAGAAGAAAACTAGTCACAACAAAGATGAAGTGTCTATGCAGAATGCCGGGGGTAACAAGAAGAGACCGGTTGAGAAATGAAGACATGAGGAAAAAGTGGGTACAACATCAGTACTGAACTTCATCAAGTAACAACAAATGGTTCTGCCACATAAGCAGATTACCAACAGACAGTACACCTCAAAAAGCAATGCTGCTCTGATACAATGGGTAAAAAGCAAAAGGCAGGTCACACAAAAGATGGACCTCAGAGATAACAGAGGCGACGAAAGACAATATCTACAAAGCGCACACAAAGGCCCATTTTAGAAATCTCTTCTTGACCTGACGCTTTGAGGCAAAATAGGATTGGAGAAAAGAGAAAGAAAGAAACGCACACCAAAGCCTGTTCAAGAAATCTCTTATCCTTAAGCTGTAACGGCAAAACAGGATTAAAGTAAAGAAGAATTTGGATTCTTTCCCATGTGTCAGAAATCTTATTTGGTTTTTTTCTTGTTACAATCTTTCATTATCATTAAACCAGACTGTTTTCATAACCAGTTTCCTTTCTCTTCTAATAAATTATTTACATTTCTTTTTTAAAATCAAAATATCAAGTGCCTCAATCTTGTCCTCCTGTCTGGCACATGTCAGTGTATACAACATGCCTGTGCATGTAGCATGTCAGTGTGTGTAGCACATACATGTGTGTAACATGTCTGTTTGTGTAATATGTCCATAACAATTCCATGCATGTAGCATGTCTGTGCATGCCCGTGTATGTAACATATCTGTAGGTGTAACATGTCCATAACAATTCCATGCATGTAGCATGTCTGTGTATGTAACAAGTCTGTGTATGTAACAAGTCCATGTACGTAACATGCTCATGTATCAACACTAGTGCTGCCCAAAGTTTTTATATTATGGGCACATCTGACTGATGGTTGTGGAGGCGTGGGCATCATGTGACGATCGCTATACTACTACTACTACTACTATATATTCAGTATATATATATATGGAACTGCAGTAAAACTATTTGATTGGCAAAACACGTAATTACAAAGTACTGTAGTTTTACAAATTACAAAAACAATGACAAAATACAGCTGTATTTTGTCATTGTTTTTGTAATTTGTAAAACTACAGTACTTTGAAATTACGTGTTTTACTACTACTACTACTACTAATAACAACAACAGCAATATTAATATAGTTGAGATGCCGACTCTTTCTTCAGTGCAAAAGCAACGGGTGAGGTTAGAGGCAGTAGAATAGTTACCAAATAAACTAAGACTGCAAAAAAACAGGAAGATGGTGTTCATGTGAGTGGTGCAATCAAAACTGAAAAAATAGTTTGTTCTTGAAATCTGATTTTACTTTAAGGCCGGCAGAGTAGAATAAGGCACCATGAACGTATGACACGGTCGCCTGCTTGGGCAGCGCTGAACAGCTGTGGGCGCTGAAGCCTTCCAGGGGGGCGATAGTGGGTTCAGAAGCATTTGAGGGAGAGTTTTTCGTGATTTTGCGATTGAATAATCATTAAAAATTTGAATTCTGCATTTTAATTCATCTTATGCCTATCTTACATGATCCATTCTTTCATCAATTTTCTATTTCATGTATATAATCATTTCGTACATGTTTCGCTATATAATCATTTGAAAATTGACCATGTATGACAGAAATATATATCAATTTTCTATGTCAAAGTGAAAATAGAGTATGCATATACATATATATATATATATATATATATATATATATATGTGTGTGTGTGTGTGTGTGTGTGTGGGGTGTGGACGCATTGACAAACTGTTATTATGGGGAGGGGCGTTACAAAGTTTATGTCGTGCAAAGTGGGCGGTGGACCAAAAAAGTTTGGGAATCTATGATCTACATCATATAGTATTGTGATCATGTAACAACAAATGATGTATATTTCAGCTAAATAAATAAATACAACAAACTACACCAATTACATTGCAAACTAGTCACTGTTAATCAAACTAAGAAAGGATGCATTCCAGTAATAACAGATATATATCTTCTTCAATTTGTCATTTCTCAATTTATATTATGCTTTTGAATGGGGTTTTGTGACTATTTCTACTTAGCATAAGTCAGTTCTGACGGCCTACCATGTGACCAAAAAGATCTGACACTATGCTACATACTGTGTAAGTTACCAGATGTAGTACTATGATGTTGGATTTTCTGAAAAGGACAATATGCATGCACCCATTGTGGTTGAAAATGATTCACAATTGTACTGACAAGACCTGAGGATGAGAATCAATATGTGCAGATTTCTGATGACTGGAAACCTGTCGTAAAAGATCAGTAACTCTGATTTGGTGATCCTCTTAACTGATTATTAAGACAGCGGTCTATGTCTGTAGTAGAACTTGACATGACCAACAGGTATCGAGAAATGAGTAGTGACCCACTACCCTGGCTTCTGTATTAGTGACCAGAACATAGAACCCTCCTTGCTCCCAACAACTAGAGCAATCCAATTTTGGTTACAGTCTGGGTTAGAACAAAATCTTCACTCCAGTTCTTCGATGCTATGTCTACATCACATTTGCTGAAAGGCAAGAAGAGCCTAAGTGCTGCTGGATTTTTGACGAAGTAGACTTCTATCTCTATAAATTCCTGTCCCTTGTTTGAAACTATCTTATATACTACATATCTCCAGTATGTCAGATACTTTATACTTGCCCCTATTGCTCTTTATTTATTCTTATCTTCAATGTTGGCCCTTCATATCAAAATGGTTTAAAGACAAATGATTGGTTTCGTTGCATCAGGTTATCCATTTAGTTTCAGTTTGGAATATCTTCATTGCACTCTGGACATCTCTATAGATGTTCCAATCTTCTTCTCAATATCTCCAACAGTGACTGATTGTACCAGTTCGATGTTGTTTGTTAGGCCTACTCATACACCTGTTGTGCTGTTCTTTTCTGACCAGCCCAATCTTCAATCCAAGCTCTTGCAATCTAGCAGTTGATGTGGATTCCAATCTTCAATCCAAGCTCTTGCAATCTAGCAGTTGATGTGGATTCCAATCTTCAATCCAAGCTCTTACAATCTAGCAGTTGATGTGGATTCCAATCTTCAATCCAAGCTCTTACAATCTAGCAGTTGATGTGGATTAGTTTAGATGAAAATCTTCTTTGTGGCCACATTCTATCAGAACGTTCAAAATGTCAGCTCTATCTATTGGCTGACCCCCTGATATGGTAGCAGAGTCAGCCAGCCTGTCTGCTCTCTCATTGTCATCTACACCCATGTGCCCCGGAATGATGATGAATATAACTCTGCAAATTGTTGAGTCTTGTAGTAATTCAGTTTATTGCATGAGCACTAAACTAACCAACACGTTCCGTATTATAATCAATCATTCAGAGTGTAGTTCTGTGACTCCAGTCAGTGACCTCCAGTACATCCATTGTCGTAGTGGTTATCCCATTTTGACTTGACCAGTATCCGCATAAATGACATGCCACAGGCAGTTAGTATTGTCCAAAGCACAAACTCATAGCTCTGACAAAAATCCTAGGGGCACCTGAAAAAATGCACCTGTGAACAGAATGGTGCTGTCCAAATTTGAATGCACAACCTTCAGAACGCAAGGCAATGACTCAACATCTTTGCCATCCTGATACCCTGGCCATTTATATATCTTTGACTAATTCAAATCACTTTATATTAGCTCAATATTATATTCAATCCTTATTGCTTGCTTCTGTTGCTAGCTTGTTCCACAAGGTCCTGTTCATTTTCAGCCAGCTATACAAAGTCATCTATCTGCACATAAATAATTGTTTTTAATACGTTTTAATCATCATATAGTTTATCAGCAGAACTTTGTCAACCTAACAGTCCTTCAGAATTTCATTCTCTCATAGGACAGATGCTATGCCCCCTGCAACCGCCATGCTCAAATCATCAGTTACATGCTAAATCTATCTTCTCCGTGGTCTTCCACTTCTCCTCTGTGTCGGGATGCCTCCTTGCATGATGGTCGTCTCCAACCCTTTGTGTCTCTTTATATGTCCAAAATACTTCAATTTACTTATTCTTATTTGTAGCATCAGCCAGTTTTATTTCATTTGGAGTTCTTTTTGGATAGATATATTTGTTTTCTTCTCTGTCCATGATATACAGAGGCCTTTCTGTAACACTTATATTCAAAAGCACATATATCTTTTCCCACTGCTCTGATAAATGATAACCCTAACCCATATATTCTCATTAATGTTTATTCTTAATATTTAATCTGTTTGACACGTTGTCCCATCTAAATATTAAACAAGTAAGGGGACAAACCAAGATCCTTGACCCACTTTATTTTGTTCACATTAATACTAGAGATTGCTGCTACTGCAAACTAATTAAACAGTATCAGTGTTATAACACAAAGACGGAAGAAATATGGATAACATCGATAACTAAATAATAAAATCAATTAGCATATGCCTAATAAAAAATACAATAAACATGAGAAACATAAAACATACAAAACATTGTTATAATTATTATTATAAGGATAATACATGTATAAAAACACACATAAACTAAACAAAGTGATTTTATGAACCTTTCGTAGAAGGTACACAAGGTTAATGTGAGATCTGGAATAATGTTTACTTGGTCACTAGAGCTATTATGCTCCACTGGCCGCATATTTCTAGAAGGCTCCGTTGAATGAGGAAAGAAAGTCATTTTAGAGTAAAAAAAAAGAACAACAAAGGGTGTGGTCCACTATTCTTCCAGCACATAAATCTTGGGTGTATATTATTCAATCGAATTATAATTGCCTTCAATAACATTAACTCTTTCCATGCCAATAGCATCACAATGTCCCACAGCGGTATTCTGTTGAACGCCATTCCCTGTAAACTGCGCTATTTGAGGTGTTTCCTTTATAAGAAGTCTTTCTAATTTTACTTCTACTATTTTACTTCTACTACTTTTAACCTTAATATTCTAATAGGTTTCCGTTTTCATAAAATTATTACATAATAAGATATATATACATTTATTTATTGACGAGTAGTCTTCTTTTTTTTTAAATTGCTTTTGTTGCCTCCTTTGAATTAACTTAAAAAAAATAAGGAAATAACTGCGTACGGAAAGATTTAAGAGGTCTGTTATAGCAAGGTCTTATGAAAATAGTAATTCCTGTACAGATGTGTAGTTGTTAGATTATTCCCACACAAAATTACGAAGTAGGCCGCTGCCATTTTTTTCAATCAAAGACCCATCAACAAAGTGTTTACATAAATATTACATAAATATTTAAATATATATATTTAATACATGTTTAAATATATATATTTAATACATGTATAAATATATATATATATATATATATATATATATATATATATATATATATATATATATATATATATATATATATATATATATATATATATATATATATATATATATATACATGTACATTACTATATAGGTGCTAGTTATATGGAATGTAAAAA
This sequence comes from Arion vulgaris, assembly GCA_020796225.1. NCBI lineage: Eukaryota > Metazoa > Mollusca > Gastropoda > Stylommatophora > Arionidae > Arion > Arion vulgaris. The sequence continues at coordinate 31,824,062 of CM036761.1, read as the reverse complement.
CAAGAATGTATGAAGGTAAGTGATGAATGTATGAGGGTAAGTGATGAATGTATGAAGGTAAGTAATCGATGTGTGAAGGTAAGTAATGGATGTGTCAAGGTAAAGAATGAATGTATCAAAGATATATCAAGGTAAGTGATATATGTATTTAGGTAAGTGGTCAATTTATCAACGCTAATTGATTTATGTATCAAGGTAAGTGATAAATGTATCCAGGTAATTGATATATGTATCAAGGTGAGTGATAAATGTATCCAGGTTAAGTTAAATATGTATCAAGTTAAGTGACATGTTCCAAGTTAAGTGATAAATGTATCAAGGGTCGAATGTATCAAGCAGGTTCCTAATGTATCTTTACCCCTTCAAGGTTCAGAATTGTTCAACAAACTAATTAACTGAATCAACAAATACCAAGTTCACAATATAGAAATAGTAAAAATATAGCTAGACTATAAATAATAAGACCTAAAATGAACCCAAAAAATAAAATAAAATAAAACATAACAAACATATAGATGACATACAAGGACATGTTTTGAAGCTACTGGACAAAACAATAAAATAAACTCTCACTAAATATTACATATAATGTAACATATAATGTATGTATATACATATACAGACAACATAGACTAACACAGCAGGACCACTATTATAGCAGTACTACTGTAAGATATGAAAGTCACTGTAGATATATGAACTACTTGCTCTGGATTAGGAACTTTCTGATGAAGTGCAGTCACAACCGGATGATTTTATAAAGGATTTAAGCTGAACATTATGAACTCTTGTGTTTGAAGTAAGAAAAACTTCCACCAATTGAGTTTTATTAAACCCGCATAAACATAATTCTTGGGTAGAATCCTATTTTGCCATCTTTCCTTCCTTTGCACCATCCCATCTCATCCTCTGTAGCAATCTGAACAAACACATCACCTGAAAATACAATCACATGTCAAGAAAAATATGTATACCACAAACCTTTACTAATTTACTAATTACTTTTACTAAATGGAAGTATCGATAGCGAAATTAGCAATCGTTGCACAACAGCTAACCAGGTACTGGGACAGTTAACACCACTTTTGTCACATAAAGAGATACCACTAACAACTAAAGCAAATCTTATAAGAACGATTTTCTGGCCAACACTATGTTACCAGTGTCAAACATGACCAATAACAGCAGCTGATGAGCAGAAAATCATAACGACAGAGATGAGGTGCCTTAGAAGAGCTGCAGGTGTGACAATAAGAGATAAAACTAGAAATGAAGAAATCAGAAGAAGAATGGATGTGAAATCAGTCATGCAATTCATAAAATAACAACAGATTAGATGGTTTGGACATGTGGCAAGAATGCCCTGGTACCGCTTACTACAGAGAGCCACACAGAAAAAGTATAATAAGTACAAAGCAAGAGGAAGACCACGCAAAAGATGGAGCGACTGCATCAAGAACAGCCTTACAACAATGAATATCAGCTTACAAAGTGCCTTAAAAAAAGCACACACAAGATAACTACGTCTCCCCCCCCTCCAAAACTTCTATAAAGAAGTAAATGGTGGAAGAGAAGAAGAAGGAGTTTACTAAATTATGTAATTCATAAATGAACAACAGATTAAATGGTTTGGACACCTGACAAGAATCCTACCACAAAGAGCCACACTGATAAATTATAATGAGTACAGAGCAAGAGGAAGACCACACAAAAGATGGAGTGACAGCATCAAGAAAATTACTAACATCTTATAAAGTGCATTAGATCAAGCACATGCAATATCACTATAGGTAAACATCATCATCAAATAGCTCCTGAGCAGAACTTTGCCACCCCAACAGTCCTCCGGAATTTTTCTTTCTCATAAGCCAGATGCCCTGCCTCTGCAGCCGTCATATTCAAACTATCAGTTACATCCTGAATCCATCTTCTCTGTGGTCTTCTCTTCTTCTCTTTACGAATGCCTTCTTCCATAATAGCCTTCTCCAGCCCTTTATGTCTTTTTATATGTCCAAAATACCTCAATTTTCTCTTTCATATTTGTAGCATCAGCCAGTTTGTAAATGGACAGAAAACAGTTTGGTAGAATCCATTACCATGTCAAAGTGCAGAAGATGTTGGATGTAGATACATTGCAGCTGATCTTCAATATGGACCTAATCAATGAATGATAAATACATTTAGTACTACAGTCAAAACTCCTAACTTACCTGCTTTGAACTGCAGTTCATCTTCCTCTGCCCTTTCATAGTCATAAAGTGCCCTTACAGACCAACCCTGGCTTGGGGGATCCTCTGTTTCATCCTCATCATCATCTTCATATCTATCTGACTCACCAAATGGATTTGGACTGGGTGTTGAGGGATATGCCTGACCTCTGCAAGCAAAATACATGAAAAATTGTATTTCTGTTTTCAGGACAATCTCTCTAATTTATAAGCAAGTATAATATTACCTATATTAACATGGTCATAGTTATAATACTAACAAATAATAGAGACGTCATAGTTAAAATAATGTTAATATCTTTTAACTCAATCTATCAATAACACTATGTATGAATTCACTACCAATGACATTGCAGAAATGAGTACTCCTGTGCAAAACTGAACCAATACTTATGTATTGCAGAGAATCATGGGCAATGAAAAAGAAATCAGTTAGTTCGTTGGAAGCCGCAGAGATTTGCTTTTACTGAAGAATGCTAAAAATGCCATGGACAGCGCTGAAAATAAATGATGAGGTTTTAAAACAGGCCTGCACACAAAGAAACCTTATAAAAAGAATAAGAATCAGACAATCAAGGTTCTTCGGGCACGTAATGCGAAGAGGAGGTTTAGAACATTTGATGTTATGGGTAAAATTCAGGGAAGGGGAGATCGTGGAAGACAGAGGGAGAAGATATTGGATGGTCTGACATCACGGCTCGACAAAAGATCGATGTCAGAACTGATTAACTGCATCAATCAAACAGAGTTGTGGAGAGACATGATCGCCTACTCCGGCAGGCAAGGCACTTGATTGATTGATCACTAACACAGTTCTTATCTAATCATTTTAGCAATACAGAATGAATCATAATGATGTAAATGATAGCTTTGTAGAATAATATCATCAAGGAAGTTAGATGGTGTCGTACATATAACATAAGTATAAAATCAAGTTGAACCTAATAAAGTTTTAAAATACATTAATGGTCACAACTTTCATAATGTTGTATGGTAATGTATATAAATATTACAAAATTCAGTGTTCAAACTTTATTCAAGCAATTCAGTTTCAGTTTTAAACATTGTCATTGCACTCCGGATATGTCCATAGGTGCTAGAATTTTCTTCTCAATATTTCCAACAACGTCCAGTTACTAACCGTTCCAGTTCTATGTTGATTCATGATCCCTACTCATATACCTGTTGTGCTGTTCTTTTGTAGACACTCCAATCTTCAATTCAAGCTGTTGGAATCTAGCAGTTCACAAGGACTGGTTTAGATGAAAATCCTCTGTGTCGACACTATATTCAAGCAATATCTTCTGTGAACCATGTTCACTTTCAGTAAGATACTCAGCTTGAATCTACATCTATATATGTTATTTGTTTTCTTTAACTTTTTATTCTTCTTCTTCCTCAGAGATCTCTGGTCATGCATTTAATCCACTGAGGACCACAAACTGGGCAGTAAGCATCAGATCTGTCAGGTTTTCCCTAAAGCTTAGTTTTTCTGGTTGACTGGATGCGGCCACATGTTCCTTCTCAGCTCACCCAGGAGATAACATTCTTGCAGGACATATTCGCGGATGTCTGCTCCACCTGTTGACACTGGCAGAGAGCTGTTGGACTTATTCCTAGTCTAGGTAAGTGTCTGCAGTGTCCGGTACGTAGATGAGATATAATGACCTGGCCTGTTCTGCTGAGTGAGGTCTTTAAGGAAGTTCTTTTCCATAATCATACACAGAGAAGGTTTACATGGATATTTCCAAAATCATTCTGCACCAAGTTCTATGAACTTCTCAACAAGCCACTGTTTTATTTGAAAAAATTATGGCTGATTTATTTAAATGCACGTAGAAGAAGTACCTTACTATGTCCTCATATGGCATTCCTTATATTGTTATCTTATATCAAGTAAAGTAACTAAATACAATCTAACATTATGGAAAATACATCATAGTACATGATAAGAAATGCACAGGAAATATGTACAACATTCTCATGCAATTAACTTTGGAGAAAAAAAAACCCAACAACAAACACTTAGTAAGTCTTTGCTTCAGTAAATTATTGCTAGACTTTTCAGTTAACTGATTTAGATCAGAAGCTACTACTACCTTGTAGTTAGATTGGGGACAATCAAAGGCAAGCGGAGCAAACCATACACAAAACTGGACAGTAGACAAACCAAGTAGTCTAAAAAAAAGACAGGTAAGGGTCGCTACCCTAAAAGAAAATAGCAACCTGCTGCCTTGTAGGTAGGCTGGGGTCAGCCAAAGGCTGAAGGAGAGCAAACCTAGTAAACGCTGGCTAAAACCGGACACATCGGTGAAGGATAAGCACCAGAGCTCCAAATGGCGCGGAAATGATGTGATGTAAAAAACGTTCTTGGCAAAGGCTGTTTATATATCACAATAAGAATGATCAAAATGACCATAAAAACGATCGCCGAGAAAGAGAAATCAGAAACACAAGTAACAGTGTACATTTCTCATCTTGTCAATTATATCATTCTCTCTCCTTCCCCCCCTCCCACATCCAAATATAGCTGCATGTACTATATGGCTTTTAAATATAAGTGTTACAGAATAATCTTCTGTATATCATGGGCAGAAAAGAGAACAAATAGATCTATCCAGAAAGAACTCAAAGAATGCATCCCGGTAAAGAGGAGGAGAAGAGGAAGACCACAGATAAGATGGATTCAGGATATAATTGATGATTTGAGCATGACTGCTGCATAAGCGGGATATTTGGTCCATGAGATACACATTTCACAGAACTGTTAAGGTGGTAAACTTCTGCTCAGGGCAAGCTATTTGACGATGTTACTATATTTGGACGACAGGTGACAAGTCCTCTGTGAGTGCGGGTTCAATTCTGCGGACTGGCAGAAAAGTCACAGGTTCTCCAAATTTACGGTGGTCGCGGCACCGAACAGAAGGGTTACGGTGGTCGTGGCACTGAACCGAAGGGTTATGATGTCCATGGCACCAAGCCGAAGAGTCGAAAGCTCAAGGGCTTCTGGATCAGAAAAAAATAAAATAAATAAATTGTGATATATATTAACAGTCTTTGCCAAAATATGGTTAGAATGTTGCGCCCCCATTAGGTCCCCACTAGTGCAGGAAGGGTGCATCCAAAACCAAAGCTTGTGGCCCATCTGCAACATAAATTACAAGTCTGCGCCGACTGTGAAGATAGAAATGGCATATATATATATATATACAATGAGGACTGCATTAGTGCAGTGGCTAGTGCACTTGCTTTACAGGTGAGTGGTCCCAGAATAAAGTTTCAAGTTGGATAGAGATGTGTTCACACTGTCTGACTCTCAGAACAATTTTACCTCTATTGGATATCTCAGAAGCGCTGGAAAGTAATAGCGGCTAGCATAATGATGATGACCCATCATGTGTCATTGGTTAAAGACAAGTACAGGCCTAACACTATATTCTCTATTCAAATAATAGTGGTGAATCTACAACCCTAACCAGACTGCAAGAATACCAAGATAAATGTGGTGTAGCTAGAAAAGAACACTATAATGGTAGCCAAAGAAGAATAGTAAACCAACAAAGAACCTGTTTCTCTAGTTGCCACACACTGAGAAACATACTGAGGAGATTGGAGCACTTATGGACTAATTGCTTCAACGTGCAGTGATGATGATCCCACAACTAAACTAAGCTGTATTCCCCAATATACATGTTGGTATTCAAATGGGTTCTTTGCTTGTTATTGTAAAAGTTAAATTGATGACAAACATAGGAAACACATAGTACTGTGACAAAGTGCTTGAACATCAATGAATACAACAAATTCATGCACTTAATCAAGCATACAAAAACAAAAAAAGCTGATTGGTGTGAGACAACTTCAAACCTTCATGTCATATTTGAGTTCTAGAATTCCATTATGACAAAAATGGAATGAAAAATACATAGTGTTGCAAGCATGCATATATGTCTATCTATCTATCTATCTAATCCTGTTTTGCTTTTCAGTGTCAGGTCGAAAAAGAGACACCTGATGCTAGCCTCTCTATGCACCTTGTCTTTCTTTCTGTTCTCCAATCCTGATTTGCCTCACAGTTCCAGGGTAAGAAGAGATTTCTAGGGCAGGCTTTTGTTTGTGCTTCATAAAGTGTCTTTCGTCACCTCTGTTATCTCTGAGGTCCACCTTTTGCATATATGTAATATTGTTAATTAGTTTCGTGATGCAAGACAAGTGGATTGGAGTGAGCAATTTTTTTGTCTCCACTATGAATTCAGGCATAGACATGGCATCCAATGTGGCATCTTTGACTTGATTTTTTGTGTAAAGACTTGCTTTCCTTATCATCAGTGTCCCTCACCATTCAGGTGAGATTTACTCCGACTTCAGAGATGCTTCCAATTCACTTATTTTTCTCAATCTAATGTTGGATGGCTGATCTATTATTTCTTATTCATACACAGAATGCTTCCCAAATGCTTCAATGGGTTGAGATGGAGATTCAGAACCTTGATGTGTTGAGATAAATATTCTGACCATCGATGTGTTTGAGATGAAATATCAGACTTTCAATGTGGTTGAAATAAAGATTGAAGACTCAATGGGTTGAGATTAAACCACCAACACCTGGTAGGGTTGAAGTAAAGGCAAGTTGAGCTGAAGACTCCAATTCTCTGTGGGGTAACGTTGAAAACTACAAATTCAGGGGTGATCAAGTTTGTGCTGTTCATAGCCCCAGGAATCATATTTCTGCTGTATCGACAAACATTTATTCATAATACTTTGAATATCTTTGTAAACTGTATATAGTAGATCACACTGTTCAAAGAATTGATCACATTCATTTTTACATATACACTTGTGACTTGGACAGTGACAAGAAAGAAGTCAAGAGCAATGGAAATGAGATTCTTTCAAAGGGAAACAAATATTTCATAAACAGACTGTCACACAAAGCAAGGAGTCCATGAATTCAGTATTGAAAAATGTGGACCATATGAACAGCTAATGTTAATTCAAAAGCAGTAAAAAATGTAGTGATTCAAAAGCAGTAAAAATGCACACAAAAATGCAGTGGTACGGAACCATCAACAGAACTTCAGGCATTTTTCGGAGTGATGATTGAAGTGACCAGCAAAGAACAGCACAACATGTACATGACTAGACTCATCGCCCGAGTGGTTACCGGGGTCCAAATTTGGAGTGTAAAGAATGGAACCATGTTACCTGCCATGCATGTCGTAAGAGGTGACTAAGGAGGTTTGGCTGAAATCGAATGCACATGTCCTAAACGTGTAGAAGTCTATGCGTTTAGGGGCCTAACCTTTCCTAAACAATGTGCAAAGTATACATGTTCTTGGCAAAGATCAAACATATCACAAAGAGTGATTAAAATTGGTCGAAGAAAGAACACAAAGAAGAAGAAAAGTAGGCTCAACAACAACATTGAACTGGTACGGTTAGTCATTGGATGCTGTTGGAGATAAGTGTAAAGGATATCAGAGCCCCTATGGACATGTACGGAGTGTAATGAAGATATTCCAAACTGAAACTGAAGGTCTTGCAAAACTATTCATCAAATAACTGCAAAAAGGACAAGTAAAAGTGTCAAAAAAGAAATCTGTGAAAAGTGTAGATGAATTCAGAAGATATTTCGTAACAGAGGTATGGACAAAACTGTCATTGAGATTATCAACATCATTGTCACCACCATACTGATGTTTAGGAAAGGAGTAAAGTAAAACAAATAAAAGCACACAACAGGAAGCACACACAATGTTAACATACAATAATCGACATCAATCAGCAAAATATAGGACAAAATTAAATGAAAACGGCAAAAATGCAAAAAAGTAATGTTCAAAAACATTCGAGTTAGGTTTGACAATCAAGACCCAAACTGTCCAACAGGTCAGCACTGAATATTATATTTATCCCTTCAGTTTAAATTTATTCTCAAACATTGCAAAACAAGTCAACAATGCAAGGTCACAAATAAATATTTCAATACAATTAATTTTCAAACATTTTAATTATATCTGAATATTGCTGCCAGTGTATTTCCTTATTTTTAAAAATGCCTGGATGCAAATTTGAAAATTAACTTTTTAAATGTATAATTACATATACAACCAGTCTTTGTTACATAAGCAAGTTCAGCTTCACTTTCATTATTCTCTTTGTCTTCTTTGTTTCCGTGACCACGGATCCTAAAATATCAGTGGGTCACATTAAATGTGGTGTCATGTAGTACAACTACAAAATCTATAAGTTTGTTCTGCCCATGCACATCCTTTACAAGGTGCCTCAAGTCTAAAACATAATGTGCATTTCTGTCTCCACTACTTTCCACCATATTATCTTTGGTCTGTCTCTATTTCATCTTTCCTTAAGAGTCCACTACATTTTCAAGCAATGGTTTCTCACTCTTTAGTACCATTATACTCTTATACAGCTGTAGCGTTTGCCTTTTATAACTAAATTTGTTCTGGTTACACCTGGCAAGCAGTTATTGGTTTTTGCCTCATTTACTTTTTGTTTTGCTAAAACAGTCTAAAGTAAAACAATATTTATCCGGAAGTTATGACAGTTTCTAATACTGTTGTTCTCAAGCATTCAGATTAATACAAAATCACTGAAAGTACAAAATCTTTCATATGTCATTAGTTAATGATGTGTTTTGTAATAAGGTGATCTCCAAATGTTGTTTAACTCCTTGTGGACCAAATGCCAAACTAAAGGGCATTTTTTACACTAAAAACAAATTTACCCTGGTCCACTAATTGTTAAATTGGTACAAGTCATTCCTTGTTCATTCTCTTATTGATACTATTCTCATCAGATGCTACTAAGCATCCCACGTATGTGAATCTATCATGAAAACACCTAACAATATGAACAAAATTCAAGTTTAAATCTAATCACATTTAAATCTGAACTCTTCTGAAGTGTGAACTTGAACCACCCTAAAGTTAAAATAGTAAACCTGTCCAAGATTGAACCTGAGCTTTGCCTAAACATGACCCAGTGTTGGACAGTCCCTGTCTAGACATATCTAACACCAGAAATACTTAGCCAAAGTTAATCTAATAATTGAAAAATTGTGGCATATCCTTTACAGGACTTTGTCATCAACCACAGTAAACGAGTCGTCAATTTTCTAGTTACCACTTATAAGTTCAGTAGTTTGCCACTGATTTCTGAACGGTGAAGTCTATTTTTACCATTCATAAAATTCCACTGAAACAAATTTGCTTCCAAACTGCCAGAGCGGAGTTTGAAATCAATAATGTATAATAATAAGAAACTTAACAAGAAAACAGCGACAACGTAAAAGAGAATAAACACAAGTTGCAGATTTGTTTACTCTGTGCTGTGCAGTCAAAGAGAGAACAAATGAGAACTCTGCTGTTCAAACCAAGAAAACACACTCATTAACATGCAAACAATCAAGCTTGAACAAAAGCTGTATGTATTACTTTCCAACTTTATCTATATTTCTGGGAGTCCTAACAGGTCTGATGAAACTTTCTTTTTTGGAACTCTCTCCTTTATCACTCTCTCCATCACCTTCCACTCTAACTTCTTCGTCATCATCATCATCAAATGGATTCAGTGCTTCGTCGTAGGTTGCAGAGCTGTTTACCAGCAGATATTGTAGAATAATTATCAACATACAGTAAAAATGATATAAAATACATCATCTGAGCAGCTCCGTAAGTAACTAAACTCTTAGTCATCAGTGACAGAAATAACATAGGAAATTAATAAAGTACAACATTGTTTACTCCACCTCAAGTCAGTTCGAGCTCAATTTTTGGTAAACTCAGAAAAAAAAGAAAAAGGTACACAAATAAATATTAATGAAATATTATTAATATAAAATAAAAGAGGTGTAACTCTGAGGAATGTTTAATTTCTATTGCACAAATTAATTTGAATTCAACCTATGTCTTAAACTGGACAAAAGTATTTAGACAGAAGTGTACACTTTTCTTCTTTGTGTTCTTTGAAAAGTAGTCATAATTTTTATATTATTTATCTTTGCCTAAAGATATTTTTTAAATGCATAAATGCAAACAATCTTATATCATAGAACAAGAGTGTGGCTGTGTATGTTTGTCTGATAAATACTTCTGTATACCTATTGTCTATTCCCAGGTGGAAGATGTAGTCGGCTGTCCACTCTTGCCGTTAAGCATAGGGATAGGAGCTTTAATTTGTGTTCTAGGGCCAGATGAGTCGCCCTTGTTGTGTTATATCTGTGTTTATGTAGAGAGGTCTATCCATATTTTTCTTGGTCTTCCCTTAACTTCAGTATACCAAACTTTGGAATCATCAAATTTGGATAGAATCTTCTTCTTCTTTGCGTTCGTTCTTTGCGACCAATTTTAATCACTCTTTGTGATATGTTTGATCTTTGCCAAGAACGTGTATCGTTGCACATTGGTTTGGTAGGCCCCTAAACGCATAGACTTCTACGTTTAGGACATGTGCATCCGATTTCAGCCAATTGGATAGAATATTCATGAAGGAATGTGTTACCAATGTGACTATTTTTAACTCTTTAAAATGTTTCTTTATTGAGTAATGAGCTCATTAAGTTTTATAGTGTATACAATGTATAGCGTGTTTGAAATAAGTAATTACTAGTCCACATAATGTGCAGCAGAACGTAACAAATTATGCAAAAATTTAGTAACACTATTTGTGAGCTGGGAAAAATTGTAATCTCAATGTTTGTTTATCAAAACAATCCATGCCCGATTGTTGCCAGGGCCTAGCGGGAGCAAAGTATAGTAACACTGCAACCCACAAGGCATGTTGTAAGAGGCGACTGATGTAGGGCCTAGGAAGCTACCTAGTAGATAAAAGTGTCGCAGACAACAGATGTGCTGGCCTACTTGTAGACATATAACTAGCACAATCACTCTTAGGCTCAGATCACATACAAATCACACAGAGTGGTTTAATAAATGGTCGATATGGAATGTCTGAAGAAGAAAGCAATCCAACAGTGCAATATTATTTTGACTAAGTGTAGCAATGAGATCAACAATATATGTGAGACTGCGTATGATGCCATGCAATATCCTCTGATGTTTCTACACGACGAGGATGGATACACCATCACTATTCGTCAAGTTCAGCCAGGAACTTCAAATATATTCAATAAAATGATGTTAGCAATGTTATACTACACCTATGGATTGATGGTATCATTGAACGAGACCAGGTTGCTAAACTATCGACAGTTACTGCATCATTACTTGGTTGACATTTATACCAAGATTGAGACTGAAAGACTTCTCTTCAGAGTAATATTCCAAGTAATTTATTTTCTATTTCTTTCAATATTGCAAGTATAAATGTTCAGTTTTTTCTGTTAAAAAATAAATATTATATACAAATTATAGATATATATTAAAAAATGTAAATATCAGACAAAGCTGGGTAGTAAAGCTAATGTATTACAAATGTGTATGAAAATGAAAATCATGACATATCCTTTACAGGATGTAGCCAACAACCACAATAAGCGAGTTGTTGATTTTGTAGGCACCACTTATACGTTCAGTAGTTTGCCATTGCTTTATGAACGGTCTTTGTATACAAATAGTTCATTTGAAAATCAATAAACATAACGAAAAATGTAGGTATTCAAAAGTTATGAAAATCAATATAAAACATAGAATTATTCAATAAAAATATTTTTGAGATAATTCAGGAATCATCCTGGATCACAAGAAAATTACTGGTTACGCACCATGAGATCACTGGGACTGTTTACTGCTGCATGCAATTCAAGGAGAATATAGTATAAATATTGAGAAAATTGTCGATAACGGTTACATATGAAATGCAAGGTTACGGTTAGGGAGGAGTGCAGTCTGATAATCATTCCATTACATCATAAGAGATATGAATGTCTTTCATCCAGGATAATTCAATGAGGAGATGTGCTGGAATTTAGAGATGAGATATTTGTCATTCATAATAATTCATTGATATAGGAAAGATTCTATTATTATCTGATGCACAAGAAAAGTCAGGCAAGACTTACAAAGCAGGTTGGAAAGCCCAATAACATATGAACTCTCTTGGGACAGGGCTTGCAAAATCTGCCACATAAAATCTTACAACAAAGCAAATAAAACATAAATAGTTCCATTGTTGACACAAAATATATCCAGCAACAATAACAAGGTTTGAATGAACAACAAAAATAAAGTCTTCATGAAATAAATAGCTTTCTCCACATCCATTCTCGCCTGTGTGTTTCCGGTGCCCGCAAGGAAAGCAAAGAATAGTAGCACTGCAACCCACAAGGCGTAAGAGGCGACTGGGATAGAGGCCTAGGGAAGTTACCCTAGTAAATAAAAAGCGTCACAGAAATCGGATGTCCTGGCCTACTTGTAGGCACATAACTGGCACAACGTACAATCGCTTTAGGTTTGAAGCACATACAAAGAGTGGTTAACAAGTGGTCGATATGGAGCATTCGAAGAAGGAATCTATTCTTAAGACTTGAAGATTGATATACAAAGTTGAATTTTTATCACAGCAATTCAGTGGCTGCTCTATCTTCATTTCTTAGTAATAACACTAAGAACAAGTTCTGGACTGCCTTACATTTCATATAGTTATTTCTGATCGTGGTAGTGTTAACAAGGGGTAGTACTGTACATTACTTATTTGGAGATAAATAGTTTACCAGTGGTATTAATGTAAGACAAGCTAAAGATATTCAGCTCAAATGTGAAATCTGTGTTGCTGTATGGCTCAGAAATGTGGCGAGTCACCAAGTTAAATACAAATAAGATTCAAACCTTTGTCAACAGATGTCTTCGGCAGATTCTCAGACTGAGATGGTATGATAGAGTGGCAAACACAGATCTGTAGAAAAGAGCAGGACAGGAACCCATGATGACCCAGGTCAAGAGGAGAAAATGGTGATGGACTGGGCAAACCCTTCGGAAGACACAATCGAGTGTCACTAGACAAGCACTTGAGTGGGACCTGCAAGGAAAACGAAAAAGAGGACGCCCTAAACAGACCTGGAAATGAAGTCTTCTTGAGGAACTGAAGAGTGCTCGACTATCCTGAGAGACCATAAAGAAACCAGCTAGACAGATAAGAGCGGCAAACAACTGTTGAGGCCCTATGCCCCATGAGGAGCGGAGAGGAATAAGTAAGTAAGTATTAATGTATGACACGTTTAGACAGTATGTACTTGTAGAACTTTAACAAATCGGTCACAACAAGAAGAAAATATAAGGAAAAATACATACTCTAAAAATAGCTTACCTGTCAATATCACCACTAGATGCAGCTGCAATGGAGTTGGAAGATTGTTGTGAACGATAAACTTGAGGCTGCTGATACTGTCCGGTGGAAGAGTCGTTGGTATAGCTGCCCATGCTGTCCTCCCTGGAATGTTTAATGCCTGTAAACACAATGCCACCATCTCCAGTGTTCAAATTGGACTTCCCTCGCTTTGAGATGGACTGTAGTTCAGGAGAGTATTCCTACAAACACATAAAATACATGAATACATAGAAAAGTTATACAAACTAATATGTTTGAAAATGAAAATTGTGGCTAATCCTTTACAGGACATCACCATAAACCACAGTAAATGAGACGATTTTCTAGGCACCACTTATGCGTTGAATAGTTTTTCATTGCTTTCTGAATGGGGAGGTCTATTTTTATTCTTCTTAAAAATTCATGAGCACTAATTTGCTTCAAAACTGGCCACTGCAGAGTTTGAACCAGGTACTCTTGGGTTGTGACCGAGCTCACTACCACTAAACCACAGATGCCCACACTAATATGTATACAAACATTAATACATACAGAAATTACTCAAACTATTGAGTGCCCGTGTGTTGACTCACGAGGAGGGCTAAGAGTAGTAACACTGCAACCTACAAGGCTGTAAGACGTGACTGAGATAGAGGCCTAGGGAAGCTACACTAGTAAATAAAAAGTGTCGCAGAAATCGGGATGTGCTGGCCTACTTGTAGGCGCATAACTGGCACAATGTACAATCGCTCTTAGGCTCAGATCACATACAAATGACAAAGAGTGGTTAACAAGTGGTCTATATGGAGCGTTCGAAGAAGAAGAAAAACTATTGATTCTAGAAACCTATATACATACAGATTAAAACAAAACTTTCAAATGAATCAATAAGAAGAAATTCTTACAATCTTTCTTACAAGAGATTTTCCTGTTAAATCTTAAAGTTATTCTTCTTCTTCTTCTTTTGTCGTCACACTGCTACCGGGTTGTTGCCCAGTGTTGTGGTTTTCTGTTTTTATCTTGCGCTGTTCTTGTGGCTTGTGTGATTGTTATCTTTGCTCTTTCACAGGATTCTGCTATGCCATCTAACCATCTTTTCCGTAGTCTTCCTCTTGCCTTCTTTCCCGATGTTCTGTTGTAGAAGACTCTGTATACTGTAGAGTTTGGATGCATTCTTATTAAGTGGCCAAACCACTTCATTCTTTGTTTCTCTATGTAATTCAAGCACGGTTTTTTGCCAACTTTCTTTCTTATGCTGATGTTAGTGATTCTGTCTTTTCTTGTGTTGTTGATAACTTTTTGCAGGCAATGCATTTCGCATGTAGTTATTTTTTGTGATTGCGCTTTGCTCAATGTCCATGTTTGCTCTGGTAACACAAAGTAGGTATAAAAATGATGTTGATAATCTGTTGCTTAGCTGCCTGTAAAATTTTTGGTGCCTTAACAGTGGGGCTAGCTGGTGAATAATAAAGTTATTCATCTGTACAAATGTGTGTCCTGTTGGATAATTTGCATAAAAGTTTGGTCAAAATTGATGATGCTCGTCCATCATGGGTGATGACGACCACACAAATTTTCATCCAAGGGAATGTAGTTGCGCTATGTTTGTCTGTGTGTGCGTAGATGACTAGTGAGCCAGATACAGGCTTGAAATGTTCTTGTACAGTGTGGGCAAGGTATACTTGCACTTGTGGGAAGTTTTACTGCCTTCTACTTTGACGTTTTTGTTCCATCCGTGCTGTTCTACCTTCCTCGCCGGCCGAGGAACCGTGTCGAAGAAGTGTGTGCCAGGCTGATCTGTCTTGAGCAACATTCTCTCAGTTGTTGACATCTATGCCAAAGGATTTCATAGAGTTCTTGAGTGTATCTTTGAATCGCTTTTTCTGACCACCCTGTGTGCGTTTACCACTATGCAGCTCACCATAAAAGAGTCGTTTGGGTATACTTGTTCTACATGTAATAAGGACCTAAATGTGGTGTGGAAGGTACCCAGGCTATCAGCATAAACCACACAGATCATGAAGAGTGGTTTGCTTGGTTGATATGAGTGAACATTAACAACAACAGACAAATGGGTTTACATTTAGTTATTTATTGTGTACTATCTTCCTACAGATTTCAGTGGGTAGTTAGTATTAAAATAGGTATATGATTAACTTGCAAGTTACATTGAACATGCAATTATTTTTTTTTTCTGTCTTTCCCCAGGTGAATGATGGAATTGGCAGTCCACTCTTACCATTAAGCGAAGGGGTGGGAGCTTTAGTTTGAGTTCCAGGGCCAGATGAATTACCCTTGACGTGTTATTTCCATGTTTTTTGTGTGTGGTCTTGATATTGTCTATCCATCTTTTTCTTGGTCTTCCCTTGGCTCTAGTACCCTATCTCTTATTATTGTTTGCTGTTATTGTTGGTTAGTTGTATTCCATTCTTATGAAATGTCCAAACCACTGCATTTGTTGTCTTTCAATGTATCCAGTGCATGCAGTTATGCCTACTCTGCTCCTGATGTCTCATTTTGATGTCTTTTTTTTTAAAGGGTATAATGGTAAAGGATTGACTCATTGCATTGGGTTTCCCCATATTGCTTCGTCCCTCTCTACAGAAATGACCCACCACCTGTTGAGAGTGTTGCATAAACCACAAACTTTGTAGCTCAAGCAATAATTCTAGGGATATCTGGACAAAATTGCACATGTGACTTGGTCCGGATTCAAACCTACAATCTTCAGAACGCCGGGCAAATTTCATAACCACTTCCCCATAGAGACCCCCCACATCTGTTGCAGCTATGCAACAATAATGATGTATTAAAAAAAAAACATTTGTCTTTACATGCAAAATTATTGTATTACAATTGCAGAATAAAAGAGACTAGATGTTGCAACAAGCATGGAAGACCAAGAGTAAGGGATCTAGACCTCAAAGAATACCCAGAGTGGGAGAGCGACAAAATCAGACAGATCCTGAAGAACTTAACATTAGATTGCAACTGGGCGAAAAGAGAGACAGCTGATAGGATCATGTGTTATTTTCTCTGAATGATTTCTACAACCTAGAGTATAAAAGAGTAACAACTAAGTTTAAAGGGTTTATAAGTCGAAGGATTGACTTCATTGCACCGGGATTTACCCCATATGGCTCGGTCTCTCTCCACAGAAATTGCATGCCAGCTGTCAAGAGTGTTGCATAAAGCATGAATTCTGTAGCTCCAGCAACAATCCTAGCGGTCTCTGGAAGTAAATGCACTTGTGAACTTAACAATTAAGTAAGTAAGGAATAGCTTCAGCGTATTTTCAGACTAAGATGATATGGCAGAGGAGCAAACACAGATTTCTTATCCGATATGGATAGGAAATCAACATGAATCCATGATGACCGACATTAACCCTTTCGCTGCTACATACTTTCCGAAGGCTGAGCTAAATATAGCTACTCTTTGTTTCTAGGTCACAAGCATGAATGTACGCCTATAGCAGTGACAGTAGCAATGTATAACGTGTTAAAGTGTCTTTAGCCCACAGAGGAGAGATAATAACAGATGTGTTAATGCGTCTTTAGAAGTGAATGGGAAAACGTATATATATATATACGACCTTAGCAGCTAAAGGGTTAAGAGAAGAAAATGACAATAGGTCAGTAATATCCCATGGAAGACACCTGTCTTACACCAGACTCAAGAACATTGAATAGTATATGGTGGCTATTTCGCTAAGACATACCTCATACTCTGGCCAGTTCATGGGCATGTCCACACCATAGCTGCATGACCACCACTTTAAGTCCTTGGAATAATCTAAATTGTTAATGGTAGAGTGTAAGCTGGTGTAGATCTGACTGAACCTTCAGAAACAAACAAATATTATTATCATTACTAGTTAAAAGCTTGTCATTCACAGTGGGGAAAAATAAGATGTATGTATATATAGTAATTTTTCTGTTTGATTTCATATTTCTTTGAACACAGTACTATGGGTGTTTCGAGTTTGTACGGTTCAATTTACTCCCCTTCACCAGTTTCACGTACATTTGAGTTTCCTCCCCTCTTTCGTTTTTACCTATCATACATTGCTCTACTGTCTACCCATATTGATGGATGTCCATACACATAACTTCCGCTCTTAGTGTGTCCATATTTTGCTTGCGTGGACAGGTAGGTATGAACACATATCCATCTTTATTCATACATCCTATATGGATCCATGATTTAGTTTGTTTAGTATTCATTGTGTATGTTCCTTGACGCAGACTTATAGTCGATATGTTGAATTTTTGTTAGGTTTATGATTTGATTTTTCTTTTTACTTGCTTATGTGATACCATACATATGTGGCTTTGCCTTAAAACGCCAATTTATTAAGTATCACCGCAGTCACCCCTCGGTTTTCTCCAGATCTGATCTGGATAGAAAGCAAAAGACTGGCCATGCAAAAGATGGACCTCAAGAGATAACAGAGGCAACAAAAAACACTGTTTATGTTGTGCACAAAAAAGCATGTTCTATAAATCTTTTCTTATTCTGACGCTGTGAGGCAAAACAGGTTTGGAGAAAAGAAAAGAACAAAATACAGGGTGTGCAAGATAAAAGTACCCCAATTGGCAATTTTTGATTTGTCAATCGGGCTACTTTTATCTTGAACACCCTTACAAGTCGTTTCAGCAGTCTGCATCTTCTAATCCAAAAGCATGATGTGGACCAGCATCGTGTCTGTGAGCTATTCAGTCCGAGAGGATTACAATGCTTTAACTACAGCAAAACAGCAACAGAGTGGTGGGGAAATAATAAAGCATATGAATAAAAGTGGAATTCACAGAATGTTAGATGTGTAGTGTATTTCTTCAAATACTGTGTGACTTACTTGGGTTCCACACTTAAGTCTAAACATGCGTGTAACTGGAACAATGTCTTTTTGAAGAATTCTATTCTCTTCTGTTCAAATTCCTGGCATTTTTTATAAACCTGTGAAAAAAACAATTGGTACAGATAGTTAACAAGATGTAGTAAATAAGTTACTAGAAAGGAAGGTTGAGGGTAACAAGATGATATATATATATATCTGTGGCATAGAGATTAGGTGCTTGTCTCTCATTCCAAAGGAACTCGGTTCACTTCCTCGTGGAGCCATCGAGACATTTTTCCATCCCTGATCTCAGTGTAGGTGAGATAAAAGTTCCTAGTCCTATTGGAGACGGACGATAAAACATAGGTCCTGTGTTCAAGTTTAGCAAGTAAAAGAATCCTTAGCAGTTTAAAATCAAGAAGAGCAGGTTGGAAAGTCGCTGTCAAGGCAAAATTCATTAAAAAGATTTAAAATAAAAACTCAAAAATATTTTCACCATCTTCCAAAATTACATCAGGTACCTGCGGTGCTACAGTTTGTGCACTGCCGCTGAGATCTTCCTGTGTAAGAAAGAGACTAGAGCCTACATGGGTGCGCAGTATTTTTTTAAGAAATGATGCAAATCCATTTTACCAGTAAATTCAGTATTCATTACAAAATAAATGTGTTTGGATGTTAAAAATATTACGGAGTTAAAGGGTTAAGAGGCACAGAACAAAAATACTTAGTTAGCATAAATAAGCAATACTCATTTTGTTAGCACGTCATGGGCAAAGGAGGATTCAAAGAAATGGTCACAAATGACAAATTCAATGGAGGATTGCACAGGAATAAAATTAGGGACAGCCTAACTTCATGGAACATAAAAATGTCAATATCCAAACTGATAGTACTCAAAGCAGCTTGTGGAGATCTATGATCTCCTACATCTTTCGACATAAAGATATGTTATTGGTAATTTTCTGTAGCATATTAGTTCAGTGCAATGTTTGTGTACCTGTTGCCACTGGGGGGTCTGTGGCGTTGGGGTTAGGTGCTAGTCTCTCGTGCCAAAGGTACCAGGTTTGCTTCCTTGTGAGCCATCTGGATATTTTTCCAGAAATCCCTGATCTCAGTGTAGGCAAGATAGTTTCTAGTCCTATCGGAGACAGATGATAAAATGTACATCCTGTGTTCAATTTGAGCATGTAAAAGAACCCTTGGCAGTTCAAAATTGAGAAAAACAAGCTGGAAAGTCGCTATTCATTAGAAAAGATTAAAAATAAAAATTCCTACAAAAATAACTTCACCATCTTCAAAATTACATTGGGGAACCTCGCCGGTGCAACGGAGTTCATGCACTGCAGCTGAGATCTTCCTGTGTAAGAAAGAGATCAGAGCACACATGGCTACTCACCGATGATGATGATGGTCCTATCAATCAATCAATCAATCAATCAGACAGAAATTAACAAGAACAATGATTGGATTGAACAAACAATATCAGTAAAAGAACACAGTGAATAAATAATATACACGCATATAACTCAACATTTCTTAAATATTAATTTTTGTTTAAAAATCTTGATTAAACTATTTTCTCCATGCAGATGGTAAAAAATGGATATAAACAAAACAAAAGAGCCTATCATTACAGGGTTTGGTTTCCATTTCTGAGAGTAAGCAGAGAATTGTATCTTCACCTTTCAACAACCAACGGAGCATGTCTTCAACAAACTTCTTCCAGGTCGTCCTCTCTCCTGCCATCCCTTCCAATTATTTCCATGTTTTACCTATCCTTTTAATATCAGACTCCAGCTCTCTTATCCAAGTATGTTTAGGCCTTCTCCTACTCCTATTTCCCTGTAGGTTCCAAAACAGTGCCTGACTTGCAATGCTTCCGGTCGGTCTTCTCAATGTGTGTCCTATCCATCACAAGCGTCTCTTCCTTAGCTCTTTCTTCACTGGTATCTGCTTAGTTCTTTCTCTGAGTTACTTGTTCGTAATCTTATCCTACCACCTCAGTCCCTCTATTCTATGTAAACATCCATCTATGAAGGTAGGAGAATTGTAAAGGTTCGAGAAATTAAGGCTGCTTGTTTCATATCCATAGATGTCGCCATGTTGTGTACCGGTCATCTGGTTTATTTTTTCTCATTAACAGAAAACTCTTTTGACCTTACTGAAGAGTCAAACACAGGATGCTTAGCTCTTAGTAGACCAGGGCAGAAGCCATGTTTTTACAAGCCATTTGTTTTTAGAATGAAAACATCTTTTATTGTGGCTCCCAGTAAAAAGATGTCCAACCCAAAGCCATGCAGTGTTGCGTTTGGTCCACAAGGAGTTGAAAAATACCAGAGCACTTAACCTTTCAGCCACAAACTTTCCACATATCGACAAAATTGATAAAATCTGAAAGGTTAAAGAAAACTATCAACAAATTTAAAAGTGGATGATAAGAGCAACAGCTGCTAACACATGAATAGCAGATGCATATATTAGGGATTAACCAATAAATGAAGAGGGATTAGACACACATAAAAGTAAGATATTTGGACAGATTATCAGACGCACACCAAAATAAAACCGGATAACAATCTATTATAAAATCAATTGAAATGGATGATCTATTTTTGAAACAGAGCAAAACCTTTTACTGATAAACTTTGCTTGTGTGGTGCAGGGGCCTGCAAGGGAAGCAAAGAACAGTACCACTGCAACCTACAAGGCATGTCATAAGAGGCGACTGAGGTATGGTTGCCTAGGGATGCTACCCTAGTAAATAAAAGGTGTCACAGAAATCGGATGCGCTGGCCTACTTGTAGGCGCATAACTGGCACAACGTACAATCCTCTTAGACTCAGATCACACACAAATCACACAGAGTGGTTAACAAGCGGTCGATATGGAGCGTTCAAGAAGAAGACTGAAAACTGATCACAAAAGAACTAACGGATATCAACAATAAAATAATATTATTATCATATTACAAATACTACCTATGTAGAATTACTATGTAGACTTACTAATGATGGCTATCTACTTTTGAGAAAACTTTCTTGTTACTTAACAGATAACTATAATAATCCATGCACATCACATTTCTGTGCAACTGAATATCAGCTCTCCAAACTATTCGAAACAGAACTGATGATCTACTTTCATGAATAACAATAAAACATCTGAGACAGTAACAGCGTAGTATTACTAAAGTGGTTTTCATGCTCAGTGTGATTTTGCAGGAAACAAGGTAGATGACAGACTAGTAAATAGCAGGATTGGGTAGATGGGGAGAACGGTTTTTGGCAGCAGTAGAATGATGGGAATATATGCCAAGACGGGATATATATTGGCATGATTAAGTGGATGGTGAAAAGGGCAGTTGTTGTATTTGTAAATGCAGCAGATGTTTAGTTCAGTTCTCCCAACTTACATCCTAGCACATATATGCTGTTTTCCAAAGCAGCAGCCATTTCAATGTTCCTACGCTAACTTTACCTAAGTGATGATGATTGGCAGCCCATCTGCTTCCTCTATTGAGCAGATAATGCCTGTATGGTTGTCTAGCCTTAACCCTCATTTCGCCCACCTGTCCAGCGTGTTCGCAGCACGTTTAACGATGGGTGACAAGCCCTCTGTGAGTGCGGTTCAATTCCACAGGCTGGCAGAAAAGCCACAGGCTGGCAGAAAAGCCACAGGTTCTCCAGATTTACAGTGTTCATGACACCGAACCTAAGGATTACGATGTCCATGGCACTGAGCCGAAGAGCTGAAATCTCAAGTGCTGCTGAATCGAGAATCAATTAGGCGGTTGAGTAACTCACATATTGAGACAGTTTCCACATATGTAGAACACAGGACATTTTTAATGTCTGCCCTGTCCATATTTTTTCCACTTGCAATGGATGCCGTTCCATCTAGTTCAACTACCCTTTCATTTTCCTTCACCTACGCAAGCATCTCTAAAACAAAGACAGTCTCTTGAGCAAGCAGGTCTACTGAATGATGTTTACAAACGCTGGCATGCATTGACCACCCTACACATTTTTATTGAATCTGTTTCTAGCACAGCATGTATCACTTTTTGTTCTGCAAACCATGAAATGACACAGCAGCTATCCCCAATGTCATGCTTGAAGTAGTGGTAGAAACTGTATTGTAGAAGATGCAGTAGTAGAAGTTGTAGCAGCAGAAGTAGTAGTAGTAAGAGTTGTTACAAAACATGCCCTACAACACTATCCCATGTATATCCTACCTAGAAAGGGATGTCGGACCTACAACACAACACTATATTCAAAAACTACATGGCACCAGGGATGAGCCCCAGACAACAGTTCACTTCATCATAAGAACAAATCTAAAGGTATAATCATTAAAAATGTCCAATCTCCAGAGACTCATGTGGATCTACTGTCCTGGTCATGTGGGTGTTCGCGACAACAAGAGAGCGGACATGCTTGCATTTAAAGCATCGACTGTTGGGGAGTTTAGGATGGATACGGGGGATGGTTCTTCTGTCTCTTGGCGACCTATTATTGGATGAGGACACTAAAATAGACCTTGAATCAATAGAATAATTTAGGGAGTTTGGAATTACATGTTGTACAAGTAGAGCTGGTTGTACAAGTAGAGCTGGTTGCTTGAGGGGGCAGAGAGAAAGTGTGTTTATCCAGCGATCCACAGGAACCATCAGTATGCATACACTTCGAAATCTGTTGGGGAGACTGAGCACCTATGGGTCTACCTAGAGTGCTGTGACGTCAGTTCAGTAACCAATAACCATCAAAATAACAATCGCAAGAAGAAGAATAAAGAGTTGCAACAGTTGTTACTATCTGACAGTAATGACTATCAACATACTTCACTCATGTCCTCAATATACTTGGCATTGTATCCATTGATATCATTAATAGCAGCGTTGTATTTCTCTCTGGTACTCTCCACTTCCTGTTGACATTTGCGAAGTTTATCTTGAAGTTTTCTCAACTGGGGAAGACAGTGTTAAGAGTTAATTCAAACATAAAGGTAACTAGATAGCATATAATACTGGAATAGTATAAAGTGTTAGAGACTAAACAGTACTTATATTTAGCATTAGAGGTGAACCACTAGTAAATATATTATACTTCCTATAAACTTGAAAATCTATATTTATATTTTCAAGTGTATAGGAAGTATATCATCAGCTGGCAAATAAAAAGAAAATGGATATCCAAAATATATATTTACATTTTTTGATATCCATTTTCTTTTTAATTTGCCAGCTGATATTATACTTCCGAGATAAATTTATTGATTTTTAAGTTTCTAGGAAGTATAATATATATATATGAAAATCAAGAAAATAAGCTGGTATGTTTTATAAAATAGCAATAAAACACTTACCTGGTCTTGAGAAACAGTGGTATCTCCTCTCGCATTATTCTCCTGATTTACTGTGCTTTTCTCTGTTCTGCATGCAGAATGGTAGTCTTTCTTGGTTGCCAGAACTTTTGTCAGTCGTTTTGCCCAAGGCTTCTGTGCCTGGTGGACAGATACGTATATAATAGTAAGTAAAAAATCTGTCTTCATATCCTATAGTGTTATGTTGAAGGAATACTGAATTTCAATGGAACACAACAAGTGGATCTGCAGCTCCAATAAATAATTTCTCAGAACAATGAAGAAGTTAGAGACCAGGTTTGTAATAAAACGACTGATGTTACAGGAAAAAACAACTATACATATGCACAGGGAGATGGAACCAGTGATGCATGATTCCTGTCCTTGGTATGATTTGGAAAAAACTGGTGCAAACAGCTTAAATGTGACCAATCAATTGTTGCTGATCTGTTCAGAGTACAATAATGGAAATGCAGCAAAAGTTAAAACAATCAGGGAACAGGATGAAAAATGACAATTGTGAAGGTAGACAGTGCAGCAAAACTAAGTGAAAGAACAGTTAATAGCATTTTACTCAACAAAGAAAAGTCACCTGCAGATACATCAACATGTGAAAATAAGAGCAAATTGCTGTTGACAGTTACCCAAAAAGTGTCAGTCAAAAAAGATTTAAATGAGCAAGGTGACAGTAAGCAATACTTGATTTCATAATTATAACCCCAAATCCAAAACACCTGTTGAAAATCTGCAGGAAAAGTAACGCTGGTTGGTTTATAGGTGGCCAAAGGTGTTCTACTGATAAATTGCTTACATCATGTCAACATGGTTAAAGGGCAGTATTATGTAGATATTCTTATCAAACTAAGAGAGGTCACTGTTGGCAGAGGTTAAGTTCTCGTCTCTAGTGTCAAATGTGTTCTACTGATAAATTGCTTACCTCATGTCAACATGGTTAAAGGGCAGTATTATGTAGATATTCTTATCAAACTAAGAGAGGTCACTGTTGGCAGAGGTTAAGTTCTCGTCTCTAGTGTCAAATGTGTTCTACTGATAAATTGCTTATATCATGTCAACATGGTTAAAGGGCAGTATTATGTAGATATTCTTATCAAACTAAGAGAGGTCACTGTTGCGCAGAGGTTAAGTTCTCGTCTCTAGTGCCAAAGGTACCAGGTTTGCTTCCTTGTGGAGCCATCTGGAAATTTTTCCAGAGACCTGATCTCAGTGTAGGTGAGATCGAGTTCCTAGCCATATCGGAGAAGTACTGTAAAGCGTAGGTTTCCGTGTTCAATTTGTGCGCGTAAAAGAACTCTTGGCAGTTCAAAATCCAGAAGAGCAGACTGGAAAGCCTGATCTCAGTGTAGGTGAGATCGAGTTCCTAATCCTATCGGAGAAGTACTATAAAACGTAGGTTTCCATGTTCAATTTGGAGCGTAAAGAACTCTTGGCAATTCAAAATCCAGAAGAGCAGACTGGAAAGCGGTACCGGGCAAAATTCATTAGAAAAGATTAAAAATAAAATTCATACATAAATATCTTCACCGTCTCAAAATTACATCGGGACCCTCGTCTGCGCTACGGGGTCGTGCACTGCAGCAAAATCTTCCTGTGTAAGAAGCGATCAGAGCACACGTTACTCACCGAAGTGCAATAATAATGGTTCAATCAATAAATCAAACCAAACTAAGTAAAGTTGTGGCCAGAGAATGAGAGGCACCAAACACTCAAATTCCTCCTTTGCTTCAGTACAACTGGTCTTTTCAACACAAAAAAAAAGCAAGCCTTGTGCAGCTAGCAACCAACGATTTGATTATTGTTATTCTAAAAATCTCAACTGAATTTCAAGTTCTGGTTCACAGTATATGACAATATACCCATGATCAAAAATGCAATAGATTTTTAAATACTTTCTGTTATTACTCTAACATTATTGAAACTCAAAGTGCATTTCAATTTATTACACGGCATTTGAAATTATAAACAAGTTAATATAACTAAACAAACCTTTCTGAAATTTTCTTCGAAATCTTTTGTTTCCTTGAAATGCATCATAGACTTGTGGTAGTTGTCTTTCTGCCACAGTTTAATGCTGAAGTTCACATCTGCCATGAGTTTTTCAGCCACCCTTGTGTGTAGGTTTGCCACTTCATCAGCCTCAGTCAAGACTCCCCTCCAGGCACCTTGTGTTGTACCATATTCAATATCTGAAGAGTACATCCAAGTATGAACTAGTTAGTATATTATTTTAACTATAATAATCAAAGAATAGTTCAAACTAACAGAAAAATATCAGATGAGATCAAAGGCTAAATCTGCACCTTAGCTTGGCTCTAATAGATCTTAAGAAAATGAATGCATTAGAAATAAATGTCTGCGAAAAATAATGTACGTAAAATGGGATAAATTCAGAAGTGATAAAGGTCAGAAAAATGGTCAACTGCTAGCAGCAACTGTTATGAAAAAAAGAGAAGATGGAGATATGTTGAGTATACTCTGAGAAGAAATGATCAAAGAATTACAAAGCAGACAGTGAAGTGGGAGGCAATTAGTTCAAGAGAGAAAGGATTCCCTTGGGGAAAACAATGAATTTTACTGAGAGAAGATAGAAATATTGGATGAGATTATTTCATAGATTATTCCATAGAAGAGATTAAACCGAATGCCCAAAATAAAAAGGTATGGAGAAATTGCTTGCTGGCACGGTTCACTGGCAATGGTCTGGATTTGCGATCAGTGGACAGTGTTCAATTCTCTGTACAGTGACTCACCACCAGTGCACATGAAAACTGGTTCCTGAACTTTCTTAGTTATGGGAAAAAACAATGAAATATTCACATGGGTTACAGTACAAGTGTTCCGTTTCTGACATTTTCAATAGATGAGGTCATAGATATTGATTCTATTCAGTTTTATATTTTTTTTTTAAATAACAAGTCAATTAACCTACAAACATCTATAAAACACACTTTGCGCTGCAGTTAGCCAAACTGTCAAAAAAATGTCAAAGTGTTGCCATGGAAACAATACAAAATGGCAAAACAAAATTTCAAATCCATAAGGCTCTGAATCTAATGAATGTAAATGAATTATGTTTTCACTCTAAGTGCGAATTGTAATATCTAAAATATTACACATGATTTTAGGATATATTAAATATTTAATTTTTAAAATAAATTTTTGGGTAAAAATTCCTTCAAAATTTGGTCAAAAAGCTGTTTTTGGGGTGTGTTTACACAAAAATTCATAAAAATGGAATATTTAAAATATCCTAAAAGGATGTGTAATTTTGTAGATATTACACTTGTTCACCTTAGAGTTAAAACAGAATTCATTTATATTCATTAACTTTAGAGCCTTAGGGATTTGAAATTTTGTGCTTGGCGGCCATTTTGTATTGTTTCCATGGCAACGTGTTGATATTTTTTTTTTTTACTAATTTTTTTCTACTATTCTAAGTCATAATCGTTCAAAATTGTTATACAAATTCTACATTAATACCATAGCAACGAAAAAAGTTTCAAGACCAGAATCCCCCCTTAACTCTGATGCTATGTTTTGAATGTAGTGTTGTGGGGCCAGCATCCCTTTCTAGGGAGTACATACAAGGGACAGTCTTGCAGGACATGTTCTGTGATTTGAACAGCGATGCCACAGGGACATAGTGGGAATGAAGACAAAATCATAGCCTGTAAGTGTTTATTCGGTCTGTTCAAGAACAGGCCTCTCATTAAGTTGTTAAACTACATATTTATAATTGATAGATAATTTCTCCCTTACCCTATCTCATCTTTCACTTTCCATCAATTGCAGTATGTCTACATTATTCTAGATTGAGTATGCAAAGTTATTTATAGTATAACTTATAATAGGTGACAGCATCTGGCCGGTGGAGGGTGATCAATTCTCTGTACAATGATTCCCAGGTGACCCATCTAACAATTTGTGCCTGCACTTTCTCAGGAAATAGTTGGAACTTTAATTGAAACTACTTTACTACTTGCTATAACCCAGACACTTTTAACAAAGATGAATGGGAAGAAACACCTATTGGTTTTCTCCAAGTGCATTCTATTCACTTTTATATTATTTTCTCTACAGGGTTTATTTTGATATTCTGTTAATTTTGCTTTATACTCATCAAGGTGTGTATCCTTTATAGGACGTTGCTCTCTTTGCAGCACATCTGAAATTCACTCTGTCTCTTGCCAGTTCACCCACTTCGTCGATGGTCATGTTCATGGTTTCTTTAATATCTTGTAGCCATCTTCTTCTTGGTCTGCCTCTGCTGCTGCGTCCTGGGACCCTGCCCTCTAGTATTGTTCTTTCCAGGCCATTGTGACGCTTGATGTGACCAAAGTATGTAATTTTTCTGTATAGTATGTTGTTTATCAGCCAATTCTCTTTAACATTTAGTTCTTTCAGGACATCAGTGTTCTTTCTTTTTCTGTCCATGGTATTCGTAGGATCTTTCTGTAGCATTTGGTTTCGAAGGACTGGATTTTCGTTCTTAATTTCTGTGTAATAGTCCAAGATTCACAACCATAAGTAGCCACTGGGAAAATGCATGCTCTCAATATTTTTAATTTTAGCATTTTGCAGGTGCTTTGCCACATGTTCTTCATTGTGTTTAACTTCTTGATTGCTATTGCCAATCTTCTTGAGATCTCTTTGGAACAGTCACCGTTATTGTTAATTATTGAGCCCAGATATTCGTAGCTCTCTACACATTGGAGTTCTTCATTGTTTACTTGGAAAAGGGTGAGCCTTTTGCTTTGTCAGTTGACATGATTTTGTGTATTTTTGTGCTTTATACTAGTGTATTTTAAATATGAAGGTGGCAGCATGACATTAAATAAACCTTGAACATGATGCTGGAGGAGGCGGGAGAGCTAGTTTCTTGCATAAAGTTCCGCAAGGAACGTCACTTGCTAATACTTGACATTCTTGCTACTACTTGATTTTAAAGAGACATTTCTATGTAACTGGGTTTAACCATGATAGCTATTTACATATACATTCTGCATACTTTAAAACAAATTATAAAGGCTTCAAATGAAAGCGTTGGTTATGCTAAGGCTAACTAACAACATAATTAATTGACTAGGTGCCATCTTGCAGCAGCAATGGATAAAGTCATTCGACATGCATTGTTTGATGCGCATACTCAGTAACTCCTGGAGCGACTGAGTAACAAATAATAAGGTGTTGGAATACGCTGGAATCCCTACTACAGTTACTTTTATTTGTCAATGTCGCCTAAGATGGCTGGGTCACCTAACCCAAGTGGATGACTGTCAGATCTCCTAAGATATTCTATATGGGAAGCTGACTTCTGGCAAATAAACTGTAGGCTGTCCCTCGCTTCGTTACAAAGAAATATAGAAGTGAGACTTTAAGGTGCTTCACATGTATACACAAGACTGGGAGAAGCTTGGCAGGGACAGCTGGAGATAAGACTGAGAACTGGCTAAGTGAGACTCTGATGACTTACTGACATGAAATATGTCAAGAAAAAGCAGAAATAATATGTTGTGCATTCCTTGAGAAGAAATGATTAAAGAATACCAAATCAGGCATTGAAGTGAAGGCAGAGGGTTCAGGAAAGAAAGGACGACCTAGAGAAACCCTGAAACGAACTGTGCTGAGAGAGGCAAGAAATAACGGACTCATGGAAGAGACTGAGCGAGTTGTCCAGGACAGAGCGGTGTGAAATTACTTGCAGGCTTTATGTAATGAATAAAACGAGAGGGATATATATATATATATATATATATATATATATATATATATATATATATATATATATATATGAATGGGTGACTTAGCTTATCTCACTTACTCATATAATCTGACACAGATGCAATAAAACAAATAAAATCAGATCGAATGGTGCCAATTTTGAAATGCAAACATGTCACCACGAACACTCAAAAAAGCATTGTACAACTCAAACTTTCTGCCAACAATATGCTAACACATATATATATATATCAATTCAATTAATCTACTCAGAAAAGTGATCTCACCTTTGTCAAGAAACGAGTTCCACCTTTTGCTCCACTCCTGCAAAATTGCTGCATATTTCTTTTCTATTTCACTCCTCTCCTCAATGAGTTTTCTCAAATGGCTGCAGAGTTGGTACCCACTGTCACATCTCTTGACAGTGCGCATATACTTGCCAATCTCCCAGAAGCTATCACTTGCAGCTTGAGAACCATCATCATTGACAGACATGGTGATAGATAATAATCTGTTATGGATACAGTGAAAGGAAGACTGTTTTATTTTATATTTGATACCTGTAATACTGACTGAGAATGTTCAAATTCTGAGAAATACAAAAGCAGATAAGAATTAATTTGCAGTCAGTGGTATGTCTTAATGACTTACTGACTTATTCCTCTCCGCTGCTCGTAGAATATAGAGCCTCAACAGTTGTTCGCCACTTTTTCCGGTATCTGTCTGTTTTCATTATGGTCTCCCAGGATAGTCAAGCATCCTTCAGTTCCTCAAAAAGACTTCATCTCCAGGTCTGTTTAGGACATCCTCTTTCCGTTTTCTTTGTGGCTCCACTCAAGTGCTTGTCTAGTGACACTTGATTGAGTCTTCCATAGGGTATGTCCGACCCATCGCTATTTTCTTCTCTTAACCTGGGTCATCATGGGTTCCTGTCCTGTTCTTATCTACAGGTCTGTGCTTGCAACTTAGTCAAGCCATATTAGCCTGAGATTCCGCCGAAGATATCCATTGACAAAGGTCTGAATCTTATTTGTATTAAACTTGATGTTTTAATATCATTCAACAAACAATTATTGAGTGACTTAGTTTATATCCCTTACCAACATAATCCAACATATTATATCATAGAGCAAATGGTGCCGATGTTGATATGCAAGCATGTCACCATGAACACTCAAAAAAAGCATTGTACAAACTGATCTTTCTCACAACGCTATGCTATCAGTGTCAAACTTGGACGTTGACATCAAACGATACAAATGAATTAGTTATGACAGAGATGAAGTGTCTATGTGGGAGTATCAAGAGAAGGCCAGTTTAGTAATGAAGACATCAGGAAGAAGTGGGTACAACATCAATATTGAACTTCATCAAGAAACAACAAATTAAATGGTTCAGTCACATAAGTAGATTACTAACAGACGCAAGTGCGCCTCAAAGGGTAATGTTACTCCGAACATACAGTGGATACAAGGCAAAATGTCATCCACACAAAAGGTGAACCGCACAAATAACAAAGACATGAAAAACACTATGTGCACCGCGCACACAAGAGACTGTTCTACAAATCTCTTTATATCCTGACGCCGTGAGAAAGAAAGGAAAGGACTCATATAATGAAGACATCATGTTAGTCTCAAGAGACAATGAATGTTAGCACCCAGGATGGATACTGATATAAATAACAGAGGAGACTACAAAAGTGTTGAACAAAGCACAAACTCATTAGCTTCAGTAATAATTTAAGGGCCTTTGGAAAAATGCACATGAGAACTAAAGGACGCTGTTTGGATTCTAACCCAGAACCTTCAGAACTCAAGGCAAATGTCTTAATCACTTCACCACTTCATGAGATAACAATTCGGAGAAAAAGTAAACGTCATTGAACATATGCCGCATAAACATCGATAAATTAACTAATAGCTTCTTCTCTGCCCTCCCACTTCTCCTTCCCAAGCATCGGGTGGTCATGATTTATTAGAGGACAGAAGGCAACACATTTCTAAATACTTACTCTAAACAACACTGACAGATAATCAATGCAAAACCAGATCAAACTATCTGATTAATTGACACAGGAGGCAATTTTACGTTGTGGTTCACTTTAATACATAAACAGATTCATAATATTGAACGCCCGAGTGGTTACCGGGCCCAAATTTGGGGTGTAAAGAATAGAACCACTGTTACCTGCCACGCATGTCGTAAGAGGCGACTAAGGAGGTTTGGCTGAAATCGGATGCTTGTGTCCTAAACGTGAAGAAGTCTATGTGATTAGGGGCCTACCAAACCAATGTGCAACGTATACACGTTCTTGGCAAAGATCAAACATATCACAAAGAGTGATTAAAATTGGTCGTAAGAACGAACGCAAAGAAGAAGAAGATAATATTGAACTAGTATTCCGAATGTGTTCTGAGAAGAAGTTGGGAATGGAAAATATGAATAGATTGTTCATTTTAGGATCATCTTCATCGGACATGGGGATGGAAAAGATGAATAGAGACAATAGGCAATGAGTTGGAAGAATGATCACTTCTACTGATATTGTTCCACAGTTAGTAACAAAAACAAGTTGTTCATAATCGCTCACAGAAAATACTAGCAATATGATGTATAAAGAAGAATTGGTTTCGGTTAATAACAAAAACAAGTTGTTCATAATCGCTCACAGAAAATACTAGCAATATGATGTATAAAGAAGAATTGGTTTCGGTTAATAACAAAAACAAGTTGTTCATAATCGCTCACAGAAAATACTAGCAATATGATGTATAAAGAAGAATTGGTTTAAGCGATAATGATATACCACTGACAGTAGTAAGCAAAGATAACCTTCAAGACAATAAATTTTCCCCATAACGCCACACAATACAACTCTCGTTACATTAAAACAGTAGTACTCAAGAAGGCCTGTAGGGACAAATCAAACTCTCCATGCAATGGTTTTTCGAGTAACGCAAACTACCGTTGTATATCATGATCTATATATGTTCATTACATACACTTACTAATAGAAGCAGAATATGAATTTCTGTACAAAGACCGGGTACAGCTGCTAAATGTTTGTAAAGTCGCTTTAACAGAAATCAGACCACTCACGTCACATGACCATAGTATTCTAGTATTATTAGATAACAATGATTTTTTTTTTTTGTAAACACTTGTGAAACAAAAGGTTACATTATGCTCCAATATGAATCTAACAATAAGAGATAGTAGTATTATTAACACTTTTCATCAAGAAATAGCCATGGATTTATTGAATTATGTAAAACTGCAATAAAAAGCTTACAGTAATGTATCAAACATAAAAGTCAGACCACCTTAACTGGAATTTCCTATATCTGGAATGAGCTGAAAGGTCATATTTAGTATTGGTCACAGTTCAACTAACTTTGCAGGCCAAATCCAACACAATGACAACTCCCATAACCCAGCACATAAGCTAGAGTCATGTGAGCCCAGCCCTTGTGAGGACTATGGTCAAACATTTGTTCAGTGAAAACCAGAAGCATGTGAAAATGTACACAGAATACTAGTTTCATAGTATCCTTCATACAGTATGTGCTGTTTGTTAGCCTAGATTGTATTGACCGTTACTAACCAGCACATTCTATTCAGGCTAGCTATGTCCTTTCTAACCACAGAAGGTCATCACTTTGTGAAACCTCCTAATATTGTATGCCCTTGACCATGAGAATACAGCTTTTAAAAACGTTTTCACGTTCACTAATGCTAGGTCCACCCGGTGTGGCACTTCCGGGGCGAGCCCTCAAAAATGAATGCTTAATTACGTTTATTGTTTAGAATAGTGGATCCTTCCTTCTACATGTTAGTTAATGAATATGCAAAAATAGAAACAATCATTTCCTTGTACACTTTAGCTAATAAACATGTAAAAACATTAACAATCATACATGCTCATACATGTGAGCACACATGTATACACAAGCCTTCTGGCTAAGATCAAAGTGATGGACAGATTTGATCGCGGCCCAATAGTGGGAGCCTTCATAGAGCAAAAATGCAACTAAATATAATTTTAAAATTCTGAGCAGATGCTATTTCTAATAATGACGACGCTGGTAGTGTTTAAACGTTTCAACGATAACTAGGTCCACCCACTGTGGCACTAACTGGTCTTCAAAAACAGCTTTTAATGAACTAGTATACTACAGAAACAAAACCGCAAGTTTCGTCAAATCGCGCCATTTAGTGTGTCGCTAGTCACAGCGGTTTGAGAGTCTTTGCTATTGAGTAAAAACTGAGTTAATGTCGGTACGCTATGAAGGGCAACTTACCACCATTTGTGAGTATATGCAGTGACTGGTCAAACGAATGGTAAGCACGTAACAAGTATTGAGAGAAAGAAAACATTTGTGTAATCGGAACAACAAAATAATACAAAGTGTGAACGTGTGCAGGCGTAGAGGACAATTGAAAGCATCAACGTGTAAAGACGTGAAATAGACATACTGACCCCATTGAGAGTGAGCATGAAATAATGGTTCTGAAAATACATTTAATGAGAAAGTGCCCGTGTGTGAGTTTGACGTGCATGTTCCAGTATGTGTGGGTACGTTATATGTGTATGTGCGGTGTATGTGTGTGCGCCAGCGTACGTTTACGTAAGATAAAGCAGTAAAACTCCCCACAAGTGCAAGTATACCTTGCCCACACTGTAAAAGAACATTTTTTTTTTCGATCCAGAAGCACTTGAGCTGAAAGCTCTTCGGCTCGGTGTCATGGACATCGTAACCCTTCGGTTCGGTGCCACGAACAACGTAAATCTGGGGAATCTGTGGCTTTTTCTGCCATCCCGCGGAATTGAACCCGCACACACAGAGGGATAGTCACCCGTAGTCAACGCGCTACGAACACGCTGGGCAGACGGGCGAACCCACACTTACAGAGGACTTGTCACCCGTAGTCCAACGCGGTAGGAACACGCTGGGCACGCGGACAAAAGAACATTTCAAGCCAGCATCAGGCTCACTGGTTATCTACGCGCATACAGACAAACATAACGCAACTACATTCCCTTGGATGAAATGTGTGTCATCATTCCCCGCGATGGACAAGCATCATTGTACGACTATACAAGCGCCATGTGTGTCGCCCTGTGTGTATGTCTTCTTTTTCTTCGAACGCTCCACATCGACCACTTGTTAACCCCTCTTTGTGATTTCTTTTGTGATCCGAGCCTTAGAGCGATGTACGTTGTGCCAGTTACGCGCCTACAAGTAGACCAGCGCCTACAAGTAGACCAGCGCATCCGATTTCTGCGACGCTATTTATTTACTATGGTAGCTTCCCTACTATTGACACATCTTACGACATGACGTGTAGGTCGCAGTGTTACTATTCTTTGCTTGCCTTGCGGGCCTGCAACACACGGGCGCTGTGTGTATGTGAACATGTGTGTATCAGTTTACGTGAGATTGTACAAGTTCAAGATAATTGTAGCCCATCTGAGAATGGAGCTAATCTGGCATATATGTATGGAAATGAGAAGGTTCAGTTATGACGTAGTATAGGTCAAGGTTGTGTGACATTGTAGTGCGGGAAAAGGCGATGAACAAATGTGACGTAGGACGAGCTAGTCAGATGGACTTTCGAATTGTCAATGGGGCTGCAATTATCTTGAACACCCTGTACAATCGCTCTGTGTGTGTGTGTATAAATTATGCGTGGGTATTTAGAGCGGCTTACATTTGGTGAGATCAATACCAGATAAGTTAGTCGGCATATGTTTAGAGAATATTACTAATCTGGAGAAATGGGAAGGGCTTGAACCTAATAAATATGATATGCACAAGAACTGATACTGCTAGATAAGAAAACGACGACAAATTGAAATACATATACTGCAACGACATACACAGATTGAGACGCAAAGAAAAAACGTGAGAGAAAGTTATAATCTTCCAAACACATCTACAACCATTGATTTAATAATAAAAGTGTAACTTATATTTCTTTTGTCGTCACTCTGTTACCGGGTTGTTTCCAGTGTCGGGGTTTTTTCGCGTCTGTCTTGCGCTGTTCTAGTGGCTTTCGTAATAGTTATTTTTTGTTACATGATTCGGCTATGCCATATAACCAACTTTGTTCGATGTCTTTCTCTTGACGTAGACTGTATACAGTGCAGTTTGGTTGCATTCTTAATAAGTGGCTGAACCACTTCATACTTTGTTTCTCAATGTAATTCAAGCAAGGTTCTGTCCCAACTTTCTCTCTTATACTGATATAGGCTACTCTATCTTTTCTGGTATTGTTGGTAACTTAAAACATTTAATTATAATGTGTTGCGTATATGACACTAAAGAAGAATGAAAAGACAAAAGAAGACAGTGAGAAACAACTGGAAGGAAAGGAGAAGACGTCGAAAACACAATGAAGGAAACAATAAGCCTGCAAAACCAATTAAATATAACCAATAAGATGATTTAAAAAAGAATCAAAAGCAAAGAACAGACCAGGTCATTATATTTCGACTACGCACCGGACACTGCAGACTCAACAAACACTTATACAGACTAGGAATAAGTCAAACAGCTCTCTGCCAGTGTCAGCAGGCAGAACAGACACCAGAGCATATCCTGCAAGACTGTCCTCTTCTGTGTGAGCTGAGAAGCAACATGTGGCCACACCCAGTCGACCTGAAAACTAACTGAACATGGTGAGCCCCCGTATTTGCAATTGTCATAAAAGATCAAAGGAATTCGCCGATGTGCACAATCCGTTGCATCTATGGACTACTGGTTAGCTTTATTTTAGCGTCATGGATATTCTAAGGCTGCATGCAAAAATCACTGAGATCCAACAGGTAGTTTTCGAGAAAATCAATTTCAAACGTGCTCACGAATTAATGGACAGACTATAGTATGAAGACGGGCATATGTTAGGAAGGCGAACCCGAGTATCACGCTTACCGAAATAGAACATGCTTGACCAGCAGCCTGTAAGCGCATAACAGGGAAACAAAGTATTTTGAATCTTTAGCGCGAATAACAAACAGACTACAACGAGCGGTTAACAAGTGGATGTTGTGGAGCGCAAGCAAAGAAGAAGACACATGCACTGTTGTGTGTTAATGAACAAACTTTCACATTTGAAACACATCTGTTTAATGAAGTGCTCGTTCAGTGATCAAAAGCTCGTGTCTTAATATTGACTAATCAACATAGCCACTCACGTGATTCACAGAACTGCATACATTACCACGCTCCCTGCGCGCGCGCACACACACAACCCCATTAACACGCGAGAACATTACGACTGACACCGGAGCAAATGTTTCTTTCTTATTTATTTTTTTTTAAATTCTTCACAAAAGTCTGCGAGTATTTAACCCTTTCGCTGCTACATACTTTCCGAAGACGGAGCTAACAATAGCTACTATTTGTTTCTAGGTCGCAAACGTGAATTTACGCCTACGGCAGTGACAGTAGAAATGTATAAAGTGTTAACACATTTTTAGCCCACAGAGAAGAGAAAATAACAGACGTGTTAATGCGTGTTTAGCAGTGAATGGGAATGTATACGTCCTTAGCAGCTAAAGTATTTAAAAGAAAAGATGATACAAGTGGTAGACAACAAGACCAAGAAACAATGATGATTTATAAATTAACTCTTTCAGAAATGTAACCACTCACAAGGGCGTTATATTCAACATTGATAACTAAAGAAATGAAAGAAAAACAGAAACATAGCTATTTAATATGTAAACGCTAATTAAAATATTAATGTGCATACATCAATAATGTTGAACTCTACGTCCATGATGTGCCCTGTCTGAAATTTTTTTTTTAATATAACAATAGAATCTCC
The DNA here is from genome assembly GCA_020796225.1 of Arion vulgaris. Lineage (NCBI taxonomy): Eukaryota > Metazoa > Mollusca > Gastropoda > Stylommatophora > Arionidae > Arion > Arion vulgaris. Next base: position 31,786,772 of record CM036761.1, on the reverse strand, counting down.
TTCTTCTCTTCCACCGTTTACTTCTTTATAGAAGTGTTAGGGTAACAAAAGAATGAGTTTTAATTTAAGAACCTCGGGGAAAACAATGAATATGATTAATAAACAGAGTATGAGTGTCCTATTATTGAGTTTAAATAGCATATGTGTGCCTGTTCCTATTCACACTTATACCTCCATCAAGATTCGAAATCGGATCAAAAACGTGTGGACTGAAGTAGTGGTTAGGGCGTGTGCTGCTCACCCTAAAGCACAATGATTTTAACAGGGTACGGTTACGGTGTCACCAGTCTCCAAACGTAAGTTTGCAACTGGCTAGATTATATATATATATATATATATATATGGCCTTGTTCGTCTTTACAGTTGGTCAATACCTGGCTAGACAACTTACAAAAATGTATGGTTTCGTTGCTGTAGTTCAGGTGAATGCGCTCTCTTCTAGTGGACAGACATCTTCAACACAAATATGCTGATTGATTTTATGCCAAAGTACGTTTGCCGTGAATGCAATGGCACCGATTCTATTGATATTTAACCTTGAACTCTGCTAGCTGGTGTCTATGTCAACTCTATTGTTGATGGACATTATCTTACTATAAATGTATTCCAAAAGGTCAGAAGCAACCCCACAAAGAAAAGACAGTGAGTGGAGGAGTGAAATGGTTGAAGGGAGGAGGTGATGTGTACGGGGACCTCTTTCTTCTTCGAACGTTCCATATCGACCACTTGTTAACCAGTCTGTGTGATTTATATGTGATCTGAGCCTAAGAGCGATTGTACGTTGGGCAATTTTGCGCCTACAAGTAGGCCTGACATCCGATTTCTGTGATGCTTTTTATTTACTAGGGCAGCTTCCTAGATCCTACATCAGTCGCATCTTACGATATGCCTTGTAGGTCGCAGTGGTACTACTCTTTGCTCCTTGCCACGAGCGGATATTTCAACTGAAAATACAGACCATAAATAAGTCGTCTATATAAGAGGTTACGAATGTGGAAGCAGTGGTTACATTCCGTGTGACCGGAGTCGACATCTTATTGACACCTGTCTGTGTCGAGGAAATAGAATAGCCCGTATCCGGTGTCAGTTTAGCGGAAAAGGTAGTCACGATCCTGCGTAACACCATGCGACGAATATCTGTAACATATATATGTATCTATGTGACTTACAGTAAAACACCTATATCAGAGGTTCTCACATTTACACAAAGCAGTGCGGGAAGAGAGAATACATCTTTATGAGTCTGAAGAAGCCCGCCTGCCCAGCGTGTTCGTAGCGCGTTGGAAGACGTGTGACAAGTCCCCTGTGAGTGCGGTTCAATTCCGCGGGCTTGCAAAAAAACCGCAGGTTCTCCATATTTACGGTGTTCGTGGCACCGAACCGAAGGGTTACAATGTCCATGGCACCGAGCCGAAGGGCTGAAAGCTCAGGTGCTTCTAGATCGGAAAAAAAAAGTCTGAGGAAAACTGCGAAAAACGTGCAATTTCATCTCTTCACAAACATTGACAAATCAAACATTGCTCAAATGTCTTGTAAGAAATTATGCTTTTCGAATCCGTCATTACAAATGTTATTTACTCAGTCCATACCATTAACCACTATAATGGGACATAAGAGACCGGTTGAGAAATGAAGACATTAGGAAAACAGTGGGCACAACATCAGTACTAAACTTCATCAAAAACAACAAATTAAATGGTTCGGCCACATAAGCAGATTACCAACAGACAGTGCACATCAAAGTGTAATGCTGCTACGATACAATGGATACAAAGCAAAAGGCAGGCCATGCAAAAGATTGACCTCAGAGATAACAGAGGCGACGAAAGTCACTATCTACGAAGCGAACACAAGGGCCCGTTTTAGCAATCTCTTCCTAACCTGACGCTGTGAGACAAAACAGGATCGGAAAAAATAAAGAAAGATGGCATAGAAATGTGCGCCAATTACAACAATTAGCCGCCTATTATGTTTGTTTCACATAGATCACTTACGTTCGCTTTGTTCTTTACCCCATGTTCATCGCATTTAAAATACATCTATGAATGAGCATGGCAGTAAACATCATGCTGAAGAGTGTTGGGGCCAGTACACAGCACTGTTTGACGCCGTTAGTGACATGGAAGACCTCTGACAGCTTTCCATCATCTACACGCGCCATCATACACCTGTTGGACGATCTTAATGGCTGGACATCCCCATTTTGCCATGATATTCCACTGACCCTCTCTTTGAACCGTGACGAAAGCTTTCATCAGATCGACAAAGATCATGTAAAGATTGCATTGCTGCTCCTCTCCAGCAGTTGGCATGTTGCAAATATCATGTATGCTGTTTCGCGACCCGCTCTCAATGAGACCAGTCCCTCGTTTAGCGTAAATCACACATATATCGCTTGTCCAAAAAGTCTCTCGTTTAGCGTACTTCATATCGCTTGTCACTAACACAGACCCTCGTTTAGCGTACTCCATATTGCTTGTCACTAACACAGACCCTCGTTTAGCGTACTCCATATTGCTTGTCACTAACACAGACCCTCGTTTAGCGTACTACATATCACTTGCCATTCTTCTCCCATTCTCAAATGTGTAGTATCGTGTAAACATAGCGTGATATTGAAGAACTGAATGACATGATACAAGACACGGCCGTACACACGTTAACAAACTATGCACAGTTATAATTTATCAAACAACGCAAACATACTGTTGATACGATATCTCATCTGGCGAAGACAATCATGAACACTCTTAATTGGTCCACACCATCATTTCCCATTATGATGTTAACTAACTCGTATTGGTTTTTGTTATAGCCATGATATAAGCCATTTGATCATCTGCTCTCTTTGTAATCCACGTTTATATCTCTAATACTTGTCCCAGCTGTCACGATGCGACCCTGTTCTTCTATTTTCACTATACTGACAAAATCGATGACTGTATGTTCATAATCTTCTTTATCCATGATCAGTTTTCTATGCTAGAATGTCTTCTTCTTCTTTGCGTTCGTTCTTTACCACCAATTTTAATCCCTCTTTGTGATATGTTCGATCTTTGCCAAGAACGTGTATGCATTGCACATTGGTTTGGTAGGCCCCTAAACGCAGACTTCTACATGTTTAGGACACGTGCATCCGATTTCATCAAAACCTCCTTAGTCGCCTCTTACGACATGCGTGGCAGGTAACAGTGGTTCTATTCTTTACACCCCAAATTTGGGCTCCGGTAACCACTCGGTGTGTTTCCGGTGTGTTGGCCAAGATGGCGGGACGTGTTTTCTTCTAGCTTGGCCCACAAACTGTTGATCGTCGGCCCGACAAGCCGTCATCGTAAAATTCACCACTGTTTGAGAAACAGAGTTTAGACTCTAAATGCATCGATGATTCGTTCGAACTTGTTTAATTCTAAGAAACGAGGAAGACCAAGAGAGACTCTGCGTAGAACCATCATCAGAGAAGGCTCAACGATGGGCCTAGCAAACATTAAAGACCTAAAACAGATAGCAACGAACCGCGAGGCATGGAGAGCTATGACCTCTGCCCTATGCGCCGCCCACAGGCCCAAGAGGAAAGACTAACTAACTAACTAACCACTCGGGCGGTTAGAAGGTCTAAACAGCGAAACGAATTGCCTCCATGAATCCATGTCAGCAGAAATAAGCATTTGAACGAATAATTATCCTTCATGTTTAAGAAGCTGCACAGGCAAAATTCATTTGAAAAATGAACAAATAAAATACTTGTACAGATTTTCACTATCATCTAAATTACATCGGGACCCTCGCCGGTGCTATGTAGTGTGTGCACTGCCGCTGAGATTTTCCTGTGTAAGAAAGAGATCTGAGCACACACGGTTACTGACCGAAGTGCAATGATGATGATCCTACTTAAATTAAACGAAATAAATGGGGAAGAAAAATTGAGTCACTGTTGACACTTCATGTATCCCTAAGGAATGAAGAGAATTCAGAAAGTAACAAGAAGAGAATTAAGAAAGTAAGAAGCTTGTATGTGCATTGCAACGAACCAGCACATATGCTTTATTTTATGTTGTTGATTGCACTCTTAATATCAGTCAATAAAATGACACATTAGTGGCCTCCTGTTTATCTCAACGCACACTGATACAATACGTCATATGATTCCGAAAATATATGTACTTTTAGTCAGTGATTCAACAAATCAAAATGAAGATTTATTGATTTCTAATCAATCGAGGTCTTCTTGCTATAAACATGTTACTCATACAACAGAAAGGAGGCCTTGGTTCTTACGAGTTGAACTGTTCTAGACTCATTGCTAATAGAAAGTGCATGATATGCATGTATCTATGTGTTCATAGTGCTGGTGATATAACAGGACTCATTGCTAATAGAAAGTGCAGATATGCATGTATATATGTGTTCATAGTGCTGGTGATATAACAGGAACAACTTCCCTTCCATAACAAGAGAAATAAAAAGTCAGAGAAAATACACTTATGTTACATATATACAAGGTGGCATTGGGCCGAAGGGCAAGAGCCGCTGGATCACTGAAGAAGCAGACACAAAGTCGATGCTTGTTTTTTAAAAGTGCCAGCTAACTTGATTGATTTGATTGCTAGCGCCTGCCCAGCGTGTTCGTAGCGCGTTGGACGACGTGTGACAAGCACCCTGTGAGTGCGGTTCAATTTCGCGGGCTGGCAGAAAAGTCACAGGTTCTCCAGATTTACGGTGTTCGTGGCACCAAACCGAAGGGTTACGATGTCCATACCACCGAGCTGAAAGCTCAAGTGCTTCTAGATCAACCAAAAAAAGGACCACCATCATTGCACTTCGGATAGTAACCACGTGTGTTTCGATCTCTTTCTTGCACAGAAAAGTATCAGCGATAGTGCACGAACTCCGTAGCACCACCGAGGTCCGAAATAATTTTGAAGATGGTGAATATATATATTTTGTAGGAATTTTATTTTTAACCTTTTTTTTTCTTTTGAAATTTGCGACTTTTCAGCCTGCTCTTCTCGATGTTGAACTGCTATGTAGCAGACAGTATATCCCTATCACATTCAGAAAAAAATGCTATGTAGCAGATAGTATCTCCCTATCACAATCAGAAAAAAATAATACCCTTCCAGACAAGGATTATCGATAAAGGAGGAGACTGCAGTAAAACTTAGTAAACTAGCGAAACACGTAAGAACAAAGTACTTTAGTTTTACAAAATACAAAAATAAGGATTGAAAGACATACAATATAACTGCCGCAGTAATAATCTCAGTAAAAAATGTAAGGGTGTCAGTAATAATCTCCATTTCTATACTGAACGTAGTTGTCAAGTATGTTCCGTTCCGCTCAACGACGACTATACCTCGAGTACCCCAGTCATATTTCTTTTAATACAGCATAGACACATCGAAATACACACCGGCGTCAGAATATCCGGCGTTAACAGCTGTCATTACGAACGTCAGAAAATCCTACATTAACTGCTATCATTCTGGAGAGTATCTACTTTTTTCGATCCAGAAGCAATGGAGCCTTCGGCTCGGGGCCATGGACATCGTAACCCTTCGGTTCGGTGCCACGAACACCGTAAATCTGGAGAACCTGTGGCTTTTCTGCCAGTCCGCGGAATTGAACCCGCACTCACAGAGGACTTGTCGCCCGTCGTCCAACGCGCTACGATCACGCTGGGTAGACGGGCAAGGGACAGTATCTATAAAGAAGTGGTTAAAACGTGTGCGTTAAAACGTGTGTGTCGTTCTTAAGGTTGTTCGAATTCGGACCGAGTCACAAGTGTAATTTTTTCACGAGATCTCTGAGATTTTTTGCTGGAGCTACGGAGTTCGTGCTTTATGCAAACACTCGATAAATGGCGTGAAATGTATGCAGACAGGGACGGAGCCATATAGAGAAACCCGGCGCAATGAAGTCAATCTTTGACCTTTAGACTCTTTTTTTCATTCTGGTCAGTGTGACTTCATCGGGAGGAAAATGACATCATTCTGTTTGACCTGCTGTCAGCTAGTTATTGTTGAGATATGGCTTCCCACTATCATTTTGTATTTATGGGTCTCTGTGGCTAAGCCTTTGTCTTGTATTCCGTAGCTCGTGGGTTCGAATCCGGACGGTGGCGTTATGTTCATTAGTGTATTTTTTCCCCAGATACCCCTAGAATTGTTGCCGGAGCTACGGAGTTCGTATAATACTCTCTGCGGGTGGCGTACCCCTTCCGTGGAGAGGGACCGGGATAAAATCTGGTGCAATGAAGTGAATCCTTCGTCTTCAGACCTTTTTCTAGATTCTGCATTAATTTCCGGGTGTAATGATAACATTTGAGAGACTGTCATGTTCTATTCAGTTAGGATTCATTCTCTCTTCTAACTATTGTCACTAACGTGGTTAAGCCAGTCTCATACATGACACTCCGAGCTTTCTTTGTGTACAACTGATACCTGTCGTGTTTTTGTGCAGTTTATTGTATGTAGTCTTCAGTAACACGCATTTAGACTAGCGAGGACAAGAGAATGCATAGAGCGTTAATGACACATTATGTAAACTCTCTCTTGCACCAGGTGTGTGTGTCCGCATGTGTAGAAAATAGTTTTTATTTTCCAATACATTCAATTTCAATTCTATCAAGTGACATGTCTGCAAGTGTAGGCGATAATATCGTATCTAAAACTCCTTTTTATTGGTGCAGTAAATCAGTTCCGAAGTCGAACTTTTGTCGAACCATAATGTCAGACCATCCAACATCTTCTTCCTCTGTCTTCCACGATCTCTTCTTACCTGAATTTTACCTGCCGTCACTAAATGCTCTAAACCTCCTCTTCGCATTGTATGCCAGAAGAACCTTGATTGTCTGATTCTTAATCTTTTGATAAAGTTTCTTTGTGTGCAGGCCTGTTTTAAAACCGTATAATTTGTTTTCTTCGCTGTCTATGGAATTTTCAGCATTCTTCTGTAAACCACATCTCTGTGGCTTCCAACTTCTTCTTCAAATGCTTCATATCGACCACTTGTTAAGCCACTCTTTGTTATTCATATGTGATCTGAGCCTAAGATCGAATGTACGTTGTGCCAGTTATGCGCCTACAAGTAGGCCAGCACATTCTATTTCTGCGACGCTTTTTATTTACTAGTGTAGCTTCCCTATGCCCCTACTATACTCGCCTCTTACAACATGCCTTGAAGATTGGAGTGTTCCTATTCTTTGCTCCTCTGTGAGCCCGGCAACATACGGGCGGGGCTTTGAACAATCTTATTTAATGCTTGTTCATTGTCCATGACTCGCAGCCATACATAAGTAATGGTTCAACATTGCGCTACTCTCTCTCTTTCTCTCTCGCGATCACCTAAAAGACCGATGTACCAGAACTCAATAAATTCATCATGTGGAAATCTGTTTCATGCAGCCTTAGCATGGGTGGGTTTCGTCACATCTTCAGCGCCATTTGGAGCTCTGGTGATTATCCTTCGGCGATGTGTCCGGATTCAGCCAGCGCTTACTGGGGTCGCTCTCCATTAGCCTTTGGCTGTCCCCAGTCGTCCTGCAAGGCAGCAGGTTGACTTCTACACATTTTGGACACGTGCATCCGATTTCACCCAAACCTCCTTAGACGCCTCTTACGACATGCATGGCAGGTAACAGTGGTTCTATTCTTTACACCCCAAATCTGGGCCCCGTAACCACTCGGGCGCAACATAGCAATTACATTTACTCTGTACTTCTTAATGAAAACTTGCACATCCACATAAAGAAAACACTGGATACAATATCCGACACGTTATCCATATCTCAGTATATGTAATACATCATTTCATGTGCTTACACTTTATCATATTAGAAACACCAGTCCAGATTGATAACCTTGGTGGCCCATCTACACAGGAACATTATACGAGGAATGTGTCAGAAAGATATCCCAAGTTGGTTATCAGCTGTTATCTGTCTACTAAATGTCACTTCAGTGGTGTAACCAAACAATCAGTTGACAAGAGGACAGAGTAATGTATGTCTATATAATTCCATAGATAACGTCTCCTTCATACTGCAGTTTACACGTTGATGAATATTAATAATATTCTAAACTTACTGGAGGGAAATGTGTAAAATGTATTGAAAGTACTAATGTGTGTAACTTAGCAGGAAATGAGATTGATGGAGAAGACTAGTCCCAGACTGCAGTGTCTCAAAGAGCAAAGTTACTCTGATACAGTCGATATAAAGCAAAAGGGGGATTTCAGAGAAAACGAAAAAACAATTTATGAAGCGGACACAAAAGCCTATTCTAGAATTCTCTTCCTATCATGGCGCTGTTGAGCAAAACAGGATTAGAAAAAAAGAATAGAAGTATTGTAACTCTGTTACCAACTTAAACATTGAAATTTGCCCACCGGAATTGAAAATCTTCTGGGCAACCCTGCAAGTTCGTTAGCATACCATTAAGTTTTAGAAAAAACAAAAACACTTAGCACACTATATGTACTAGATTTACATTGCATATTCTACTGTGATAAGTTTCTCAAACTCTGAAATGTAAACTGCCTGTGCGACGCCCGGGTCTGCAAGAGAAGTACCACTGCAACCTACAAGGCATGTTGTAAGAGGCGATTGATGTAGGAACAAGGGAAGCTATACTAGTAAAGAAAAAAACATCACAGAAATTGGATGTGCTAGCCTACTTGTAGGCGCATAACTGGCACAACGTACAACGTGTTCTTAGGATCAGATCACATACAAATCACACAAAGTGTTTAACAAGTGTTCGATATGAAACATTTGAAGACAAAGATATGTAAACAGAGAAGTAAGTTGCTTCAATGAAATCATAGTTGTAATCAACAGTGGTAGCCCAATTCCATGTACAACATTCCTTAACTGTATGATGTGTCTTTCTCCTTTTCCCCAATACTGTTTTGCTTCACAGCGTCAGGATAAGAAGAGTTTTCTAGAATGGGTTTTTGTGTGCACTTCCTAAACTGCGTTTTTCACCACCTATGTTATCGACATGTCACATTAACATTATTAGATATCAATGCCTGTTAGGGCTGACATATTCTGGTGATATGCTCCATAATCAGTGAGTCAACAAACTACATCAATAATTCAATCAGATATAAATACATCAACTAAGACTAAAGAAACTATAAACACTTTGAACAAAATCATGAGCCTATAATAGAAATTTCACTTGATAATGTATACAAAAATCACACAAAATTAACAAAGTACTTTTATGAGCTATGAAAGCAACATATAAATTGATGGTGACTATGTATAGTAATGACATGTCGTTTATTGAATTTAATTCATGGGTTTGCTGGTTAACTATTATTCCTTTTGGAAAGTTTTATGTTAAAGTGCAGGGTTTTTTGTCATGAACTACTTAATTTCATTGATGCTATCGGCATTATAAGAACAAAATTATGTTTTCTGCATTACTTAATTTCATTCATGTTATCATGCTGGTGAGACGCCGGGCTCGCAAGGAAGCAAAGAATAGTACCACTGTGACCTACAAGGCAGGTATAAGAGGTGGCTGATTTAGGACTTAGGGAAGCTACCATAGTGTATAAAAAGTGTTGCAGAAATCGGATGTTCTGGCCTACTTGTAAAAGCATAACTGGCACAACTTACAATCACTCTTAGGCTCAGATCACATACAAATCAGAGTGGTTAATAAGTGGTCGATATGGAGCGTTCAAAGAAGAAGAATTGATGTTACTAGAATTATCACAACAAAATTATGGTGTCTGCATTACTTAATTTCAATGATGTTATCAGAATTATCACAAAAAAAATATGGTGTCTGCATTACTTAATTTCAATGATGTTATCGGAATTATCACAACAAAAATATGGTGTCTGCATTACTTAATTTCAGTGGGAGTGGAAAGGGATAAGCGTAGCCACAAAGCTGAAAGTTAACCCAGGCCAGCAGACACGCAAGAAAACTAAACCACTTCCACACAAGCTGTCTACGAAGACTACTAAAAATAAACTGGCAGGACAAATATTGAAGTTCTTATAAGAGCAAAGATCCCAAGCATCAACACACTGTTGCAGAAGGCCCAAGTGTGATAGGCTGGTCCCTTTGTTAGGATGCCTGATAAACGCATTCCAAAACAGTTGAAGAGGGCTGGCGTTTAGCTGGTGGACAGAAAAAATGCTTTAAAGACACTCTTAAATCTTTTCTGAAATGCTTCGATGTAGACACTACATGCTGGAAATCCATGGCGCAAGATCGCCAAATGTGGCGCTGTAACAACACAAGAGGAACTCACATAGCTGAGAATCGTTGTGCCGTTGAGGCACATAGAAAATGAGCTACACAAAAAAGACAGAACACATAACACCCACATGTTTAACCTTGATCATGTATGCCCCACCTGTGGTAGGGGATTGTGTTCTAGGATTGGACTCTACAGTCACCTCAGCACACACCAGAGAGGTGCAGCAGCCCACGTTTGAGGCTGTTGTCATCATCGCTTGCGATGGACAGCATGATTATTATTATTATTAATTTCATTGATGTTATCAGAATTATCACAACAAAAATATGTTTTCTGTGTAATATAATAATGGACATGTTTAATGATACTAACCAGACATATCAACAAGCACAACCTACACACCACTCAAGAATAAAGTGACCTAACCACCACAAAGATTACAATCAAAGTTAAATAAAGATCTTAAAACAAGGCTGTGGGGAAAACAAGCAAAATAACATAATAAGCAGGAGTATCGGTGAAATAGAGTACGTCAATAACGGATTATAGAGCACTTAGTTGTGCTCTATATCTTATTTTTTTAATAACTCTGATATGTGCTGTTTTTACTCAGGTGAAGTTGTTTTTAAGGTTAAGGAGGCTATGATTCAAAGTTTTAAAGAATATTTGAAAATATATGAACACATTCTTAGAACAGAAAAACCTTTAGTCTCGACACAATGAAGTACTAAGTAAGGCATACATAACATGATAAAATTGTTTATCAATCTAGATACTTAAATAAACACATAAATTGTATCTAACATAAGAGTACTAATAAATATAATATTATCTGCATGGCTTAATATTTAAAACTGATCTTTGATAGCACTATTTATACAATAATCTGCTTACAATTACACACGCTCCTGTTTGTTTGTGTTTGTTATTATCAGTAACATTAACCTATCTTTGTGATTTGTGTGGTTTATGCGGAGAATGTTACACTTATTAGGACTCTACAGTATGTAGGAGAGACACATCCAAATTTCAGCCAAAAATAAAAGCATATTATCCAACAGGATACAGACTTTTACAGATGGGTAACTAAGATTTTACATACAGGAAAGTCCAGTTTAAAGTACCACATTTGGAGTTGAATTGGTATCAGAATTCATTATATATATATATATATATATATACATACGAGTCTAATTTTTATGCATTGTGGGGATTCAGCTCATTCAATTAATGTGTTGCCTCTGATTTTGTTATTTAATGTGTTTCTTCTTATCTCATTAAACACTTTCTTCTGATGTTGTCATTTAATGTGTTTCTAATGAGCTTGTCATTTAATGTGTTGCTTCTGACCTTGTCATTTAAAGTGTTTCTTTTTATCTCATTAAACACTTTCTTCTGATCTTGTCATTTAATGTGTTTCTTCTTATCTCATTTAACACTTTCTTCTGACCTTGTCATTTAATGTGTTACTTATGATCTTGTCATTTAATGTGTTTTTTTTCTCATCTCATTTAACATGTTTCTTCTGATCTTGTATCATCTTGTCATTTAACCTGTTTCTTCTGACCTTCTCATTTATAAACATTTCTTCTGATCTTGTCATTTAAACTGTTTCTTTTGATCTCATTTAAACTGTTTCTTTTGATCTCATTTAATCTGTTTCTTCTGACAGTGTTTTGATCATGTGCGGCATTAAGAGAAAGCTTGGGATATATTATTATATACAAAACTTGAGTCTACCATGAATCTGAGACATGAAAAACGGATAAGAAAACAATTTGTCGGGGTGCCATGGTATATTCAGTTAATAATTATAAATTATCAGATACATTCGCCGTTTAGTTTTACTTTCAATGAGAGCAAAAAAAATAACCTTCAGTCTCCACTTCTATTCACTCATCACTGTCTTATTCAGTGGAAGTGGGTGGGAGTTCAGTCTGAAACAACAAGAATAACGCGTCCGTATTTCATTTTATTAATTTAATTTATGTTAAATACTCTGTGTTTATAGGCGGACGCTTAATCAACCGACGTACACTACGAAAAAGTGTTACAATTACACTAACACAGACATTGTAGAACACAATATGAATCATCACATGGCCTACGCCCACAAGTTACACTTTACAGTTTACACAGGTGACAGGCGAGTTCAGTAAGTATTCAACGATGAAGAAGGATATATCACAGAATTATCTAACCCGCTAATTTGTAAAGCGAAATTACTATTATATTCTTCTGTAGCTGTCTCTTGAACTAGTATGCATCAGCCCAAACACAATAAACGTGAACAACATAAACACAAAACCTTACCTGTATATAACGTAGCCTCAGATTAACAATCACAACAAATGTTGCAGTCAAACAAGTAAAATGGCGAATATTTATGAATCAACTGTACTTACTCCTTCGTTGATGAAAATAATAAAATCAAACGTGCAAACACCAACATAAATGTTGCCTCCAATTTAATTTAAATATGTAAAGGGATGTAACCGAAAATATTGTTTACTAAATTAATCAATGTGCACAAGATACCGGGTCCTGAATGTTCATGTACGTAATATTTCATGTTATCTTTGAAACTTAGATTTTGATTGTGAACTTTATTTTTATTTTCTGTAGGTATAAGATTTCACAAGGACTGCATGCAACATGGTTCCCCAATATTGTCTCTGTTCAACATCTGCACAGCAATCCGGAGCTAAAATTCAGCCTGCGTAATAGACAAGTACATCAGCTTTATGACATCTACTTTTACATTTACATCATAAATTCCCAAACTTTTTCGGCCCACAGCCCACGTTGCACGACATAAACTTTGTAACGCCCCCCTCCCCATTATAATAGTTTGCCAACGCCCCCACACACATATATATATATAATAATAATAATTCCTCTCGTACCGTTATACGTTAAATAGGGCCTGCAAGTAATTTCTCCATACCGCTCTATCCTGGGCAACTCGCTCAATCATCTCCATGGAACTGAGACCGGTATTTCCTGCCTCTCTCAGCAAAGTTCGTTTCAGGGTCTCTTTAGGTCGACCTCTCTTTCTTGAACCCTTTGCATCCCACTTCAATGTCTGCTTTGATATTCGTTGATCATTTCTCCTCAAGGTGTGTACAACATATCTCCATCTTCTCTTTCTTATAACAGTTGTCACTAGGGGTTGACCAGACATGTCTCTGATTTCATCACTTCTTCTAAATTCGTTCCATTTTATATTCATTATTTTTCGCAGACATCTATTTTCAGATGCATTCAACTTGCTTTCTATATCTTTAGTAATTTTCCAACTATCGATGGCATATGTTAGGATTGATACAACATTTGAATTGAAAATTCGTAATTTAGTTTTAATACTATATAACTTGCAGTTCCATATTTTATTTAGACTTTTAAAAGCTGAAGTTGTTTTGCCAATTCGTATCATAATTTTGTTTTTAACATTTCCTGTGCAACCCTCAAAATTGCTACCTAAATAGGTGAACTGCTCTGTTATTTGTATCATTTTAGATTCCAGTGTGATATCTTCATCTACACTTATATATGTCTTCCATCATGGGCATGATCAGCAGTAGACGACTAAGATGGTTGGGACATGTGAGAAGAATGGAAACTTGCCGCATACCAAAACAAATGTTGTTCTGTGAACTTTCGGTGGGAAGAGGCACCAGGCCAGACCACTGCTCAGATATAAAGATTGCAAAGCCTCAATGAAAAACTTTGCTATAGGTCCCAGCACATGGGAGGGACTAGCTGATGACAAAGTTGTATGGAAAGCCAAATTACGAAAGGGCGCAGAATCTTTTGAGAAGAGACTTATGTACGAGCTGAACTTCAAAAGAGAAAAGCGAAAACTCAGAAGTTGTCACAGTAAAACACTTGCCAATTGACCGTCTGTAAAGATGAAAAAGGCCATATATATACATATATATGCACGCTCTATTTTCACTTTGACATAGCAAATTGATATATATTTCTGTCATACATGGTCAATTTTCAAATGATTATAAACATGAAATAGAAAATTGATGAAAAATGAATCGTGTAAGGCGTGCATACGATGAATTAAAATGTAGAATTCCATTTTTTTATGATTATTCAATCGTAAAATCACGAAAAATCCAGGTGCTCTCACCTCTTTCTCTTTAACATATATATCGACAGAATAGTGAAAGAGGCACTGTGCGAAAAAGATCTTATTGACATAAACAATGATCACGACGACCAATTAAACAACCAAATCAACGAATTGCTTTTGCGGACGACCAAAGTTTAATCTATAAAGATGAAGATCAGCTACAACATCACATGAATTCACTGCTAATAGCATGTAGAAAGTACAACATGAAAATCAACAAACAAAAGACCGAGACCATGAAAATCAGCAGAACACCAAGCCAAGCAAACATACAAATAGATAACACCAGAGTAAAGCAAGTTTCTGAATTCAAATATTTAGGCAGCATTTTCACAGAGGACGGAAAACTCGATAGAGAAATAGAGACAATGTGTCAAAAATCAAATGCAGTGGCCTACCAGCTGGTACCATTTCTACAACACCCAAAGATCAAGATGGAAGTGAAAAGACAGATGATAAAAGTATTTTCCTACCAACACTGTGTTACCAGTGCCAAACTTGGTCTCTTACAGCAACACACCACAGAAAGCTCACCAAGTTTGAAATGAAATGCTTGAGGAAGGCAGTGGGAGTCACCAGGAAAGACAACGAAATGAGAACATCAGAAGCAGAGTGGGCATAACTTCATGCATCGAATACATCGGAAGACAACAAATGCAGTGGTTTGGACATTTAATGAGAATGAAATACAACCAACTACCAATAACAGCATACAATAAAAGAGATCGGGTACTAGAGCTAAGGGAAGACCATGAAAAATATGGATAGACAATATCAAGACCACACTACATAAACACGGATACAACATAATAATGGCGACTCATCTAGCCCTAGAACTCAAATTAAAGCTCCCATCCCTACGCTTAACGGCAAGAGTGGACAGCCAACTACATCCTTCCACCTGGGAATAGACAATTGACAAATGAACAAGATCTACAACTCTTGATAGACATATTAGTGAGAGAACGTGAAAAGAAAGGATTAAGCTTGAATATAAAGAAAACAATTTACAAAGGTAATGGTTACCACCAAGAAAAAGTAAACACCACAATGCAATATCACAAAAAAATAACATAACACTGAAAAAAGTCCATCGATTTAAAGAAGATGTAATACAGAGATTAGGAGTAGAATATCTCAAGCTAAAGCAGCTTTTATGAAAATGAAAAACACATGCTGCTGAAACGAGTGCGCCTGTGCTATATTGAGCCAATACTTATGTATGACAGCGTATCATGGACAATGAACAAGCAATCAATAAGATCATTAGAAGTCACAGATATGTTGTTTTACAGACAAATGCTAAAAACTCCATGGACAGCGAAGACAACAAATGATGAGGTTTTAAAATAGCTCTTCACACATAGAAATCTTATCACAAGAATAAGAGTCATAAAATTATTTGGGCTTATAATGCGAGGAGGAGATTTAGAACATTTGGTGACTACATGTAAAATTCAGGAAAGGAGAATCTCGTTAAAGACAGAGAGAGAAGATGTCGGATGGTCTGACATTTTGGTTCGACAAAAGATCGACGTCGTAACTGATTACATGCACCAAGGAGAGAGAGTTGTGGAGAGACATGATTGCCTACACCGGCAGGCATGGCACTTGATTAATTGATTAAATGCAATTTGTCCTTTGCAAAAGGTTTTGGGCTCACATGTTAATCCTGAGAAAACTCAGAAGCACTAGAGCTTTCAGCTCTTCGGCTCGGTGCCATGGTCGTCGCAACCCTTCGGTTCGGTGCCACGAACACCGTAAATCTGGAGAACATGTGGCTTTTCTGCCAGCCCGCGGAATTTAACCGCGCTCACAGGGGGCTTGTCATCCGTCGTCCAACGCGCTACGAACACGCTGGACAGGCGGGCGGTAATCTACTATCCTCTCCACTAACACAAAACTCATGATATTCAACTCAGATGTAAGATATGTCTTGTTGTATGGCTTGGAAACGTGGATAGTCACCAAGTTGAATACAAATAAGATTCAGACCTTTGTCAACGGATGTCTTCGGCGTATTCTTTGCCTGAAACGGTATGAAAAAGTTGCAAACACAGACCTGTTGATAAGAATAAGACAGGAACCCATGATGACCTAGGTTAAGAGGAGAAAATGGCGTTGAGTCGGGAATACAAAGATGTGGTTTTACAAAAGAATGATGAAAATTACATTTACTGCTAACATGAGTAATATTGAGTTGTTGAATGAGGTCAAGACACAGAGAAAGCTTATCATCAATAAAAGAAAGAAGCAGTCATCCTCTTTCGGACATGTTATGAGGAAGGGAGGTTTAGAACACATTGTAACAACAGGTAAAATTGAGGGAGACGAGAGAGAGAGAGAGAGAGAGGAAGACAGAGAGAGAAAATGGCGTATAGCCTGACTTCATGGCACGGAAAGGCGTCAACATCTGATATGATAGCAAACACCAGAGACAGAGATTTGTGGTCATCCATGATCGCCTACGCCAGCCGCAGGGCACCTGAAGATGATGAAAATTTACATTTTTCTTGAATGAATTAAAAGTAAAGTATTGTAATTGGTTTAGTAGAGGCTCAGCCCCCTATACCCTTTCTCAATATTTGCATGTTTAGCATTCACAAACATCTACATACTTTGTTATTATGTGTTTATTTCAGCTTAGGTTCTTATATCTTGTAGCGCCTGAGTGGTTACCGGGGCCCAAATTGGGATGTAAAGAATAGAACCAGTTACCTGCCACGTATGTCGTAAGAGCCGACTAAGGAGGTTTGGTGCGGGGCTAGCTACCCCACACCGAAAAAACACTAGATGGCTACAGAACGGAGAGCGAACCGATTAAACGCTGCCTGAAACCGGACACATCGCAGAAGGATAAAGCACCAGAGCTCCAAATGGTACTGAAGATGTAACGTAAAACACACCAATACTAGTGTTGCGTGAATCAGATTTCCACATGAATAGAATTTATGGGAGGTCTGGTACATCGGTCTGGGCGGTGATCGCGAGAGAGAGAGATATCTTGTAGAAAGTCAATTAATTTTGTAATATTAGAAAGAGTGGTTTCGTCATGATTCATTTTCATATCAGATTTTCCTAGTCTCTGCCTTTCCTGAAAAGTATTGCTACCGTTTTCATCTTCAGCTTTCCGTGTCGTTGCTAAACTCTACAGAGAAGGGAAGGTATGGGGCATGCTTCATAACAATAAAACTGTATTTCTTTTTGACATACATCTGAATTTCTTTTTAAAACATGTTTATGTTTTGTCCAACTTGTATTTTTCTTGACAATGATTGATTAAATATTCATTTAAAAAATACAAAATCGTAAATTGTAGCTTTATACATTAATATTATTGGGATTTGTAATAACTATATTTTCATTTCTATCATTTTGAAGCGTGATGTCTAAGACCAAGTGAGCTCACTTTATTTATTTTTTTTTCGATCCAGAAGCACTTGAGCTTTCAGCTCTTCGGGTCGGTGTCATGGACATCGTAACCCTTCGGTTCGTTACCACGAACACCGTAAATCTGGAGAACCTGTGGCTTTACTGCCAGCCCGCTGAATTGAACCGCACTCACATTGGGCTTGTCACCCGTCGTCCAACGCCCTACGAGCATGCTGGGCAGGTTTTATTAGGGGGCCACTTGTCATCGAGCAAGCTGGCCAGTCCGCCACTGTTTACATTCGTTTTCAGTTTTATATTCATAACTGAACATTAAGCTTCAATTAAACGAAGAAAATTTGTTTTTCGTAACTTATTAATGTTTTAATTGGGTCTTACTTTATTTTATTTTTTTTTTCGATCCAGAAGTACTTGAGCTTTTAGCTCTTCGGCTCGGTGACACGGACATCGTAACTCTTCGGTTTGTTGTCACGAACACCTTAAATCTGGAGAACCTGTGGTTTTTCTGCCAGCCCGAGAAATTGAACTGCATTTACAGGGGGCTTGTCACCCGTCGTCCAGCGCGCTACGAACACGCTGGGAAAGCGGTCTTACTTGATAAGTGTCGCAACGAGCGGACCCAGTGCCATAGAACGATTAAACTCCGAATGTCGCATGCTTTCGGACGAGAGTTATTGAAAGAATGGTTAAGTGTTTAAGAGTATTCCCGCGTTTATGAAAGTAGACACCCTCTGGCAGCGATCAGTCGTTGGGTACTACACTTTGATCTTAGACAAAAGTCCGAGAAGAGGGGGAAAAGGAGGTAATTGTTTCTAACATAATGTCAGTTTTTCGTTGCAATTTCTATAACAAACTCATTGTTATGTATTTGAAAGATTAGCTCTAAGCCACCTCCTGATAGTGAAATGACATACTGTCTACACATTTCTACAGATTGGTTGTTGATAAGATTTAACAAACATAAAACCCCACTTTATAGAACCACATCTAGTGACTTGTACAGTAGCATGATATTAAATATTTGTTCTATAGTAGATCATCTTTGTCCAACCAAGTCTGTTAATTCTTGCTTCTCGGCCTTTTGGCTAAGATCAAAGTTGAGTGCCCACTTGATTGCGACTAAATAGTGGCAGCCTTCATAGAACGCCAAATGACGCAATCAATCACAATTACACTTCGAGCAGCTCTCATTCAAAAGAATGATGACGCTCAGAGTTCACATGTCCAACTGTAGGCCTACTGGGTCCATTCATTTTGACACTTCCGGGTAGGGCCCAATAAAGGAAAACAGAATTCTCCACCAGCATCCCTATATACAGTTTTATTTGTTTGCATTTCCCATGACATCA
This sequence comes from Arion vulgaris, assembly GCA_020796225.1. NCBI lineage: Eukaryota > Metazoa > Mollusca > Gastropoda > Stylommatophora > Arionidae > Arion > Arion vulgaris. Next base: position 31,767,662 of record CM036761.1, on the reverse strand, counting down.
TGAACATCCATACGTTTAGGTAAAGGAGCAAGCGTCCACCTCTCCCTTCTCATTCCCCTTCTCTGGAAAATGACATTTTGATAAGACGTGTATGCGAATCAGGTTTTCTCTACTTATACGTTGCAAACTATCAACTAACATTTTAAAATTCATTTTTCTCCTTCCCCCTCTTCTCCTTCCCAGTCTTTGTTTATCTATATTGACGCCTATGCCTGACCTTCCCCTCTCTGCCAGTGAAACTTAAGTTCCTTGTTTTGTTTGTTTGCTTGTTAGGTATTAAAGCCTCTTTAAGCCGATATATGCTTTCAAACTAAGAACATGGCTTCTTTGGTTATATGAGACCATGTAGGATAACACACAATTATTAACTCATATCAGTTTCGAAAAAATGACCTTTATTTTGTACCAATCCTGACCTACCCGTAATCATTACACCCTTCGTCATGATTGACGCCTCTGCTAGTATAAAATTAGAGTTGGGCGTGGTCATGATATCCATCCTCCTCGGTGCTGAAATTTCATTTCCATAACAAAGACTGTCGTACTGAGAAGTCTCCTGAGACCAACGCAAATGTATTCTAGATTCGAAACGTGAAATAGTATCAATGGACGGTTTCAGCTGGTGATTCACACAGACGCATTTGACCTTCAGAATAATAATGCCCTGTTCAATATTAGGCTACTTCACGCCACATGTCAACACCGTTTTGACATATCATTATCCGAATGTCACTTTATCTCGCTGTGATGATATTGTCATCAAGTCGAATAATAAGAGCAGTGCAAATGTGAATTAGAATAACTTATATATGTGTAGAGGTAATGAGCAATAGTTGTTCAACATTTGATTTTTTCGAAACATGGAGTCTGAACGATGAGTATGTAATACAGGGTGTTCAAGATAAAAGTAGTCCGATTGGCACATTTTGATTTGTCACCCGGGCTACCTTTATCTTGAACACCCTGTAGTATTGAATTGTTGCAGCAGTAGATGTAGTGAAAAATTTTTGTATAGGTCCCAGCACATGGGAGGGACTAGCTGATGACAGAGTTGTGTGGAAAGCCAAATTACGAAAGGGCGCTGAGTCTTTTGAGAAGAGACTTAATAGCCGCCCATCGCAAGCGATGATGACAACAATCTCAGACGTGTACTGTTGCACCTCTCTGGTGTGTGCGGAGGTGACTGTAGAGTCCAATCCTAGAACAGAATCCCCGACCACAGGTGGGGCATACATGATCAAGGTTAGACATGTGCGTGTTGTGTGCTCTGTCTTTTCGCGCTGCTCGTTTTCTCTGTGACTCAACAATACGATGATTCTCAGCTATTCGGGTTCCTCTTTGTTGTTACAGCGCCACATTTGGCGATCTTGCGCAAGGGATTCCCAGCACGTATTGTCTATATCGAAGCATTTCAGAGACACTTTAAGAGTGTCTTTAAAGCGTTTTTCTGTCCACCAGCTAAACGTCTTATTTGAGAAAACGTCTTGTCTGAGAAGAGACTTATGTACGAGCTGAACGTCAAGAGAGAAAAGCGAAAACTCAGAAGTTGTCACAGTAAATCACTTGCCAATTGACCGTCTGTAAAGATGAAAAAGGCCATAGATGTAGTAGGCAGCTAGTGTTTGTTTGTTAATTTTGTATTTTTCTTTCCTATTATTCTGTAACTATCTTCTTCTTTCTTCTTCTATTGTCACACTGTTTCCAAGTTGTTGATCAGTGTCGTGGTTTCCTGTTTTTGTCTTACGGTGTTCTAGTGAATTAGGTGATATATATATATATTTTTGGGGGACAGGATTCTGATATGCCATGTATCCACACTTTTCTTGGTTATCCTTGTCATAGTTCCCTCCCCCAGGTGGCAGCGGAGGAATGGACAGTTAGCCAGATAGTTAGAGTAGTATAATTAGATATTTAATAGTTGAGACTATGTGTTGCACTCTCTAAGCAGAGGCGCAACACATAACTACGAGACATGACGTTCTTGTGTAGTTAGGAGTGACGTGTTAGTAACGATAGAGAAACAGAGAACATAAACAATATATATGGAAGATGGACGCATTTTTGGTGTGTCGTCCACACATGTACCATCATGTAATGAAGATAATAAAGGAATTATGAATCATAGAAAAGCGTCTCTTTACTTGTAGTAGTGTGTGTGCATGCAACCTAACATCAGCCACCACAATAAATATCATCATAACCACAACAATCACCACCGTACCACAGCCACGGTCCTACAACATCCTCTCTTCTTTTCCCCCTGATATTCTTTTATAGAAGACCTGCCTACAGTGGAGTTTGGTTGCACTTTTATTTTCCTGCCGAACCACTTCATTCTGAGTCTCTCGATGTAATTCAATCAAGGTTATATCCCATTGTTCTCTCTTAAGCTGTTGTATGTGACTGTCTTTTCTTGTGTTGGTGACTTTTCGACGACATCACATTTCACATGTAGTTATTTTTGTGATTGCGTTTTGTTCATTGTCCATGTCTGGACCTGGTAGCACAGAGTAGGCCTTAAATTGGTGTTGATTATCTGTTGTTTAGCTGTTAACAAGATGTTTAGGAGTCTTAATAACGGGACTAGTTAAGGGGGCATTCTGGTCTTTAAACTTTTTTTGTTGCTTTGGTATTAATGTAGAATTTGTATAACCATTTTGAAAGATTATGACTTAGAATAGTAGAAAAAAATTAGTAAAGAAAAAAATGTCAACGCGTTGCCATGGAAACAATAAAAATGGCCGCCAAACACATATTAACTCTTTCCACGCTTTAAGCCGCACACTGCGCCATGGCGGAAGTCCGTTGCACGCTTTAAGCCGCACACTGCGCCATAGAGTTGCTTCCTTTATAAGAAGTTTTTCTAGTTTTACTTCTACTATTTTACTTATACTACTTTTTAACCTTGATATTCTATTGGGTTGTCCAGTTTTCTTCAATTTAGTATATAATAAGATATATATGTTTATTTATTGACAAGTAGTTGGGATCGTAATTTGTTTGTAAAATTTTTTTTTTTACTTTTCTTGAATTAACTGCTTAAAAATTGAGGAAGTAAATGGGCGTGGAAAGAGTAAATAAAATAGTGTGTTTTTTAAAGTTGTGTTTAATTTCTGTGCAGTTTAAAATTGTAATTGATTTTCTTGTTATTTTGAGTCTCGTTTGTTTAACTGATACGTCCCTTACCGTTTACTTTCTTGTTTTTCATACAGTGTCATTGTTTTAGCTCTCAAATGTGAGAGACAGGTTTAAAAAAACTTGTTATCTGGGAGTAAAATGGACTTGAATGCAAGTATAAAGTGTTAGAGTGTGGGGTAATATGTTGAAGTAGAGTGTAAGTATACAGTACTGGAGATGTAAAATATTGAATTAGAGTGTAAGTATAAAGTGTTGGAGCACAGTGTGGAACACAGTATGGAGCACAGTATGGAGCACAGTATGGAGCACAGTATGAGCTATGAATGTTACATGGAATGCTTTTTCTGTGTCAACCGTGCGTTTGTTGTGTGTATTCAGAAAATGGCGGACAGCGGTTATGACGAACAAGCTCAATCTGCCGTATGCAGTTATATTGCGGGTGCAGAAAGCTGGATTTTCTCGTGATTGATGTTCCCTTCGACAAGAATTGCAATTCAGGTGATGAACACTTTTGTGTTGCTACATTAGCGACGGCTATATGCATTTTATGCGGTGCAGGTTGCTTTTTGTGAAGGTACACGGCTGTTTCATTCTGGAATTAGTTCACACAGGAAACATTTCACATTTGTTAGCATTTCGTGTGATTTTCATTGGCACAGGAAAGGAGCAATTATGGGGTGATTCGTTGCAGTGAAGTTGGAACCGTACTTATGAACTTATGAGAGTAGAATGTTGAAGTAGAGTGTAAGTATAAAGTGTTAGAGTGTGGGGTAATATGTTGAAATAGAGTGTAAGTATAAAGTGTTAGAGTGTGGGGTAATATGTTGAAATAGAGTGTAAGTATAAAGTGTTAGCGTGTGGGGTAATATGTTGAAATAGAGTGTAAGTATAAAGTGTTAGAGTGTGGGGTAATATGTTGAAATAGAGTGTAAGTATAAAGTGTTAGAGTGTGGGGTAATATGTTGAAATAGAGTGTAAGTATAAAGTGTTAGAGTGTGGGGTAATATGTTGAAATAGAGTGTAAGTATAAAGTGTTAGCGTGTGGGGTAATATGTTGAAATAGAGTGTAAGTATAAAGTGTTAGAGTGTGGGGTAATATGTTGAAATAGAGTGTAAGTATAAAGTGTTAGAGTGTGGGGTAATATGTTGAAATAGAGTGTAAGTATCAGGTGGTAGAGTGTGGGGTAATATGTTGAAGTAGAGTGTAAGTATAAAGTGTTAGAGTGTGGGGTAATATGTTGAAGTAGAGTGTAAGTATAAAGTGTTAGAGTGTGGGGTAATATGTTGGAATACAGTGCAAGTATAAAGTGTTAGCGTGTGGGGTAATATGTTGAAATAGAATGTAAGTATAAAAGGACGATGGCACCACCCGTTCAGAAAGAAATTGCAAACTACTGAACGCAATAATGCATAGAAAAAAATCACAAACAGCGTTAAAATGCTGGTGTTGATTCACAAAGTCCTGCAAAAGATATGCAATTAACTAGAGTGTAAGTATAAAGTGTTGGAGCACAGTATGGGGGTACAATGTTGGAGTAGAGTGCTAATATAAAATGTTAGAGAAGAGAGCAAGTGTAAAGTGTTGGAGCAAAGTAGGGGAGTAAAATGTTGGATCAAAATGTAAATATACAGTATTAGAGTAAAGTGCGAAAGAAAATGTTGGACCAAAATGTAAATATACAGTATTATAGTAAAGTGCGAAAGAAAATGTTGGACCAAAATGTAAATATACAGTATTAGAGTAAAGTGCGAAAGAAAATGTTGGATCAAAATGTAAATATACAGTATTAGAGTAAAGTGCGAAAGAAAATGTTGGATCAAAATGTAAATATACAGTATTAGAGTAAAGTGCGAAAGAAAATGTTGAAGTAGAATGTAATAGAAACAAAGTGTAAGAGTTAATGTATTTTGTACGGGATCATTCGCACAACTAATTACTCATTGCATATATAATAAATACTGAACTACAGGTAGTTGTAATACTTTCTTTAATAAGTTTATGTCAACAATATGGTCCGTATGGCGAGACGTTTCTTTTCTCTTCTTGTCTTTCTCTGATGAAGTTCATATGTAGCTTTACAGGAAAAGGGATAAAAAGAAAACAGAGTTTCGAGCTGGGACAGTATTGACATAGGGTGGATGTGGCAGTCGTGAAACTTCATCGTTTACCTATGTTTCGAGGAGAAACACTGTTTGACACCGATGTTGCTTTCCGAAGTTTGGCGTATACTCGAAGGTATTCGTAAAAACAGTCAACCTTTTTGAAAGAAAAATAACAATACGTTAGTGAAAAGTATGTGAAAATACTAGTAGCTAACATGTGCATGTTTATATATATATATATATATATATATATATTATATATATATATATATATTACTTTTCTACTACTGTCTTGCAGTTAGATTGGGGACAATCAAAGCCTAGCGGAGCAAACCGTACACAAAACTGGATCAAATCAAGTAGTAAAAAAAAAGACAGATAACCTGGGCAGATGACGCTCAACAACCCGGGAGGTAGGTCGTCTAAGGGTCGCTACCCTAAAAGAAAATAGCATCCTGCTGCCTTGCAGGTCGGCTGGGGACTGCCAAAGGCTGACGGAGAGCGAACCCAGAAAACGCTGGTTGAAATCGGACACATCGCCGAAGGACAAGCACCAGAGCTCCAAATAGTCCTGAAGATTGTGACGTAAAATTACGTTCTTGGCAAAGACTTTTTATATATCACAATAAGAAGGATCAAAGTGGCAAAAAAGAGCGATCGCGAGGGACAGATATAACTTTTCTATATGTCCCAGCACATGAGGAAAACTAGCTACTTGGAGAGTTTTGTGGAAAGCAAGGGTGAGGCGTCTTTTGAGAAGAGACTTATGTATGAGCTGAAAGACAAGATAGAAAGGCGAAAACTCAGAGGTTGTCACAGTAAAACACTTGCCGATTGACCGTCCGTAAAGACGAAAAATGCCATAAATACATACATAAATACATAGTGAAACACGTACAAACAAAGTACTATAGTTTTACAAAATACATAAACAGTGACGATAAACAGCAACGTTTCGACCAACAAGGCCTTTATCAAGCAAACGAACAAACAGGAGTGACAAATTAAATGAAACACAAATGGACGACCAAATACCAACGTATCAGATACGTTGGTATTTGGTCGTCCATTTGTGTTTCATTTTAATTTGTCACTCCTGTTTGTTCGTTTGCTTGATAAAGGCTTGTTGGTCGAAACGTTGCTGTTTATCGTCACTGTTTATGTATTTTGTAAAACTATAGTACTTTGTTTGTACGTGTTTCACTATTTACCAAGTTTTACTGCAGTCTTCCCCTATTTACATAAATACATACATACATACATATTACAGGGTGGTTTAGAAGACGTTTTGCACTAGATTTGAAAATTATATGTCTAAAGGCAGAGTCTAAAGACGAAACGTTGATTTTATTGCACCGTGTTCCCTCATATGACTCGGTCCCTCTACAGAGAAATGGCACGCCACCAGATGTTATGTTATGTTATGCGATCACCGTCAGGGCACATTGGTCATTCTCACTCGTGCTCTGTCCTCCGCTGCAGCAGCCATCATAAAGTCCATTTGCTCACCGTACCCATGAGAAGTTGATTAGTATATCTTCTCTCTCTACCACGAAGACGACATTGTTTGGCCTGTCCAAACTTAACTTCCAATTCTTGCACTCGTTTCAATATCTGAGACTCGTCCAAATCATATAAAGGAGAACGTACCGCAATGATGACATAGGCTTTGTCCATACTACTGCCTGCTTGAGTCGGGGCACTGTTTGCAAGAAAGTCAGCACGTTTGTTACCTTGCACTTCAGCATGGCTAGGTGTGTACAGCCGAGTCAGTGTCTTGAAATGTTACCTCAGAATGCTGTCCATCCATTCCGTGCGTTGTCTTTCAGATTCAATCTAATGAAGCATATTCATCGAGTCTGATATGATAATGGTATAAGGGGGCTGTTGCTCAGCCACCCACGAGAGAGCCCTCCAGGCAGCGGTAATCTCCATAGTCATGTTCGATATCGTTGTCTCGAAAGCGACGCAGTTCCCATAAAGTATCCTACCGTTTCGTTGTGCTGAATAAGCCCACAATGCTCTGGTTTCGCGTCTGATAGGGCCATCGGTGTAACTAATGATATCACCTGGGTGGCAGTACTGATTCACGAATGCAAGAATCTCCGCAATGGCGACACCAGGAGCCCATTCTCTACAGCAGCGTCAATGTGTACTGACAACCCTGGTGTAATTAATCATATCCTCTGATAAAGGCAATAATTTTTCCCCATACCTCAGCTCGTCCAGAGTACAGACCCGTTTTTGAGAGAGTATTAAGGAAAGAATGAACTCCGTAGCACCGGCAACAATCCTGGGAATCTCTGGTAAAATGCCCTCGTGAACAGAGGGCGCGGTCGGAATTCGAACCAGCTCAACCGCATAATCAGTTTCCATGATTAGTATGTATAGTCTTAACTCCTGGTTTTTCCTGATGTCTTCATTCTGAAACCGATCGTTTCTTGATACTCCCAACACGCTACGTAAACACTTCATCTCTGTCGTGACTAGTTTTCTTGTCTTGTTTGTTGTCAACATCCGGGTCTGGCAATGTGCCTGGACTTGGTCAGGATAAACTAGTATATTGAATTTCTTCTTCTTCTTGAACGAACGCTGCACATCGAGCACTTGTTAACCATTCTTTGTGATTTGTATGTGATCTGAGCCTAAGAGCGATTGTACATTGTGTCAGTTATACACCTACAAGTAATTCAGCACATCCGATTTCTACGATGCTTTTTATTTACTAGGTAGCTTCCTAAGTCCTACATCAGTCGCCTCTTACGACTTGCCTTGTAGGTCGCAGTGGTGCTATTCTTTGCTTCCCTTGCGGGCCCCGTCACCCACACGAGCGATTTATTAAATTTGACAATATATGATGGAAACAATGCTTTCAGTATATACAGGGTGTTCAACTTAAAAGCAGCCTGTGAATGGAGATAATCTGGCATATATGTATGGAAATGGGAAGGTTCAGTTATGACGTAGTATAGGTCAAGGTTGTGTGATGGTGTGTAATTGTAGTGCGGAAGGGTCGATGAACAAATGTGACGTAGGACAAGCTAGTCAGAACCGGTTTAAATAGTAAATATACGGGATGCAATGCGTACCTGGCAAATTTCTATTATCACTGGGGCTGCTTTTAAGTTGAACACCCTGTATATATATATATATATATATTTATATATATATATATATATATATATATATATATATATATATATATATATATATATATATATAATAGTTAAAGGTTTCAGGAAAAACAATTTTTAGAGATAAATTTACAGCAGTTTTGATACAATGTCCTGAAAAGATTATATTTTGCAGCACGGAAAAAGGTCAAATTAGCATTTATCATCATGTCAAGTTTTATCACACAATATTATAGATAGTTTAATGAAACTTGGTATATATGTAGGACAGTGTGTTATACTTATTCTAAAATACCAACTGTTGGATTAGAGCTAATTTTAACAAGTTATGCTTATTTATGTGAAATATATTTATTTTTATTAAATTAGGGATATGGGTTAACATAAATGTCCAAATAAAATCAAATATTACAGCTGTTTCAGTTCTGGTAGTTCAATTGATGTCAATGAGAGTTACCTACTTGTGTGTCAATTTTGGAGACTAACGATCAATATCAATTTGAGATAGTACGCTATATATAACTAAAAATGTTGAAATAAATGATTTTGAGAAAATTGCAAAAAAAAAGCAGGAGAAGTTTAAATAGTACACACTCAATCAAAAACAAACAGTTTTGCAACTGGTCACATATAAATGACTGCTTACTCTTTCCATACTGTGTGGACATAATGACCATGGGTCTGAACCAGATGTTTCTCTTTTGTGGATGATAGGGCTGAGTGTCTCATCCTCTCTAGTCTCATCTATAGTTAAGAGAAAAAAATTGTTGATTACGAAAAATTCGTTAATACTTATAACTAAAAAGACATTAGAGGGCAGTGTAATCTAATTGTAATTAGTTTCAATGGTTACTATGCACAGGTTTAGCAAAATATAACAGATACCAGATGCCCCGAGACAACCGTTTCCATGGTTACTATGCACAGATTTAGCAAAATATAACAGATACCAGATGCTCTGAGACACCCGTTTCCATGGTTACTACGCACAGATTTCGCAAATTATAACAGATACCAGATGTTCTGAGACAGTAACACCAACTAATTTATAGGAGCGTTAGCAACTGATAAAGGCTCTTTGTGACGTGGACGTAAAGTTCCAACCTTTTGATACAAAGGTACTTGGTTCGTTTTCCACAAGAAATGATCGTGCTATTTTTCTAGAGAGCGCCGATCTCAAAGTAGATACGATTTGTTGCCTAGTCTTATCGGTGACGGGCAATAAAACAGGTTCATTATTCAATTTAAACACGTAAAAGAAACCATGGGCAGGTAAAAATTCATAAAAGTAGACTGCAAAGACGCTACTCGGACAAAAGTCATGAACAAGATAAATATCTGAACAAATTATTAAACAAATTGTTATCATTTCTCGCCGGTGCTACATAATTTATGCTCTGTCACTGAGATCTTCATTTGTAAGAAAGAGATCGGAACCCGCATTGTTCTTCACCGAAGTACAGTGATTTTGACTCTAATAGCCGTCCATCGCAACTCTACCAACCAATCAACCAACCAAGTGGAAGCTGATACAAATAATTTTGATAGGAATTATATTCTACAAACTTTATTTCTAAAATAAATGAGATATTCTGGAATTGTTTGCTTGTTTGGTAGTAGGTTGAAACTAATTTAAGAATAGACACAAATTTTTACTATGAACAACTCTTGTTTTGGTTATACCGTAGTTAGTTAGTTAATTGTATATCCTTCACAGGACTTTGCGAATCAACCCCATCTTTTTAACGTTCTTTGTGATATTTCTAGGCATTAATACGCTCAGTAGTTTGCCATTGCTTACTGAACGGGTGGTGCCATCGTCCTTTGTAAAAATCCACGCGAAACAATTTGCAACCACATTGTCCGCAGCGTGATTCGAACTCAGAACGTCGGGGTTAATAGACAGAGTCACTATCCCTTAAGCCACATACGCCATCGGTTATACCATAGCCTGGTGTAAATAAAACAAGAATAAAAAAGATAAACTCGTTGTGGAGAATCCATTTTACGGAACTAGTAGTTTTCTAGTCTCCCAGACAAGCGTTTTACAGGGCATCGAAAAAAAAACGATTTACCAAATTCAGGATTCGAACCACAAACCTTTGTTATGGAAGCACTGCTCTATAGAGTCTGACTTGATTTTCAGTGTTCTGTGAACGACGCTGTTTAAAAAAAGGACACGACTAAGTAACGCTCTTTTTTTGTAGAGCTAGCTGGTTGAGCTCTTCAATATTTCTTTACTGTTTATTTATTTATTATATTCATTGACATCTGTGTTTGCGCTAGAATTTCTAACACTCCTTATTCTCTCGCGTAATAATATGCTCGAAAAATAATGATTGTCTCTTTCTGATGTTTGTAATGATTTCAATCAACCAATCAACTACCATGCCTGTCGGTGTAGGCGATCATGTCTTTCCATTACTCTTTCTTCTTGATGCAGTTAATCAGTTCTGAAGACGATCTTTTGTCCAACCACGATATCAGTCCATCTAACATCTTCTCCCTTTGTCTTACACGATCTCTCCTTCCCTGAAATTTACATCGTGTCACCGGGGGACTGCCTAGAGTAGTTGATAGTAGCTCGGCCTGCTAGCTGTGAGACGCCTCATAGCTCGGGCTCGAACCTACTGTCCGGCATTTGTTCGAGTCCCCTGGTCTTACTCAGGACGATAACGTGAGTACCTCTGAAGTCGGAGAAAATCTGCCTGTGTGGCGAGGGAATACTAATTACGAGTACATTGAGCACACGGCTGCCAGTGTAAAGTAATTTACAATGTGCACGCTGCTGCCATTGTAAGAAATTGGAAAAAACGGATTTTCACGCAAAAATCAGTTTCAGAGATGAAACTTCGTCTGAGTTGAAAGCGGACGAAAGAAAAAAAAAAAAAAAAAAAACATCGTGTCACCAAATGTTCTAAACCTTCTTTTCGTGTTATATGTCCGAAGAACCTTGATTTACTGATTCGTATTCCTTTGATATGGTTTCTTTGTGTGCAGGCCTGTTTTCTCTCTCCCCGATTGTTATTTTTCTGCAATTTTTATCATTCTTATTGTGATATATAAACAGCATTTGCGAAGAACGCTTATTTTACGTCACAATCTTCAGAACCATTTGGAGCCCTAGCGCTTGTCCTTTGGTGATGTGTCCGATTTCAACCAGCGTTTACTGGGTTCACTCTCCGTCAGCCTTTGACTGTCCCCAGCCAACCTGCAAGGCAGATGGTTAGGCCTGTTTTAAAACTACAATTATCGTATTGGCTGCTTGTTCATTGTCCATGGTACGTTGTAATACATAAGTATTGGCTCAATATAGCCTGGAGAACTCGTTTCCCCTGTGTTATTGTTAATGCACTATAATAATATACCCTTGTATTTTGACCTCTCTCAGCAACACAGTGGTAGTCTTTGTAGCAATGTATAGAATTCTTTTAATGAGTATCATGAGATTGTACAAAATTAAATATTATCTTACATCCCTGCAGAAACAAACATAACAAGTAAGAAGAATATGAAGTGAGAAAGTAGGTTTAGATACATACGATAGATAAAAACGATAGATAAAAACGATAGATACAAACGAAAACTTTTTGGAGATTGCAATCATACGATGAGGGAGATGCGAAGAATTTTGTTGAGATAATAATAATGCTCGCCTGCCTAGCGTGTTCGTAGCGTATTGGAGGACGGATGACAAACCCCCTACGAGTGCGGTTCGATTCCGCGGGATGGCAGAAAAGCCAGAGGTTCTCCAGATTTACGGTGTTCGTGGCACCGAACCGAAGGTTTACGATGCCCATGACACCGAGCCGAAGAGCTCAGCTCAAGTGCTTCTGGGTCTAGAAAACAAAATAATGATAATAAGCAGAACGAAGAAATCAATAAAATAAAAGGCGAAGAATAACAAAGACGTTAACAAACGGAAAAGTAAATTGATGAAGAGAAGAAGAAATGAAATAGGAAAAATAGCTTTCAAAAGAAAAAAAAATGGCCAACCTTAAAAATGAATGTGGTTTTATTTTCAAATGAAGAACTGACTTAATCATGGATAGCAACAGCAAATACCGTTGATATCTTACGTTTGATTAGAAACCATTCAGTTGACAAAATACTTATATGTAACACGCACGACGTGTGACTTTAAATAGCTTCTAAACTAATTGTTCTCATTAGAAAAGTGTTATATTTGAATAAATTAAGCCTACACCATTAAGCCTGGCTTTTATTCATATATTTCTGCCGTCTTGGCAATCGCTATCAGCAGCAATAGTTAATTATACTAAGATCATCATAAACGCTAATGAGTGATTTTATTCTATCTATTTATTTGGTTTCTTTCAGACAATGTTTACACAAAAGAGTGATCATTATCACGATTTGTGGATTATAAACCAATCAAATTTCTAGATATTTTCTTCGCAATTATATTTTTAAACGCGTTGCCATCGTGATCCTGTATGGCGGCCTGAAATGTGTTATTATTATCAATTATATCATTATATATCAACATTGGAGCATAGGATGATGGGAATGAGATGACAGCCATCGACAGAATCAATGAACCATAGCTGCCAAAGAATATGCTCTGTATTTAAATAGATAGACATTAAACAAGTATAAGGGGGGCTTGTTATGGATGTCGTAAGAAATAAGGTATGCTGTACGAATGCTATTTTTGGTAATTTGTTTTTTTCCGGAAGCCCATAAAACATGTTCACTATCTATTTATTGATCATATTCACTGGCTCCGGTGCTTTCTCTTGGGTTCTTAAAACTCATTATTCTCTTCAACATTTAAGTGGTGGTCATTGTATCAAGCTGCATTACTGCAGCCTGTCTAAGCGAGTAGGGATCGAGGAAGGAATGGAAATCCCGTCTCTATAAATCCCGTGCTAGAAACAACTGTACCGGTTTGATAGGCACACAAATCACGGCCTTGTATGCTTTGAACTGCGACGGAACGTAACATTTACAATTTACAGGACAAACGTGTTAAAAAGATCAAAAATGATTTTGTCAAATGTGTGTGTGTGCAGGTGGCATACAACAATCAATAGCAGATACATTACTAAACAGTTTTCTGTGTATGAAACCATGTTGTGATAGTCTTTCAGTTATTTTAGACCCTGGTTAAATGACAAATAAAACTTCTATTTTTTCTACCTAGGCATAGAGTGTGTCACTGTAGACTGAGCATTTTAAAAGCTTTTTTGTCATAAACATCGTTATGCCAGTTACAATATGGAATTTCAATTTGTGCGCACTGTATAATTTTCATGAAGATCTTAACTTATCTTATCTTAACCACATTTGCCGTGAAGCGTCGTGGGAGATTTAGTTTTCTATTTTGTGCCAGGTGTGTTGCGCTTCAGTTGTCAGTCCATGATTTCGCAGGGACTCAGAGATGTTATCTATCAATCGTGTTCTTGACCTGCCTCGTGCTCTGCGCCCTAAGTGTCGATTATTGTAGGCACGTGATGGTAGTAAATGTGGTTCCATTCTCATTATATGGCCGAACCACTTGATTCTTTGCTTCTCGATGTACTATATGCATGGTATAGTACCAACGATGCTTCTGATATTCTCGTTTCTCACTCTATCTCGCCTTGTAACGTTGACAGCTTTTCGTAGACATCTCATTTCACATGTTATAATCTTTCTTTCTTGTGTCTTAGTCAGGGTCATGTTTGGGACTGATAAAAGAGATTTGGAATAAATATGCAGTTTATCAGTTGTCGTTTGACTGCCATGTTAATGCTTTGATGTTTTAATAGTGGTGACAGTTGGTATGTCACTGCGTTTGCCTTCTGGCATCTAGTCTCGATTTCTCTGTTTGCATGAAGATAAGTACGACAAAGATGCCTTTAATATACTGTCTATAAGAACATGTATAGCAACTCATTAACAGTGATCATCATCATCAAATAGCTTGTCCTAATCAGAACTATGTTAATCTAACAGTCCTTCTGAATTTCTCTCTCTAATAGGCTAGATGTCCCGCTACTGCAGCCGTCATGCATCATCAGATACATCCTTAATCCATCTTCTCCTCTTTGCCGAAATGCGTCCTTCCATTACGGTTTTCTCCAACCCTTCGTTTCATTTTCATCATCATCGAGGTGCGTATCCTTTATAGGACATTGCTCTCTTTGCAGCACATCTGAAATTCACTCTGTCTATTGAAAGTTCACTCACTTCGTCGATGGTCATGTTCATGGTTTCTTTAATATCTTGTAGCCATCTTCTTCTTGGTCTGCCTCTGCGTCCTGGGACCCTGCCCTATAGTATTGTTCTTTCCAGGCCATTGTGACGCTTGATGTGACCAAAGTATGTAATTATTCTGTATAGTATGTTGTTTATCAGCCAATTCTTTTAACATTTAGTTCTTTCAGGACATCAGTGTTCTTTCTTTTTCTGTCCATGGTATTCGTAGGATCTTTCTGTATCATTTAGTTTCGAAGGACTGGATTTTCGTTCTTAATTTCTCGTTTCATTTTATATGTCCAAAATACTTCAATATTTTCTTTCTGCTTAGTAGGATCCGCCTAAAATGTTAAAAAGTATTAGCTGATAAATGACATACTATACAGAAAAATTAGATACGTTGATCACATCAACGTCACGATGGTCTGGAAATAATAATATTAGAGGGCAGGGTCTCAGGACGCAGAGACAGACCAAGAAGAAGATGGCTACAAGATATTAAAGAAACCATGAATATGACCATCGACGAAGTGGGTGAACTGGCTAGAGACAGAGTGAATTTCAGATGCGCTGCAAAGAGAGCAACGTCCTATAAAGGATACGCACCTTGATGATGATGATAACACTTCATCATCTTCTGAAAGTGTAAGTTTGTTTCTATTAACGGACTGCTATAATATAAAGTAGGAGCGTCTGGCTGAATGGATTAGAGAGTCACCTCCCATGTAGCTCCCATGTGAGAGTCACGTGTTTAATCCACGGTAAGCCAAGGATTATTTCTGTCGGGGACATAAAAGAAAAATCCCACCTAAACAGTTTCGCGGTGACTGCACTAGCCATGCGGCAATTAACCCTTTCACTCCGTAATTTTATTGACTCTCGGAGATTTGTATTGCAATGTTTAGTCATATAACCTGTATACTTGCTTTGCGTCATCTTAAAAAATAATGCGAACCAGTGTGTTAGCTCAAAGGTCAAAAGGGTTAAATTTCTCAGGTTCTCGTCCCCCTGTCCTACACCGTCCTAAACAGCGGTACTACAGGCAGTAATGATCGTTTCAGTGGCGGATCGTCATTAAGGGTCTTTGGGGTCGGGTCCCACCAAAAATAATGTGTAACTGTATTTATTATTTTATAAATTAAAATATAACCTAATCCAACACCATGATTTCCCCGAAAATTTGTGTCTTGCCCCACCAACAAAAATAATCACGAGCCGCCACTGGATAGTTTAATATATATATATATATATATATATATATATATATATATATATAGGAACATATATACGAAATTATAGTTGACAAATAGTACAAGCACTTACCTCTCATTCTCATCCAGTGCAGATACTTTAAATTGGTAAGCAGACCTGCTGATAATGTTGCTGGCAATATCAGGCAAAATAATATCAATAAAACACACGTCTGCATTGGTGTGTGCAGCAACGTCAACATCTTGATTCTGATAGGTAAACATAGGAGAGAAATATCGAAATTAATAAGAAGATACACCTGTGATTTGACATAACTATTTTGGTTATTGCTTATTGGATACTGAACCTACGTAACAGCAGTCCAGGCAGACCAATATATACACCAGACTCCCCAAGAAGATGTTGAAGGATACGCATACTGAAGGTTCCGGTAGCTCGTTGGTTAAACATACTCCTTATTATGCACATTCATGGAACTAGTTCTAATTGTACAACGTGGAATTCCAAACGTCTCAGGTCGATGGATAGATTCAACATCAGTTGTAATGCCATCATCCAATCTTTAGATGATCAACAGCATTTTATACCTACTTTGTGTTACCAGAGCCAAATATGGACATTGAGCAAAGCGCAGTCACAAAAATAACTACATATGAAATGCGTTGCCTGCGAAAAGTTACCAACAACACAAGAAAAGACAGAATCACCAACATCAGCATAAGAAAGAAAGTTGGCACAAAACCGTGCTTGAATTACATAGATAAGCAAAGAATGAAGTGGTTTGGCCACTTAATAAGAATGCATCCAAACTCCAAAGTATACAGAGTCTTCTACAACAGAACATCGGGAAAGAAGGCAAGAGGAAGACCACGGAAAAGATGGTTAGATGGTGTAGCAGAATCCTGTGAAAGAGCAAAGATAACAATCACACAAGCCACCAGAACAGCGCAAGACAAAAACAGAAAAACCACGACACTGGGCAACAACCTGGTAGCAGTGTGACGACAAAAGAAAGAAGAAGAAAGAAGATCCAATCTTTCGGTGTCTAAGAGTCAGATGACAATCCTCTCCCCTCTCTTGCTAACTCTTCTTCAACTAGCTGATGATAAGCATGTCAGCTTTGTCATTGCCGTGAATACTTGCATGTCCAGTACACCAGATCCATATTATTCTCTGGCTATAACTATGTCTAGAATCTCACCTAAAGTATGGGATTTTGTTTCTGTCGAGAGTACAACGACAAAATTACCACACGGACACTGCATGTGGACAGCTTTTTTATCACAGCAGTCTAAAAAATATATCCACCTGACAGAAAAACCTTTTTTCTACAACCTAAACTGGCTCGCCTGCCTAACGTGTTCGAAGCGCGTTGGACGACGGGTGACAAGACCCTTATGAGTGCTGGTCAATTCCGCAGGCTGGCAGAAAAGCCACAGGTTCACCAGATTTTCGGTGTTCGTGGCACCGAACCGAAGGGTTACGATGTCCATGACACCGAGCCGAAGAACTGAAAGCTCAAGTGCTTCTGGATCGAAAAAAAAAAAAAACAACCCTAAACTGTTTCACTACACCATAAATAATATTCGACTTTCCAACCCTAGTCGTTTCGACACATAATCTATATTTAGACTAATTGTTTGGTAGCTTTTTTAAAAACTTCTTCAATTTATATTAATAGGTATAATAGATATATATAAGTTATATATATATATATATATATATATATATATATATATATATATATATATATATATAGTATAAATGTTAAAGGGAATTGGCTGATAAACAACATACTATACAGAAAAATTACATACTTTGGTCACATCAAGGGTCACGATGGCCTGGAAAGAACAATACTAGAGGGCAGGGTCCCAGGACGCAGAGGCAGACCAAGAAGAAGATGGCTACAAGATATTAAAGAAACCATGAGCATGACCATCGACGAAGTGGGTGAACTGGCAAGAGACAGAGTGAATTTCAGATGTGCTGAAAAGAGAGCAACGTCCTATAAAGGATACGCACCTTGATGATGATGATATATAGTATAGGTTATATATATATATATATATATATATATATATATATATATATATATATATAGTAATATGTGAATAGGTATATAGATATATATGAAATTACTACAGGAAGTAGTAGACCTCCTTTAGATATTCGGCCAAGTTTTATAGTTTTACGGACTGATATGGATGTTTGAATATCTCCTTCTTCTTTGCGTTCGTTCTTTACGACCAATTTTAATCACTCTTTGTGATATGTTTGATCTTTGCCAAGAACGTTTATACGTTACACATTGGTTTGGTAGGCCTCTAAACGCATAGACTTGTACACGTTTAGGACACGTGCATCCGATTTCAGCCAAACCTCCTTAATCGCCTCTTACGACATGCGTGGCAGGTAACAGTGGTTCTATTCTTTACACCCCAAATTTGGACCTCGGTAACCACTCGGGCTGCTATGTGAATATGTCAACTACAATTTAATTTCCCAATGTTTAATGCAATTTTAAACGAAAACTTATGTTGTTATTTTGTGTATGACCAAGACATGTTAGTCAAGAACCATTTGTTCATATTCAACTTGTTTTCATATATAAATTACTTACAGGAAAACAATGTAGCATAGAGGTTAGTTGCTCGACTCTCGTGCCAAAGGTAACCGGTGCGCTCCCTCGTGGAGCCATCGGGTTTTTTTCAGAGACCCTATCTCGGTGTTGTTGAGATATTCAGTATATATATATGGAACTGCAGTAAAACTATTTGATTGGCAAAACACGTAATTACAAAGTACTGTAGTTTTACAAATTACAAAAACAATGACAAAATACAGCAACGTTTCGACCAACAAGGTCTTTATCAAGCAAACGAACAAACAGGAGTGACAAATTAAAATGAAACACAAAGGACGACCAAACACAAACGTATCTAAGGAAAATCTGGAATAAAAACGAATAACGAAATAAATGTAACACAAAAAC
The DNA here is from genome assembly GCA_020796225.1 of Arion vulgaris. Taxonomy (NCBI): domain Eukaryota; kingdom Metazoa; phylum Mollusca; class Gastropoda; order Stylommatophora; family Arionidae; genus Arion; species Arion vulgaris. Next base: position 31,748,876 of record CM036761.1, on the reverse strand, counting down.
ACACATTAAAAACTAGAAATAGAAAAGAAACAATGAAACATCTAGTAAATATATAACTTGAATACATGCAACATATACCCATATAGATTACAAAGCATGGGAAGAGAAAGTACTAAGAAGCATAAGAATGTAATACGTTGAGCCCGCGTGGTCGCAAGGTACCATACAAAGAAATCAACCGATTCTCCAGAGCAAATCGACTACGATCATCCGAGGAACATGATCGGATGGCTGTGACCTGGACATCGTGAGCACCTAAATGGCCAGTATCATTGAAATGGGTGGCTACAGGGGTCACAGAGCATTGGCGTATGTCGCGTAAGTGTTGGGCGAATCGGTCACTGAGCCTCTTGCCTGTCTCGCCGATATAAGCCTTGTTACACCGCTTACAGATAATGGCATAGATAAGATTACGGGACTCGCATGTGAACCCATCGTCAATAAGAAACGTGCCTAAAGGAAAAGATACAGTACGCGTCTGTATCACATAAGCACACGTGTTGCAACGCCGACGACCACACTCGATGCATAGCCGGAGAGGGTGCTTGTCTCGGCTATGCATCGAGTTCAGAAAATCACTCGCCAGCAGGCCCTTACCAGTCAGCATAGGACTACTAACTCTGACAGAGTAAAACTTGTCTTAACTTACCACCCCATAGTTCCCTGGTGAAAAATGTTTTATTCCGTCATCTGTCTCTCCTTAGATCAGATCCTGAGACCCGTTCTGTCTTCCCCAACTATCCTTTGGTGTCTTACAGACGGGACAGCAGTCTTAAGGATATGTTGGTACACAGTCGCCTTAAGTCCAATATCCAGACTCATTTTGGCACTGTCCAGTGTGGTCGTCGGCGTTGCAACACGTGTGCTTATGTGATACAGACGCGTACTGTATCTTTTCCTTTAGGCACGTTTCTTATTGACGATGGGTTCACATGCGAGTCCCGTAATCTTATCTATGCCATTATCTGTAAGCGGTGTAACAAGGCTTATATCGGCGAGACAGGCAAGAGGCTCAGTGACCGATTCGCCCAACACTTACGCGACATACGCCAATGCTCTGTGACCCTGTAGCCACCCATTTCAATGATACTGGCCATTTAGGTGCTCACGATGTCCAGGTCACAGCCATCCGATCATGTTCCTCGGATGATCGTAGTCGATTTGCTCTGGAGAATCGGTTGATTTCTTTGTATGGTACCTTGCGACCACGCGGCTCAACGTATTACATTCTTATGCTTCTTAGTACTTTCCCATGCTTTGTAATCTATATGGGTATATGTTGCATGTATTCAAGTTATATATTTACTAGATGTTTCATTGTTTCTTTTCCTTTCTATTTCTAGTTTTTAATGTGTGTTTTTGTGTTACATTTATTTCGTTATTCGTTTTATTCCAGATTTTCCTTAGATACGTTTGTATTTGGTCGTCCATTTGTGTTTCATTTTAATTTGCTACTCCTGTTTGTTCGTTTGCTTGATAAAGGCCTTGTTTGGTCGAAACGTTGCTGTATTTTGTCATTGTTTTTGTAATTTGTAAAACTACAGTACTTTGTAATTACGTGTTGTTGAGATCAAGTTCCTAGTCCTATCGGAGAGGGACGATAAAAGGTAGGTCTCGTTTTCAATTTGAGCATTAACCCTTTAGCTGCTAAAGACGTATATATACGTTTTTCCCATTTACTTCTAAGACGCATTAATACGTCTGTTATTATCTCTCCTCTGTGGACTAAAGACGTGTTAACACGTTATACATTGCTACTGTCACTGCTATAGGGTACATTCACGTTTGTGATCTAGAAACAAAGAGTAGCTATTTGTAGCTCAGCCTTCAGAAAGTATGTAGCAGCGAAAGGGTTAAAAGAAAAGTTGGCAGATCAAAATCGAGAACAGTAGGCTGAAAAGCCACTGTCTGGTCAAAATTCACTAGAAAAAGTGAAAAAAATAAAATTCTTACAAAATGTTTTCACTGTCTTCAAATTTACATCGGAGACTCTCGCCAGTGCTACGGAGTTCATGCACTGCAGCTGAGATCTTCATGTGTATGAAAGAGTTCGGAGCACACATGGTTGCTCACCAAAGTGCAATGATGATGGTCCTATCAATCAATCAAGCAGTAAAGTTTATTACACAGAATCTTGCAGTTGGAGTTTTTTTTAGTAAGTGAACATTTTTATCACTAATTTCTTTCTTTTCCTTTTTGCACTATGCTTTGTATTTTTTATTTCAGAGATATCTCTGCATTACATTTGCCAATATAGTCAACATATTTATCAAGTTTATTCATTTCCTTTCTCTCTCTCTCTCTCTCTCTCTCTCTCTCTCGCAATCACCGCTTAGACTGATAAATCAGATTTATCCATAAATTCTGCTATTGTTTATAGGGACTCCGTCCCTCCGTACAGCTTCTCATTTAGCTCGGTATTTTCCGATCAGGTTTCGTTTCTCAGGCCTTCTAGGAGTGGGCAGTCTTGCAGTAGGTGCTCTGCCGTCATGTCCGCCTTCTTGCAGTGGCACAAGCTAGTTGTGTCAATTGTAAATATGTTGTAAAGGTGAGACCAGAGTCTGTTATGGCCGGTACGGAGACGGAATATGACAACATTAAGGTTCAAAATAACACAGGAGTACTCGTTTCCGCAGTGTTATTAGTAGTGAATTCATGTACAATGTGTTTTTCATTTTCATAAAAGCTGCTTTCGCTTGAGACAATTCTGCATTAATCATAAAAACGTTAGTAGTGAATAATACTCTATTAATTGTGAATTTCTACTGAACACCGAAATTATCTAAACTTGCAGAACATTTGAAAATATGATGTGTCATGTTTCCTATTATTTAAATATAATAAATTATTTTTCTTCTTCTTCTTCTTCAAACGCTCCATATCGACCACTTGTTCACCACTCTGTGTGACTTGTATATGATCTGAGCTTAAAAACGATTGTACGTTGTGATAGTTATGCACCTACAAATAGACCAGCACATTCCGATTTCTGCGAATTTTTTATTTTCTAGGGTTTCTTCTCTAGGCCCCTACCTTAATCGTAACGATGTATTTATTAATAATGTGTAACGTGTATTTATTATTTTAAAAATTTAAAAAAATAACAACCCAAATCCATGGTTTTTCCAAAAAATATTTGGTTGGCCCCACCAGCAGAAATGTCCACGAGTCGCCACTGAGTATTATTATTGAAACACGGCGTCAGATCCTGCATAACTATCAGTCAAATGCACACAAAAATGTTTAACAGTACTGATTGAAACTATTAAGTTTTTAGTTATATTTGCAACGCTTATTTGTTTTGTTTGTTGCTATGTAGATGAGTAAAACCTAGATACGCCCTTTAAAGCTAAAAATGGATTCTTTTTTATTGGTTATATATTTTTTTTTTAATTTCGATCCAGAAGCACTTGGGCTTTCAGCTCTTCGGCTCGGTGCCATGGACATCGCAACCCTTCGGTTCGGTACCACGAATACCGTAAATCTGGAGAACTTGTGGCTTTTCTGCCAGCTCGAGGAATTGAACCGCACTCACAGGGGGCTTGTCACCCGTCGTCCAACGCTTTACGGACACGCTGGGCAGACGGGCTATTGGTTATATTAGAGAGTAGAGGTCAACAAATATGACAAAATAAGAGTTAAGTCCTTTCAGGTAATTCAATAGTTTATTTGCAATGCGATCATTCTAGTTTTCTTAACTTGTGTCTGTGTAGCACAGAATAACTTGTCTGTCAAGATTTGCTTTTTCTCTTAAATCTATTTGTTTTCTATCTAAATATTTTTTTCTTATCACTATAATTTTATCTGTTTTTGTTACTTAGTATAAATCAAAACTACATAACATTTTTAAGAAGACTGTTGTAGATTAGAAACCTGATGACTTGTTTAAAATTGTTAAAATAACGAAGCGGTACAACTGTAAAATAAAGGGATGAAATTCAAATTTATAACTAGATACTATCTGTTATTCTAACAAGTTTTCTCCCCTTGCATATAATTTTAAGTATGTCGTGAATGTTAATTTATTTCGTTTTTCTGATTTATATATACGATATTTTGCCAACAAAAATCAAAAGCTTAAATAGTTATCTTAATAGGGGAAGGCAAAATGGGAACATGCATTTTGAAATGTTAAATATCTAGAAAATATTACCATTAAAAGTATAGAAGGAATTGTTTGAGGGGTTCCTTTGAATTGTTTCTTATATTGGTCATACAATAAGATAATTGTATCTAACTAATGCCTTCTCTTAAATTAAAAAAATGTATAACTTACCAGCAGCTGTAACTTAACCAAAAGTACAGTTTACGCTCACTTTTTATCGTTGATTATACTCAGTTACTTTACAACTCACGCGCTTTTATCCTGTATCAGGTAGCAGATTAGTATTAGTACCAGCGAATCGCCAAGCATGCCGTTAGAAACGTGTGTAGGAGCTTGTTAATTGTGCCACCTTCTACATACAGAGTCATCACCAGCGTCACCACGAGCGTCACTGACAACTTCATAATTATTGATGTCATCACAACGTGGTATTTGTGTAGCAATCAAATAGAACAATAGAAACAATGAGGACTTCAATGTACTTTTGCATAGATATTGATAAAAATATGAATGCTTTTCAAATCATTATTTGGGGGTGTTCTTTCTTCTGTCTAATCCTTTTTTCCCTCACAACGTCAGGATAGTTAGATATTTATAGTACTATGCCTTGTAGTTTGATTAGGGACAATCAAAGACTAGCGGAGTAAACCGTAAACAAAACTGGACGGCAGGAAAACCAAGTAGTCCATAAAAAGACAGGTTTTCTGGGCAGATGACGCTCAACAACCCGGGAGAGCAGGTGGTCTAAGGGTCACTACCCTAAAAGAAAATTGCAACCTGCTGCCTTGTAGGTTGGCTGGGGACAGTCAAAGGCTAACGGAGAGCGAACCCAGTAAACACTGGTTGAAATAGGACACGCCGCTGAAGGACAAGCACTAGGGCTCCAAATGGTACTGAAGATTGTGACGTAAAACTCAGTGCCGGATTAGCCTAGTAGCAGAAGTAGCAAATGCTACGGGCCCCCGCGCTTCTAGGGGGCCCCGCGCCTATGTGACAGAGATGAAAATGGAAAAATAACCAGATGTTGTATCAAAACACGCACGCTGTCTGAATTTTTAAATGTCTGTGTGATAGTGCTGAATCCAACGAAATCGAAGCAGAAAATACAGTCACGTCTCACGGTGCAGTAGATGAAGGAAGTGCTATAGAAGCATCATCATTACCAATATTACCATTAAGATCAGCAACTCTTCACGATTTAGCTACATTTTTCACAAGACAAACTGAAATCGAATGTACAGAAAGTCCTCCCAATTTAGCCATATCATCTTCAAGCCAAAGAGAGGCAGAAAGCACAGCACATGCTTCTAATGTAGCAACATCTTCTACAAGCCAAAAACACAACGAAAGTAAAATGTACTCCAACAATATTGGTGAATGGCCAAACAACTTCAATCGAGATTATTGGAAACATTCCACGATTTTGTCGAAAGTCGTTTTTCACATACACACATACACCAACAAACAAAACTCACGTGAGAGATTGGTTGTGTTATACAGAAACTAAAGGACAACTGTTCTGTTTTGTTTGCAAAGTTATTGATTTAGGCTGTACCATAGAGTGAATGGTGTATTTTGAATACTTCGGCAGTTAAAATCTATTACAGAGGAAGAGATCTTGAAAAGAACTCCAAGTATTGTCAGCTCTTACCAAGAGGATTTGGAAGAAAGCCTAGGCGACGAACTTATGCAGTTCACTGAACTTCTTAAAACTAATGTAGCTGCTGCTATTAGCAACGAAAAGCATGAGGCTCTTGAACTGCAATTTTATAAACTTATAATGGAAAATTCATTAGAGTCGTGTTTCCCAAATGTAGAAATAGTCTTACGAATTTACTTGTCTTTAATGGTTACTAACTGCAGCAGAAAACGTTCTTTTTCAACATTAAAGCATATAAAAAGTGAGTTAAGGAACATGATGGGACAAGATCATCTAAATAACCTCACCTTAATGAACATTGAATGTAATTTACTTGGAGAAATTAATTTGACTAGTCTCTAAATTTGCTCACATTAAATCGAGACAAGTTTGTAAAAGTTGTGTTTTATTTTATTATCATACAAAACCTAGGGCCCGCGCTAAAATTTGCTACGGGCCCCGCGCTAGCCTAATCCGGCACTGGTAAAACTACGTTCTTGGCAAAGGCTGTTTATATATCACAATAAGAATGATAAATATGGCCGAAAAAGAACAATCGAGAGAGAGAATTGTTTATAGGACTGGTTCTTTTTGTGCGCCCTTCCAACATTGTGTCTTTCTCTGCCTCTGGTATTTCTGTGTGACCCCTTTTGCGTGAACGAAGTTTTACTTTGTATCCACTGTATCGGAGTAGCATTGTCCTTCGAGGCGCACTGTCTGTTGGTATTCTGCTTATGGGACTGAATCATCTAATTTGTTGTTTTTTATGAAATTCAGTACTGATGTTGCACCCACTTTATTACTGATGTATTCATTGTATGTACTTCGTTGCTATGTCTTTAATACACTTGCCATTCTGTTGAATGATCTTTCAGCTGAAGAAACAGTAACGAACTATAGAAAACAATTAGTAGCGAAAGCTATATTGTCAAATACATATAGCGGTTGTATGTTCTAAATTGCGTTCAGTGGTCTAATCAAACTTCTTTCGGCGCATTAAATATGTATTCATAGAAACTGTTCTGACGACTGTACAGACGTGTGAATGGTTTAGTGAAGAAAAGTGTGTTCTTTACTTTCAGATTGTTGACCTTACTTGACAGAGGGTGAATGAAAATAAGGGTAATTCTCTGTTCGCTTAATATCTAGAGCAGAGGGAGAAGTAATGCATGGAAAGATTGGTTCTCAGTCAGAACTACTACAACAAGTAAATGTAGAATATATAAAACGAAGGAAGATAATTTGGTGTGAATGAGATCAAGAATGAGATACAGCGAGCAAAAACATTCTGCTGCATTCAGGTGACACACGGTATGATGCCACTAGCAATCTGTCTGATGGCGAGATGGAAGAACTGTCAGTTGAAGGTAATGGTAGATATCTACAAAAGCAGCATTGAGAGCGTGATAATCAAAAATATGTTAATGCATACATAGATATCTGGTGTCTCTGCCGAAACTTGACGGAGGATGCACACACTTTCAGGGGTAGTGTGTAGTCTCCACACAGAACACGATAGACAGGTTGTTTTAGAAGATAATTGCCAGGAAAATATCATGCCAACTAGAGAGGTTATGCCTCATTCCACCCACTCTTGGAGGAAACAGTCCAAACAGAGAGACAATGGATAACGCATATGTAAACGATTCAAGGAATGGCAGTGAATCTAAAACCCTAATCAAGACTTTAGGAATACACATCAAATGGGGTGAAGCCAGACAAGAGTGCTATGATGGAAGCTAAAGAAGGATAATAAATAAACACTGAGCTTGTTTCGGTAGACGCCACACACTGAGCAACATACTGAGGAAAAGATCTGATCACTTATTCACCAGTTGGCTAAATGCACGGTGATGATGATCTATTGCCAAAACTAAACAAGCTATTGTTATAAATATACATGCCGACGTCCGAAAAGAAACAGTTGGCAGGAGGGGGCGGCGGGCTTTAAAAACGCTAGCAATGTGCATACCTATTGTCAGAATGACAGGAACTTTTAAAGTTTAGCTATCGACTTTTCCAGTGCCACAACAACACGACTGACCTGGGCAGTTGAGCGGTACGAGTATGTCAAGGATTCATACCTTTATATACGTCACTCACTGTCACCGAAGACACCGGTTCTAGACTTCTGAAGAATGGGCTTGGAGTCCGCACTATAATTTTCCTGTTCAAATGCGTCTCTGAAACATAACTGAGGACAGCAGTAGAGAACTTTTTGAGAACTTAATAGCGAACTATGCCATTAATCAATTGAAGAATACTGTAAGCAAACATGGTTTCATTTAATTGAGAGAGAAATTATTATTTTCTAGTTTTGTATTTACCATTAAGCGTAATTAATATGACGTGAACCAATGGGTTGTCACTTAACCGGCACCCAAATAGCTATTTATCAACGCCCGTTTAACAGCACACGTTGATATTTGCAACAAATTAGCTGACCGCTCAAACAATCAGTGGTTGAAATCAATCGTTCATTCACTTAATGTGACCTCCTTGCGGAGCATTAGGATGTAAAAACTCAGTTATATTAAATGGATCTTACATATGATCACTTTTTAGTGTCTTTTTCTTTGTTTACACCAAGCTGTTCTTCTTCCCACAATGTTTTCCAGTTGGGTTTTTCATTCGTTGTGCATATAGCTTCTTCTTCAATATTATCTTCAATATCTTCTTCTGCGATATTTTGTTGAGATTGTTTTCCAATGTGGTCTTTTCGGTGTTGTTTTTATTTTACTTTTTTACATACTTTTTTTAGTTAGAATTGTTCACATTGTTTCCAGTGAGTTAAAAATATTTCTTTTAAAAATTCAATCTTGACTTTATTCCTTATTATTTTACTTATTCATTTTCAAATTCATTTTTCGTTTTGTTTCATCCAGTATTTAACATTTGTCTGCAAAGGTGTATATCTGTTTTTCACATACTATTTACCAGTTTGTATGTTTCCGTAATGTTTTCAAGCTATGTTTTTTTAGTACAATGTTTCCAGTTATCATCTCACATCATGATAACGTGCCATGCCGACTGTAGCAGAACACTCATGGGTTCGAATGTTAACTTTTCCGTGCCATGAAGTTAATATATTTAGAAAAAGTATCAATCTTTCGTCCCCATTTGCCTCGTTTCCAATTGATTTTGTCTTGTGTCACTAAGTGTTCTAAACCTTCCTTTCTCATCACATTCATTAGAAACTATGATACCTTCTTTCTTAAGTTGATAACGATTCTGTGTTTTTCAAGTTAATTACATTCCAGAATTAGCTAATTATCTTTGCCTGTCATTCACTTGTCTTCTGTTTCTGAATTTGGTTTGTCATATTCTTCTGTTTTTTGCTTCCAGTTTCTTCTTGAATTCATTAACTGTTAAACGTTGCCTGTAAAACGTTATGACATTCTTGACACTTTGATAAAGGGTTTTTTGCCGAAGGATTGACTTCAATGCATCGGGTTTTACCCCATATGGCTCGTCCCTCTCCGCAGAAATGGCACGTCACCTGCCGAGAATATTGCACTTCGTTTAACCCCCATATGGCTCGGTCCCTCTCCGCAGAAATGGCACGTCACCTGCCGAGAATATTGCACAAAGCACGAACTTCGTAGCTCCAGCAACAATCCTAAGGCTCTCTGGAAAAAAAAAACTGCATTCCTGAACAGAATGACGCGGTTCAGATTCAAATCCACGACCTTCGACTCACAATGCAAAGATAATCTTTCCGTACAGAGGAGTTTCAGGGCTGTTAATCCCACTCGCTGACCAGATTGAGAGAGATGAGTGTCGATAATGGTACAGCCCAAAAAGAACGACATACCAAATATGCAAAAAGATTGATATATCAACATCGAACTGACATATTGGACCTCTGGACGCTGCTGGATTTATTGAATCGGAGATCGGAGCACCTATGGACATGTCCGGAGTACTATGATAATAGTCCTCATATAACTGACGGCTGCCTGTCATCTATATCTTCCTTGCATTACCTTTGATTTCTGGAATTATTTCAGATGATGTTATGATTTCTTTAGCGTTCACTACTGTGTACATTTGTATTTTCGAAACTGTTTTGTCTTTCTTATAACTACCATATTACAATCTTTCCTTCATTTTTTGTCTGATCTACAAAAGTCTTTGTCGGTCTTGGCTAAATCTTCTTCTTATTCTTTGCGTTCGTTCTTTACCACCAATTTTAATCACTCTTTGTGATATGTTTGATCTTTGTAAAGGTCGTGTATACGTTGCACATTGGTGTGGTAGGCCCATAAACGCATAGACTTCTACACGTTTAGGGCACATGCATCCGATTTCATCCAAACCTTCTTAGTCGCCTCTTACGACATGCGTAGCAAGTAACAGTGGTTCTATTCTTTACACCCAAATTTTGGACCCCGGTAACCACTTGGGCGTTGGCTAAATCTAGTTTCATGTTATATGAAGCGTTTTTTAAAATACTTTCTTCTATCTTATTCCAAATGTTTCAAGTATTAGTACGTGGCCATTGTTGCAAATTTCTCAAGATCTTGTATTATAAACTGCACAACGTCCTAAATCTTATTGGTACCAAAATATAGTCAATTTGATTATAAGTAGTCCTATCGTCTCCCGGGCTTCTCCATGTCCAAAGGCGTCTGGGATGTTGTTTGAACAATGTGTCTCCTATTATCTGATGATGTGCTCTTGTCCAATCCATCAGGGTGTCACCTCTGTTGTTTCTATTGCCCAGTTCATTTCAGCAGTAACACCTTTCACTTGCTTACTCTTACTGGTAGCATTAAAGTCTCAAGGAAACTGTTCTCCTATATCTTTCCTCCTTGTCTATAGCCATTACGAGCTTATTGAAAAGATTTCATAGTCCTTCTTTGAGATGTCAGTTATTAGTGCTTACATATGTATTACATTAATACCTACAGGTTTTTCATTCAATTTAAGGGGATACGCTCTCTAGAAAAGTTTAATTTTAACCAAAAACATCGATTTTTCAAAGTCTTTAGTCTCTATAAAGTACAACATTCGTACTATCGATTACGCATACAATTGTGTTATTGTGTTTGCGTATTAGCATTACATCATTAATAAGAAACGCCCAATTCCAACCTTTTTTCTTTCAAATTCCAAGTTTAAAATTGAGTTTTTTCGAAATCATTTTTTTTCATTTTGTTTGTGTCGCAAATCCCGAGTTCCGAGATAGTTAATACTAAAGCTAGATACTTGAAATTTGAATTGAATATCCCATACATCATTTGGTAGCTACAGGTTTATTTCAAATTACATGTTTGTGAAAATGTGTTTTTAAAATTAATTTTCAATGTGAAATGATGACAAATTTTGTACGGTTCTTTGCCAAGCAAAAGTTTAAAAATAAAATATATTTCTTGAAATTTTACAGAAAATAAATGGACCTGTAGCTGTTAATATAAAGGTAAAGGTAAAGGAACCCTTTCATACCTTGGGGTATATAGGGCAATACAGTGTTAGGCCTGTATTTTCTTTGACCGTCGGCACGCGATGGGTGATATGGTCAGCATCACACCGGCCACCTTTACTTCCCAGAGCATGTCTGGTACCCAGTCTGGGTCGACCTGGGAGCCGTCTCGGTCCGGGAAAAATTCCACGCCCACTATTGGAGCTGAACCCTGACCACCAACCTTGAGAAGCGAGTTCACTAACAACTACGCTACCGCGGCTCTCAGTTGATAATATACTTACAGCTTATGAATTCTCCCCCTTTATTTCACAATATATTTGTTTATTTTGTAAATGTCAGGATTCTAATTACATGTATTGTTTTTAAAGATGGTCGCTGTCGTCATGGCAACCATGAAATGTTTTTTTTTAAACCTTAAAATAGATCTAAATTCATAGCTTAACGTGTCCATTAGAAAAATAATTGCTCTAACTTAATTAATAAAGAAAAAAGATTTCGGAGTCGAACCCCTTAACATGACTTTTTATCTGAAATTGTATAGAATCATATCAGCGCTTTGAATCAATTATTATTCATATAATATCTCGTGTTTGTTTAAAAAAAATTAATACATGATCTTATAATTAAACAACAAGCCTTCTGATCTCACAAACTCCTAAAATGTTGACATTCCTTATAGCTTCATCTTCTCCAAACTTTCCTCATTGATACATAGTTCTTAAATTCCATGTGTCTATTTTTATGTTGTTTTCTATCTTGATTCTGTTCAACTTAAAAGCAGCCCCAGTGATAAATATAAATTTGCCAGGTACGCATTGCATCTCGTATATTTACTATTTAAACCGGTTCTGACTAGATTGTTCTACGTCACATTTGTTCATCGACCCTTCCGCACTACAATTACACACCATCACACAACCTTGACCTATACTACGTCATAATTGAACCTTCTCATTTCAATACTTATATGCCAGATTAGCTCCATTCACATGATGAATTTAAGTTGAACACCCTGTACTATAGTCTGTCCATTAATTCGTGAGCACGTTTGAAATTGATTTTCTCGAAAACTACCTGTTGGATCTCAGTGATTTTTGCATGCAGCCTTAGAATATCCATGACGCTAGAGAAATATTTTTTTACAAGAAAATTTGATGTAGTTTGAAATATTTCTTCTTCAGGTTATATTAAAATCAACCTCACCGGATTGTACACAATAGTAACAGATTTACGGTACACAGACGCGTTGTTCTAAAAATACATTATGGTAACATTGAAATATCGTGAGTTTCACGAATTCCCGTGCACCTAACCCAGTCGACTTTGAAAGCGGAAAGCATATGACGTTATAATTGGGATACCATTGTATAGTTATAGGCGTATCTCGCTATTTGTATGAAGCTATTGTATCATATTTGTTGGCTTATCAAAACTGACATTGATATCACATTCATAATGAGTCTGAAGTGCACATTTATAACAATGCAGAAGGTTACAGTTTTACTATACCAACACTTCCGTAGGGAATCTAAGAGAGGTCATCTATATTGCGATATTCATAACCCTGAGAAACGAGCGCAACTGGCGCTTGGTCTGAATAGAGAATCCTTTTCCCGATGGATTAAACAGGACACAAAGTGCACTAATGTCAAGCAAGGAAGGAAAAGAACAATTGACGACTTTGACATAGATGTCATAAGACGGGAGCTCTTGAAAATGTTTGCGACAAATCAACTTGTTACTCTCAGGAAACTGAAATTAAAACTGCAATCAGATTGCAGCATAGACATTTCTAAAAGTACTCTATGAAAAATTGTAAGAGCCGCCGACTTCACCTTCAGAAAAACTATAGGCGGCAGGAATATTATTTGTGAAAAGCCACATTTAATTGCTGCCCGAAGTAAATACCTGAGGCAGATCCGTGAGCGGTGGAGGCAAGGCTATGATATTGTATATTTGGACGAATCCTGGGTCAATGCTCACCACACCAATGCTAAAGAATGGCAATCAGTAGTCGGTGAACAGAAAAGAAAATACCAAGCAGCAAAGGCCAGCGTATTATACTAACACATGCAGGAAGTAGTGAAGAAGGTCTTGTCCATGACGCTGGACTTATTTTCCAATCAAAAAGTACCACGGTAGGGACTTCTTCTTCTTTTGTCGTCACACTGCTACCGGGTTGTTGCCCACTGTCGTGGTTTTCTGTTTTTGTCTTGCGCTGTTCTGGTGGCTTGTGTGATTGTTATCTTTGCTCTTTCACAGGATGCTGCCACGCCATCTAACCATCTTTTCCGTTTTCCGTGGTCTTCCTCTTGCCTGTAGGGACTACCACACAGAAATGAATGGACATATTTTCAGGCACTGGATGGAGAAAGATCTACTTCCAATTCTAAACAGACCATCATGCTTGGTAATGGATAATGCATCCTATCACAATGCAGTATCAGCGGAAGACAAAGTACTAACTGCATCAAATACAAAAGATCAAATTAGGACTTGGCTTGCTAAGGAAAATGTCAGCTTCGATGATACATATTTGAAACCCGAGTTGTTGCACCTGGTGAGGATGACAAATAAGACAAAGGTGTTTCATATTGACAAAATCATTGCGGAATACGGCCACACGTCTTTGCGACTACCTCCATATCATGCTCACCTCAATCCGATAGAGCTTGTCTGGGCTAAAGTAAAAGGGCAAGTTGCCGAACAGAACAGGACGTTTAAAATGTGTGATGTTGAAGTTCTGACACGTGAGTCCTTCTCAATGATAGACATGCAGTTCTGGAAGAAGTGTGTTGAACATGTGCTCCGAGAGGAAGACGAGTACTGGCACCGAGATGGATTACAATTTGTCCAGCCAGTAACAATTATCAACCTCATGGAATCGTCAGATTCGGGATGATACAAATCATATTTTGATTACAGACTGAGAAATAGCAACGTATACATTTCCATATCCAAATGCGTCTACCATCATACAATTTGTGGTGAAGTTAAGACACCCTGGGGTCTAATGGTGACCGAAGGGAGGACTAACTGTTGCATATTGTATCCAAGTTCACGATTGCACATAAAGGGCAACACACTTAATTACTTGACCTATCAAGTTATATGGAGATACACCTATGAATAGAATTGACATGGACAAATTCTAGGGGTACTGTAAAATCTAAAATTTGAGCCCCGCATTTGCAATTGTCATAAAAGATCAAAGGAATTTGCCGATGTGCAAAATCCGTAGCATCTACGGACTACTGGTTAGCTTTATTTTAGCGTCATGGATATTCTAAGGCTGCATGCAAAAATCACTGAGATCCAACAGGTAGTTTTCGAGAAAATCAATCTCAAACGTGCTCACGAATTAATGGACAGACTATAACAGTAGAACGATGAAAATGGAGTGTCAGCTACAGCACATGATCATGCTTCTATAAACGTGTGTCCTATATGTTTGCAAACATGTTTTTAAAACATCATAGCCTTATTGCAGTCTACTCTATAATGTGTTTATTTATTGTTTGTATTGATGATGTTTCAGAAGCATCCAACTATTCTGTTCTTCAAGTTTTGGATGTCTGTCTATGCACTGTTATGTTTTTCAAGTTTTGGATGTCTGTCTATGCACTGTTATGTTCTTCAAGTTTTGGATGTCTGTCTGTGCACTGTTATGTTCTTCAAGTTTTGGATGTCTGTCTGTGCACTGTTATGTTCTTCAAGTGTTGGATGTCTGTCTGTGCACTGTTATGTTCTTCAAGTTTTGAATGTCTGTCTGTGCACTGTTATGTTTTGTCTACAAACCGACGCTCATCAATAATGATGATGTAAACGTGATCCCGCCATTAATCATGTGAGTCGACTGGGAATTAATTTCGTTAATTTTTCCTTACTGAAAAAAGCACATTAAAATATGGATGTAATAACTTCTCTATCCTTAGTAACAATTAATCTAAAAGACCACAAATAGTAACTGCAATCAAGTGATAACACGATTACCAATGTGATATTCAACCATGATAATTTGATAAAACTAAGACAAATGTGTTGCAAGTGAATACTTATTTTCTTATTAATTGTACTGTTCCACAAATTTTAACTATTTTGTTTGTTTCATTTGAGAGAATGCGCGTTTTCAATATAGATTTTAAAATTGATATTCTGAATATTTTTTTCACGTACAGTTTTTAAGAAATAAATTAATATATGACTAAGTCAATATATAATTTAATCCTTTTTAAAAACATTTACCTTACCTAGAATAATAATCATAATGACTCCCACTTGTTGGATGATTGTGGAATGTCCTTTGTCAGACCTCAAAAATAATCGGTCAACCAAACTGTACTCCACTTGTCTTTATATATTTGTTTTATCTTTCATAATTTCTATGTGAAACCTTTCCCCATCATCATCCATCTCTGAACCAAGATTATTATGAAAAAAGTTAACACGTGAATCCAAAAAGTGCAACTTGATAATATAATGTTCCCCCAATGTCATGATATGCCTAACGATAGATACTCTACTGCCAAACTTCCAAACAATTGTTCTTTCACCAGTTTTAATTGTATCACTGCAGAGCTGTTCTTTTGGTTGAAAATTGCTCCTACGAGGAGTCCTTTATTAATTGTCGACTGTCAGACCAAACAAAAACGACTAGCCATTCATCCAGCTAATATAATTTTTTTATTAGTGAGAAGTACATTTGCGTCTTCTCGACAATTTACAGCTATTGCTAGTCTGTAGTATTTGGTATTTTTAAAAACACATCATGATGCAGTTAGTGTGGGATGAATTTACAAAATAGCTTTCACAATTTAACTCTAAGATATTTGACAGACTCTTGTTTCCTCTCGAAATCTTTATATAAAGTTCAAAGAATGTTTTGCAACATTTAATAACATTTTATGCAATGTTAGTTACAGATTGATGTTGTAGTTTTAAATTATGGTATCAGCAATCAGTACTATTTATAACTACTATGAACGTATGTTTGTATAGGATTTATAAATAACTAAAGATTGGACTTTGTGGATGGGGCCCCTAGCTCTCTCAACAGTTAGAAAGACGGACCAGAGCAGAGCGGTGTGAATCGCATAGAGCACGGCAAGGCACTTAGGAAGCCCTGGTCATGTATTGCATCTGGTATTATCTCCAGTTATCTCGACTTGCCTTGCCCCTAGATACAGATAGTCCTGGACAAGATAGTGAGATGGACGAATAGCGCAACTTTTCCTCACTATATTTCAAATACAGAGTAAGCTACAGTTTCAGACAACTACACACACCGACAGAACACATAACACACCCATATCTAACCGTGAACATGTATGCTCCACCTGTGGTAGGGAATTGCGTTCTAGGATTGAACTCTACAGTCGCCTCCGCACACACCAGAGAGGTGCATCAATACACGTCTGAGGTTGTTGTGATATCCGCTTGCAATGAACAGCTAATAATTAATTAATGCTTAATGTTTAATTAATATATAACTATTTCTCCGTACATTCGGCAAACACTAACTTTTACAACTCTACATTTTTAAAGGCAATTATTCTATTCTATTCTTAAAAAAAAATACAAATGTTTTAGTACATTTGGCTTTACAAATTTTAAACAATTCAGAAATAGTTTATAAAATTGGAAAATGTGTGGAACAAAAGGTTGTGACGCAGAATGATTGACTTCATTGAACCGTATCGCCCGTGTGCTAGCGGGGCCCGCAATGGAAGCAAAGAAAAGTACCACTGCAACCTACAAGGCATGTCGTAAGAGGCGACTGATGTCGGACTTAGAGAAGCTACTCTAGTAAATAAAAAAGATCGCAGAGATCAGATGTGCTGGGCTACTTGTAGGCGCATAACTGGCATAACGTACAATCGTTCTTAGACTCAGATCACATACAAATCACACATAGTGGTTAACAAGGGGTGGATGTGGAGCGTTAGAAGAAGAAATAAAAGACAACAGGATTTTCATCCCATAGCTAGGTCCCGAGAGCATCAGTAGACTTAGTTATTAATTAACTCTTTCCTTAGGCTAGGGGTCCGGATTCAATTCCACAGTGGGCGTGGAATATTTTTCCAATCGTAACTGCTATCATATCGAACCAGCCTCAATTGGGTACCAGGAAAGCATTGGGAAGTGTATGCGGTCGGCGTGATGTTGACTACATCGTGTGACGACGGTCAATGAAAAATACGGGCCTAACTCTTATTACCCACTATACCTCGAGATATGAAATATAGTTACTTACTTATCTTAGTTATGGCTATGTCCCTCTTCTCAGAAATAGCAAGCCACATGCCGAGAGTATTGCACAAGTCGTGAACTCGGGTAATAATTCTTGAGGTTCTATGGTGAAAATACGCTCGTGAACAGAACGGTGCAGTCCGGATTCGAACCCACGACCCTTGAAACGAAATGCAACTGATAATCAATTAACCATAGTGATTCTAAAATGCAACTGATAATCAATTAACCATAGTGATTCTAAAATGCAACTGATAATCAATTAACCATAGTGATTCTAAAATGCAACTGATAATCAATTAACCATAGTGATTCTAAAATGCAACTGATAATCAATTAACCATAGTGATTCTAAAATGCAACTGATAATCAATTAACCATAGTGATTCTAAAATGCAACTGATAATCAATTAACCATAGTGATTCTAAAATGCAACTGATAATCAATTAATCATAGTGATTCTAAAATGCAACTGATAATCAATTAACCATAGTGATTCTAAAATGCAACTGATAATCAATTAACCATAGTGATTCTAAAATGCAACTGATAATCAATTAACCATAGTGATTCTAAAATGCAACTGATAATCAATTAACCATAGTGATTCTAAAATGCAACTGATAATCAATTAACCATAGTGATTCTAAAATGCAACTGATAATCAATTAACCATAGTGATTCTAAAATGCAACTGATAATCAATTAACCATAGTGATTCTAAAATGCAACTGATAATCAATTAACCATAGTGATTCTAAAATGCAACTGATAATCAATTAACCATAGTGATTCTAAAATGCAACTGATAATCAATTAACCATAGTGATTCTAAAATGCAACTGATAATCAATTAACCATAGTGATTCTAAAATGCAACTGATAATCAATTAACCATAGTGATTCTAAAATGCAACTGATAATCAATTAACCATAGTGATTCTAAAACGCAACTGATAATCAATTAACCATAGTGATTCTAAAATGCAACTGATAATCAATTAACCATAGTGATTCTAAAATGCAACTGATAATCAATTAACCATAGTGATTCTAAAATGCGTGGGAGTTGAGAAGCAATTAAATTTAATTCTCAACATTTGTCATTACTTTTTTCAAAAGTACAGGTCTCAGAAAGTAGACATTTTACGTAAACTTCGTCACACGAAATGTGTGGGCAAATGTCACTAACGCTGTTATATATCTTTGATTTATTCTTAATGTTGCAATTGAAAAAAGTACATTTTGTAAACATCCGTTCTCATGTAAATTAATATCCACCTTAGCGAAATATGATATTTAAACTACGTCACTCAAATTGTGTGGGCAAATGTCACAAGAACTGTGATAATAAATAAAATATACTGTAGACCTTTTCAGACTGTATGGCATGACGTGCCTGTCACTTCACATTACTGAGCCCTAGTGTGAATATAAGCTCGGAGGACCAATTCCTTTCCTCACTCGTGGAACGTCGAGTGTTGGATTGAACCCACAACTCTCTAGTGACCGAGAGTCGATAGTCGAACGTTTACGCATTACGCTAATCCGCTCCGCCAACTATATTATATCTTTGATTTACTAATGATTCTCTCTCTCTCTCTCTCTCTCTCTCGCGATCGTTCTTTTGGCCATTTTGATCATTCTTATTGTGATATATAAATAGCCGTTTCCAAGAAAGTGCTTTACGTCACATTGTTCAGTACCATTTGGAGCTCTAGTGCTTATCCTTCAGTGAAGTGTCCGATTTCAAACAGCGTTTACTGGGTTCGCTCTCCGTTAGCCTTTGCTGTCCCCAGCCAACCTACAAGGCAGCAGGTTATTAATGATTCAATTGAAAATAGTACATTTGGTAAATATATGTTCTCAAGCACATTGATATACATCTTATCGGAATATTATATCGGCGTCTCTGTTGTGTAGATGTAAGTTGCCAGCCTCTGGTTACATAAGTACGGGGTTCGTTCTCCGTGTAGAGCGATCAGAATATTTTACTAGAGATCTCTGAAATCCTATGAAATGGAATTCCTGGTCCTATCTTAAAATCCTGAATTTCCCTCTCTCTCACAGGCCAGATAGGCCTCTGTCACCGTCACGCTCAAATCATCAGTTACATCCTGAATCCATCTTATTCGTGGTCTTAATATTTTCCTCTTTTGCTGGGGTGATATTGGTCTTCTCAAACCCTTTGTGCTTTTTAATATGTCCAAAATACTTCCAAATACCAAATAATTGGACATTCTGTGAAATCTAGTTCCTAGTCCTGTAGGAGACGGATGATGAAAAGTAGTCCTTGTGTTCAAGTTGAGTACGTAAACGAACATTTGACAGTAAGAAATCGATGAGTGTAGGCTGCAAAGCCGCTGCCTAGATACAATTTATTAAAAAGATGAAAATAAAGTTCCTACAAAGTGGTTATCTTAAAATGTCCACAAGAGAACCTCATCGGTGCCCCAGACAAAGCAACGTACTGTCACTAAGATCTTCCTGTGTAAGATATCGATCGAAACACACATGGTTATACACCGAACTACAATGATGATGAATCGATCAATATTATATTATATATATTTTTAGTATTTTTAAAAAAAAATTTGCACAGTTTGCATATAACAGGTCGTGTAGTTAATAGTGTGATTTGCGCTTTCTTTGTTCGTCAAATCTCTATATACTTTTGAACTCAGAAATACGCTCTTTCACATTCCAATCGTGGCTCCAATACGTGTCTTCTCTATATCATCATCGTTCCTACCTCGATTTCTATACTTTTTCCCACTATATCATCATCGTTCCTACCTCGATTTCTATACTTTTTCCCACTATATCATCATCGTTCCTACCTCGATTTCTATACTTTTTCCCACTATATCATC
Source organism: Arion vulgaris (assembly GCA_020796225.1). Classification (NCBI taxonomy): domain Eukaryota; kingdom Metazoa; phylum Mollusca; class Gastropoda; order Stylommatophora; family Arionidae; genus Arion; species Arion vulgaris. Next base: position 31,728,581 of record CM036761.1, on the reverse strand, counting down.
ATCGTTCCTACCTCGATTTCTATACTTTTTCCCACTATATCATTGCCACGTTTTGATTTGAACTCAACATCCTTTGTATGTTAACATGAGTGTCTGTATCGATATTATATCTCCCCCTTCCTGATTTACGCCTCTAGATATGGTAAACACTCCCACGCTATATTGACAAGATTACCCATACATCTAACTCGCTCTATTTGACCAAATATAGCAAGAGCAATATGTCATTATTAACGATAAACAAGGAAGTAATTTAAGCAATTTATTTAGTGATTGAATTTTGTTGACACAAGACGTGAGTTGATAACAAGTGTTATATCATATATATGTCAACGGTTAAGCTGCATATCTGAACGTAAAGAGGCTTGAACATATACTTCTATTGTTATACCATTGTTTTCTTAAGACTGTTACCTTAGATATTAGCTGCAGTATTTGTGCTGATGTATATTAAAGTAGGTAGCAACAAACATAGTCAAAAATCTAAGGAAAGGTTCATTATGTCAATGAAGGAGTTATACAGGGATGAGTATTATCTCCTGATCTATTTTTTTCTCTGCTCCTTCTTCTTCTTTTGTGGCCACACTGCTGCCGAGTTGTTGCCTAGTATCGTGATTTTCTGTTTTTATCTTGTGCAGTTCTGGTGGATTGGGGATTGTCATTTTTCACTTTGACAGGATTCTGCTATACCATCTAACCATCTTTTTCGTGGCTTTCCTCTTGCCTTCTTCCCTGATGTTCTGTTGTGGAAAACTCTGTATACAGTTGAGTTTTGATGCATTCTTATTAAGTGGCCAAACCACTTCATTATTTGTTTCTCAATGTAATTCAAGCAAGGTTCTGTGCCAACTTTCTTTCTTATGCTGATGTTGGTGACTCTGTCTTTTCTGGTGTTGTTGGTAACTTTTCGCAGGCAACGCATTTCACATGTAGTTATTTTTTTTGACTGCGCTTTTCTCATTGTCAATGTTTGGCTCTGATAATACAAAGTATGTATCTCTCTCTCTCTCTCTCTCTCTCTCGCGAACGCCAACTGTCAATTCCAGCGAGAGTCATGACGCCTGGTATTGCGCTTCTGACTGAGTTTTGCGTGAGGCCTAAATTACCCTTCTACAGTTGTCCCTCAACCATGCGGACATCCTCGCCGACTTCAGAGGTACTGGAAGCTTAGATTCTCTAAGTGGGATCATTACAGAAAACCTGTTGTCCTTGTAACTCTTGCATTGAGTCCTCATACCATTGGGACTTTTACGGCTACAGTTAATTATAAACGTTTGTATTTGGTCGTCCATTTGTTTTTTTAAATTTGTCACTCCTTTTGTTCGTTTGCTTGATAAAGGCCTTGTTGGTCGAAACGTTGCTGTATTTTGTCACTGTTTTTGTAATTTGTAAAACTACAGTACTTTGTGATTACGTATTTTGCCAGTTAATTAGTGAAGTGTGACTTCTCTATCGGATTTCCTTCCTTTGGTGAGGTTGTTCTGTATGCATCGTATGATAAAATCTTTTTAATGATCTTTTATTGCCGTATATTTGGGTTTGGATCTACGCCAAAGAGCATTAGCTACTTTGCTCTAACTGGGTGAGGTCGCTCCGGTTTAGGAGCATTCTCGACCCTTCTAGGGCTACCTACTGGAACTGTCACCTTTCTTGTATTCATTGCTCCTTTACGATCATTTTTCGCCGTTGTTTTGGGCTTTATGATCTTCGTCAACGAGTATGTCTACAGTATGCGCTCTTTCTGACTGTATGAGGTCGTTCCGGATTAGGAACATTCTCAGTCATTGAAAGGGTTTTTGTCATGCAAACGATCATTTTTTTGGCTTTTTGATTTACTAAGGCATTGTTCTGTCATGTATAGAATATGCATGCGCTCTCCTAACAATTAGTCCTACACAAACAGTGAGTCTGGAAAGAATTCAGAATGAAGATATGCGCATCATTCTGGGATGCACTAAAGATACACCAGGAGTGTCAATGAGATTCCTTCTTGACCTCCCCACTATTGCTAACAGAATTGAAGCTTGGTGGGTTCGATCATATCTAAAAATCAACGTAGAAAAGAAACATCCTCTCCATGAAGAACTCATTAAGGAGAAAGGGTGTAGACTCAAGAAAGGCAGATCATGGCTGAGTGAGGCGGAAGATACTCTTGGGAAAATGTGTAATCCTTTAGGAATTGAACCAGGATAGGAATGGATTGCTGTGCCGCCTCAGTTTCAGACTGATTTCCCAGATATTGCATCTATTGAGAGAAACTGCGAACAAAATAATCCATCACTGATTAACATGGAAGTTGACGCCGTCTAGAATTACAACATCAATGATACAGATGTGGCTATTTACACCGATGGTGATTTTGTCATTTGCCGACAACAATGTGCGTGGGGTTTTAACATCACGTTGAGGTGGACAAATAATAAGAGAGGCCACTGAAGCCTACACAACAACCACAAGTAGATTGACAATGGAGATTCGGGCGGTTGTGGAGGCGGTGAAATGGTTGGCGTCTCACAACTGCTTACGTGTTTTCATACTCAGTGACTCCATGAGAATGATTCGTAAAGTCGAATCAGGAATGGGGAGACGCAACTAGGTGGATGTACTAGTGCAGACAGTGATCAGAGAAACCACTTTACTTTTTGTCCCTGTGCACGCAGGAGTTAGGGGTAATGAACGAGCTGATAGATTTACTGGCTTGGCTACAATATCAGAGGGAGCTGCCATGGATCGAAATGACATTTTTCTCGCACTAAGAGAGTCTTTCTGAACAGAGGAGTTTCAGGGCTGTGAATTTCACTCGCTGACCAGATTGAAAGAGATGGGTATCAATAATGGTGCAGCCTGAAAAGAACGACATACTAAATATGCAAAGAGACTGATTATTTAACATCCAACTGGCGTGTTAGGACATTGGACGCTGCTGGATTTGTGCAGCGGAGATCGGAACATCTATGGACATGCCCGGAGTGCTATGATGATAGTCCTCTGATAACTGATAACTGATGCTATGACGTCGGTTTATTAATGAATAACTATTTTTTCTGCTTTCGTTATTATATAACAAATAATAGCAATATTCATACACTATCACTTCAGTATATAAAAAAAAAACCACCTTCTTTTGATCTCCATATATATTTTTTTACCGTGCAAACGCTTATTTTCCTTATTCTCATTTCGACATCATTTGCAATAATACGAGTAATATTAAACATGATTAAAAGTCGATCAAAACACGATTCCTTGTAATTAGAACTTTTCTATCAGGAAGTTTAAACGTATATAATCAATGGTGTATACCACTCGTACACACACATACACAGATGACGATTTCATCATGTTTAGACAAGTATGCCTACTCAGTCAATTTTTATTGTTGTCATCACATGTTGCAATAAAGTAACTAATAGTTGCACAAGTTAAATCAATAACAATTAAATTGACAGTCAGATAAAAACATGGTATCCATTGTTACTGAGTATTTGAAAGAAATAAAGTCAAGTCGTTTTTGACAGTGAACACTATACTTAACACAATTTCAAATTTCTCTCTCTCATGCCCTTTTAATCCCGATTGGGTCATAGGCGTCCAACCAACTCATTTCAAGTCTTCCTATCTGTAGCTATCTCCTGCAGCTCCCTCCAGCACTTTTTTATATTGCTGATATCTGCTTCTAAATCTCGTCTCCATGTATTTCTCGGCCACCCCTTCTTACGCTGTCCCTGTGGCTTCCAGGAAAGGACCGTTCTTGTTATTTTCCCTCTCTGATTTTCTCAAAGTGTGTCCTATCCAGCGTCAGCGTCTTTTTATAAGCTCTTGGTTCACTAAAATGTGTCTTGTTCTCTCCATAAGTTCCTCATTTGTGACCCTATCATACCATCTTATTCCCTCTATTCTGCGCAGACACCAGTTGATGAATGTTTGCAATTTATGCGTTATTATTTTAGTAGTTCTCCATGTTTCTGACCCATATAGATGAACCGCTTTAACATTGGAGTTAAGTATCCGTTTTTGTTCTCGATTTTATTTCTATAGACGTCCATCTACAGATTTCCCAGGGCAATGAAAACGTCTCTTGCCTTCTGTATTTTTTTGTTTAATATCCGTATATGTTTCGGGACAATTTCGCTTCATTTTCTTCAATCTTGTTTGTATTCACATCATCAGGATGAGAAGAGATTTCTAAAACGGACTTCTGTGAACGCTTCATAAATATAGTTTTTCACTGTCTCTGTTATTTCTTATGTCCGACTTTTGCATGGCCATCCTTTGTATACACTGTATCAGTGTAGCATTGCTCATTGTGGCGTACTGTCTGTTGGTACTCTGCATAAAGAAGTGACAATATGGATTAAACACATAATAACTAAGAAAGGAGAACAGAAGAATAAGATTCAGAAGAAACAGACTTAGTGTGCAATTGTTTTATTACTATTGAGTTATTTTGTTGACATCATTCACTGAAACCATATCTAAACAAACAAAAACTATAAAATTTATTAAATACAAAGCAAGAAATGAATAATTCATACTTTACCATTGTCGTCCTTCTGTGCCTGCATTTGGTTTAAGACTCAAAGTACAAGTCAAAGATCATATTTTTAACCCAAAAAAATGTTAAATGGTAATAATTGTTTGCCTTCGTTCTATCAACAAGTTAACCGATCTTTGTGAATTTGTGGTAAGAAAATGTCTTCTGGTGGAACTCAAGTTCACAAACGTTTTCATTTCTGTTAATTTAAAATAAAAAAAGACAACCCTTGTTCTGAGTGAGTCTCCCGCCTTAACAGTTCAAAAAGTAGGATGAACGTTTTATTCATAATTTAAGGTGTAATGGGCAATACAGTGTTAGGTCTGTATTTTTCATTGACCCTCAACACACGGTGGGAGCTGTGGTCAACATCATCCAAATTGCCTTTACATAAGAGATCTTAAATAGTACCCAATTGAGTCATGGTTGACCTAAACGCCGTTACAGTTTTTAAAAAAAGTCCACGCCCACTGTGGAATTGAACCCTCCTCGCTCCTAAGAATTGTTTACTACCAATTAAGCTACTGCGACTCAGGATCTCTATCTCTACCTATCGCCCGCTTACCCAGCGTGTTCGTAGCGCGTTGAACGAAGGTGTGACAAGCCCTCTGTGAGTGCGGGTGCAATTCCGCGGGCTGGCAGAAAAAACCACAGGTTCTCTAGATTCACAGTGTTCATGACACAGAACCGAAGGGTTACAATGTCCATGGCACCGAGCCGAAGATCTGAAAGCTCAAGTCCTTCTGGATCGGAAAAAAAACTTTACCTATCTAAAGCTCGCACGGAAACAATTTGAAATTATTGTTATATCGTTTGTGAACATATTTTTTTTTAAAGTCGTTGAATGTAATATAAACAAATTTTAAATTCACTAAACGATATTTGAATTGTCTGTAACCAACTATCAATAATATATTCGTTCCATTTATTCAACTTTCAGAGTGTGTACAAACTTGGACTTTGTATAGAATGACTTTCAAGGACACGGTAACCACCGCCTCATGTCGTTAATCTTTATAAATTTAGCATTAAGACTGTGTCCGAATTATTTTTAAAACTCCATTGCTTTCTGTATTTATGCACATTATAAGGGTCAGAAAGTGGGGGAAAAAGAACAAAAGATAATAAAGTAAGTGAATAAAGAAAATTTGAATATTCGAATAGCCAGTACCACGTATTGAAGTAACAAATGAAAAAAAAACACAATACTTCTTGATGTGATGTACGGTTAATTTCGTATTAGTGATTCTCAAAGTTGACGTGTCACGGCTGAAATAAAAACCATTAATTTGCTTCAAGAACTGATTTATAAGAAAATAAGTTAGTGATCCTAGTGTTCTTTAGAATGTTCTTCTTTTTATTTTCACGTATTGTCACGTATTCTCACTGATACATCAGTCCTCATTGGGTCAAGAATACATAAAGCAGAGGAAAAAACCATTTCCATTCATTTGTATCTTCTGATTTTCTCTCTATCCATAGTTGTATTTATATCTGTGAGCTCTGCTTCAAACGTTTGTATCCGTGTGTCTTTTTTTCGATGTCCCAGCCGTATACAGTGCATCTTATTTCTTTGTGAGTCTTTCTGAACTCATAATGAGAAGACGTAAAATCTATCTCCATTTCTTTTTTGTAACGGAATAAATAAATAAAATATATTTTTATTTAGCCTTCTCAGACCTTAGAGTATGAAATGATGGTCACTGCATATGTCTAGTCTCTGGTATGCAGGAGGGTCATTTTCTTTTCTCCCATCTAGAACGTCGAGTGTGAGAATAAGACCACAAACCTTTGAGTCCGAGTATGAAGTGATGGTCACTGCATATGTCTAGTCACTAGTATGCCGAAGGTAGGAGGGTCATTTCCTTTCCTTACATCTGGAATGTCGAGTGTGAGATTAATTAAACCCACTATCCTTTGAGTCCGAGTCGATAGATAAACGCGTACGCATTACACTAATCAGTCTTCCTGTAAATGATAATTATTACAACATTTTTGAAGGGAGAAGTTTGCAAGGAACGACTTTTATATGCGAGTCATTTCCAGGACAGAACAAACTATATTCATATGTATAGGAATTATTTATGCATTCCCCTCCGCTCCACATGAAGCATACGGCCTTAACACCTGCCCTTCCATTTTCTTTGGTCTCTGACCGTTCCCTTTATGGCTTCTCATGATAGTTCAACGTCTTTCATTCCCTCAAGAAGGTTCCGTCTCTAGGTCTTTTTAAGGCGTCCTATTGTCCTCTTCCCATGCTGATTCTACTGAAGAGAATATGTACATACTATTCCTTAATATCGATCACAGAAGATTGCATATGCTTTTTCTATAATGTTTATTGTAAAAGTTCAAAATAAATTGAAAACGTTTTAATACACAATTTACCAATAAAACTACAGTGTAATAAATAAAGTAAAAAAAACACAATCTGATTAGTTTTATACCGCATAAGCAATATGAATGCACTTTTGCAATAACTGCAAAGTATTGCACTTTTTAAAAACTTTATTGAACACATAAAAAAAAGCTTTATCAAAAAAGAAAAACAAATACATTTTATACAAAATTAAATACAGACATTTTTCAATAGCGAAACAATATTTGTTTGAATTAAGTTTTGTACCAACTTACTTTATTAGAGTGATATATGACACTAGCCACATTATTACATTAACGATGTTTTTGAACACTTCGAGTTTATTTTACTATTTCAGGATAATGTTTTTAGAGGTTCTAATTCGTCTAACGTTAAATGTTTCAGTCAAATATAAACAAAGAGAAAGTAATGGTCTGGAGATAAATAAATAATATGTTTATTTTGTTTGATATTTCAATTTTAGTTTTCTTCTTCCAAAGCTCCATATCGACCATTTGTTTACCACTCTTTGTGATTTGTAACCACTAAGAGCGATTGTACGTTGTGCGAGTTATGCGCCTCCATGTAGGCCAGCACATCCGTTTTTTGCGACGATTTTTATTTACTAGGGTAGCTTCTCTTAGCCCTTACCTTGGTCGATTCTTACGACATGCCTCTTGCGAGCTCCGGCAATACATGGGTGATATTTCAATCGAATATTTGGCCTTTTTCGTCTTTACAGACGGTCAATTTGCAAGTGTTTTACTGTGACAACTTCTGAGTTTTCGCTTTTCTCTCTTGTCGTTCAGCCCATACATGTCTCTTCTCAAAAGACTGCACCCTTTCGTAATTTGGCTTTCCACACAACTCTGTTATCAGCTAGTCCTTCCCATGTGCTGGGACCTATTGAAAAGTTTTTTATTGAGGCTTTGCAGACATCTTTATATCTGAGCAGTGGTCTGCCCTGGTGCCTCTTCCTCCGAAAGTTCACAGAACAACATTTGTTTTGGTATGCGATAAGTTTCCATTCTTCTCACATGCCCCAACCATCTTAGTCGTCTACAGCTGAGCATACCTATGATGGAAGGCAGGTTTGCATGTTGCAGTACTTCAGAGTTGGTTATCTTGTCGTACCACCTGATGTTCATAATCTTACGGAGACATCGAAGGTGAAAGATGTTAAGTCTCCTCTCGTGTCTTGAGTAGGCTGTCCATGTTTCTGAGCCATATAGTAAAGAACTAATTACACAGGTACGAATATGACGGGATTATCGATAAAGAAGCTGATATCATGATGCGCTAATTTCTACGTGTAGTGTAAACTAAGGTGTTCGAAGCCTCTCTGTGTGCAGACGGTTTACGGTGGGACTATAGGAAACCCTGTTCCTTTTGTTTGGACATATAAATTACACGAACTTCTGAAGTCGGAGTATGTCTCGCCTGAATGGTAATGTACACTGGTGAAAAGGAAAGCAAGCTTTAACGATAAAAGCAGCCATCAATGCCGCCATAGTATGCAGCATTGGTACGTCTGAATTGATAGTAAGCTAACAATTAAATTAAATTTTAAAATAAATGGAATATTAGTACAGAATGTTGCTACGTAACTTCACTGCAGAATTGTGTTACATAATTTTGCAACAGACGTTTACTACAGAATAGTAACGGAGAAATTAATCACACATTTTTGCGGCATAACTGAAGTAAATAATTTAACCACACAATTTCACTGCGCAATTTGAATACAGAATTGAATGATATATGCATAATTTCACTGTAGCATTTAAATAGTGTGTTTTGCTGTAGGTTGAACAGCAGAATCACTTGCAAAAATTCAATTATTATTTAAAATATATATCATTTTGCTGCAGAACTTTGATGCGTAATTTTATTAGAAATAGTTACTGACTATGCACTTTTACTAAAGATTTTTTTAATGCAGAATGTTACTCCTGAATTGTGCTGCAAAATGTTATTACTGAATTTTACTGCAGAATGTTACAGCTGTCTATGAGATTCACTCTACGGAGTTGTGTTCTGAAACCGCACTGTCCCGTTTTAAGAGGAAAGTAAGGGGACAGAGAGTAAAATGAGTCTTAAAAATTCAATGTCCCGGCTCAGTTACTGCAAATGATTCAAATGCTTGTTAATTCACATTTCTAGACCCAAGTATACGGGAGGTATGTAAGCCAGTTGCCTCCTCTGTATGGAACATAGGTTGCGTGAATTTAACACTAACATTTTCTTTGTTTCTGTTCGAAGATCGAATGTTCTAAGAGTTGAAAATGTATCTATATAAGAGATAAAACCAGAGTGATAGCGAACCGCCAAATAGAAAACGAAAGACCAAACAGGGAAGAAAAAAATAATTAATAAATAAAAAGCAAAAGACAATTAAATTTATTCTTAAAAAAAGTAAGACAATTCTTCTACAGAAATAAGACAACAGATAATTATGTAGCTTTTAAACTAATTAGTTAATTAACTTTTAATGTTGTCAACTGACATGTTTTTCTTCTTTGGAACTAGAAAGAATTATCAATTGATATGCTCTAGAGACGAATCTGGCAACATAATAAAACCAAAGTAAATACCACTAACTAGACAGACATTACAATATGGATATGCGGTTATCACATGTCAATATTTTCTATTATTTGATAAAATACACCAGGGAACATAACTAATTGTTTTGTGAGAAATATCAGAGCACTGACATGTGATATACTTTTATATATATATCATCATCATCAAGGTGCGTATCCTTTATAGGACGTTGCTCTCTTTGCAGCACATCTGAAATTCACTCTGTCTTTAGCCAGTTCAACCACTTCGTCTATGGTGGGTGGCGTATATTTATGGTTTCTTTAATATTTTGTAATCATCTTCTTGGTCTGCCTCTGCGTCCTGGGACCCTACCCTCTAGTATTGTTCTTTCCAAGCCATCGTGACGCTTGATGTGACCAAAGTATGTAATTGATCTGTATAGTATGTTGTTTATCATCCAATTCTCTCTCTATATATAGTGTTACCTGTGTTTCTATAAGTTATTGTTTATTGCTTACTAAACTCGCGCATGTGGTGCCGAGGCCCTCATTGTAAGCAAAGAATAATAACACTGCGACCTACAAGGCATGTCGTAAGAGGCGGTTTAGGTAAGGGCCTAGGGAAGCTACAATAGTAAATAAAAAGCGTCGCAGAAATCTGAAGTGTTGGCCTACTTGTAGGCGCATAACTGGCACAACGTACAATCGCTCTTATGCTTGGATCACATATAAATCATAAAGAGTGGTTAACAAGTGGTCGATATGGAGCGTTCAAAGAAGAAGAAGCTTACAAAACCTACGTCAGAGCACTCAAAGCTCACCAATTGCTGCTCAGTCTCCCTCAGCAGATGTCGAAGGGAATGCATACTAATTGTTCATGCAGTTCACTAACTCCTCCTTCTACACATTAAACATCCACATCTGCATGTATTATCTGTCATTCCAAACTCCTTAAATTGTTATATTTTTTCATTGTCAGCTGTAGTATATTCATTTAAACATTCCAAACTCCTTAAATTGCTATATTTATTCATTGTCAGCTGTAGTATATTCATTTAAACATTCCAAACTCCTTAAATTGCTATATTTATTCATTGTCAGCTGTAGTATATTCATTTAAACATTCCAAACTCCTTAAATTGCTATATTTATTCATTGTCAGCTGTAGTATATTCATTTAAACATTTCAAACTCCTTAAATTGCTATATTTATTGTCATTGTCAGCTGTAGTATATTCATTTAAACATTCCAAACTCCTTAAATTGCTATATTTATTGTCATTGTCAGCTGTAGTATATTCATTTAAACATTCCAAACTCCTTAAATTGCTATATTTATTCATTGTCAGCTGTAGTATATTCATTTAAACAGCAGATCACCGAGAAACTGAACGACGTCTATCCCCATCCATCTCCAACTTCTCAACGATCGATGCTATTGGCAGAAGTTTGCTTTCATTGACACCAAAACTCACATTTTCAGGACAATAGATCCAAATACACTTGAATCCTCACTTTGATAGACTTTGATAAACGACATCGACTTATACTGCAACATGAAGTTTGTAACCTTGAAAGGCATCGATTTAGAATGAGTTACACTGTAAACAGTTACAAACAGCAATTGGATGACAGCAGTAAAGGCCTCAACCTTAATCCTCCTACTAGAATTAATTGTTCTGGATGTTCCCTTCTGCTCTTCAACGACCCTACTCTGCGTTCTAGCTAGAAAACAGCAACTCAACCTATCTCAAAGATGCGCAGACGCATCTGTCTATACACATCAATATTTGTTTTGTAATAGTTTTTCAAGTTATGGTAAAGTAAGTAAAGTAAAAATAAGGTTTTTATACTGCAGGCACATTAGGAATACCATTTTATAGTATTAGTAGACCAGTATTTCTTTCTTAGTTAAATTATTTAGGTCTACTGTGATTCCTGTACTGACCTGCCGTTGTGAAAGTTGGAAATCAACAAATAAAACGCCCGAGTGGTTACCGGGGTCCAAATTTGGGGTGTAAAGAATAGAACCACTGTTACCTGCCACGCATGTTGTAAGAGGCGACTAAGGAGGTTTGGCTGAAATCGGATGCATGTGTCCTAAGCATGTAGAAGTCTATGCGTTTAGGGGCCTATCAAACCAATATGCAACGTATACACGTTCTTGGCAAAGATCAAACATATCACAAAGAGTGATTAAAATTGGTCATAAAGAACGAATGCAAAGAAGAAGAAGAAGAACAAATAAAATTTATAAGAAACTGGACAGCTTTGAGAATAAATGTCTCCGAAAATTAATAAAAGTAAAATGAAGTAATTTCGTTTCGAACAATACAGTAAGAGCAATACAATAGAACACAGCAACAGTCCGTATCAAATATTATAAGGAAACGAAGGTGGAAATATTTAGGTCATGTTCTTAGATCAGACGAAAAGAGACTAAATCGACATGTTCTTATGTGGTCCAGTTGGGAAAAGAAAACGTGGAAGACCTAAGACCACTCTTCGAAGAACAATTCAACAAGAAAGTAAACTATTGGAGGTGATGTTGTGAAGGAAGACAGTGGTGGTTTTGCCGTGACTACAAGCAGTCTCACTATGGAAATCATGGCGGTTACCAAAGCGATGATTTGGCTAGAATCACAGACTTTTATCCATGCATGTTTTCTCAGTGACTCAATGAGTATGCTCAGGAAGATTGAAACAGGATGGGCTAGGAGACATTGGATAGAATCGCTGGGGAGGTCTAAGCTGACAAAGATCAGTTTTATTTTTGTACCAGGGCATGCAGGTGTAAGGGGAATGAACGTGCGGATAGGCTTGCAGGTATGGCTGCTGTCCAAAGCGGACGAGCAATGGACCAGGCTGATATTATAAATTCCTTAAGGGAGAGAGGGCGTGTACATGATTCACGTAATAGCGGTGCATCCACAACACTAACCAGACTGCAAGAACTCAAAGTTAAGTGTGGTGTAGCTCGACAAGAACGCTATGCTGGCAGACAAAGAAGAATTGTAAACCAACAAAGAACCGGTGTCGTTAGTCGCCACACGCTGATGGACATACTGAGGGAGAGATCGGAGCACTTATGGACTAATTTGTTCGACGTGCAGTGATGGTGATCCGACGACTAAACTAAACTAAAAATCATACAAGATTAAACACGCTTCTATAGTAACCAGATGCCGTGGAAATAAGTTGGTTCGATGTCAACTTGTGCCTCAAAACATTTTCTGTAGGATCACGGTACACGGTTTGACTACTTTTCTCCAATCCTGTTTGTCTCACAGCGTATGGTCAAGAAGAGATTTCTAAAATTGGCCCGTGTGTGCGCTTCGTAGATAGTGTCTTTCGTCGACTGTTATCTCTTAGGTCCATCTTTTGCGTGGCCGGCCTTTTGCTTTGTACCCATTGTATCGGAACATAATTGATCTTTGACGTGCTCTGTCTGTTGATAATCTGCTTACGTGGCCGAACCATTTAGTTTGTTGTTTCTTGGTGAAGTCTAGTACTGATGTTGTACCCACTTTTTCCTGATCTTTTCATTTCTCAACAGGTCTCTTCTTGTTACCACCAGCATTCTGCGTAGACATCCTGTTTATTCTTTTCTGTTTTAGTCATTCTCCATGTTTCTGATCCATACAGTAGAACCGTTTAGTGACGCAGAATCGGCATGCATGCTGATAGTTCCCGTGGCTAGCTGGTTAAATAAGCTAATTCTTTACTTGGGAATATAAATTACAAGTCAATCTTAAATCGGAGTAAGACTCGCACGAATGATGAGGGACACTAGTGATAATGAAAGAAAGCTTTCAGGCAAAAATCAGTAAGAGGTGGCATATTAGGAGCCATGATAACATCTGAATTCAAAGCAGGTGAACGTAAAAAAAAATCTTCTTCTTCTCTTCCACCATTTATTTCTTTATAGAAGTGTTAAAGAGGGGGAAGGACGTAGTTATCTTGTTTGTGCTTGTTTTAAGGCACTTTGTGTCGCCCGTCTGCCCAGCGTGTTCGTAGCGCGTTGGACTACGGGTGACTATCCTCTGTGTGCGCGGGTTCAATTCCGCGGATGGCAGAAAAAGCCACAGATTCCCCAGATTTACGGTGTTCGTGGCACCGAACCGAAGGGTTACGATGTCCATGGCACTGAGCCGAAGAGCTGAAAAGCACAAGTGCTTCTGGATCGAAAAAAAAGGCACTTTGAAAGCTGATATTCATTTTTGTAAGGCTGTTCTTGATGCCATCGCTCCATCTTTTGAGTGGTCTTCCTCTTGATTTGTACTAATTATACTGTTTTTCTGCGTGGCTCTCTGTAGTAGACTATAATCGGAAATTATTGTCAGGTGTCCAAAAACCATTAAAAAATATAAAGAAATATAATAGCTAGTAATAATGGTGTCACCAAAAAGTATTCGGATTTTTGGAAGACGGGAAACAGCTATAACATTGTAAGGACCAGTGGCGGCTCGTCATTAAGGGTCATTGGGGTCGGGCCCCACCAAAAATAAATTGCAACGTGTACTTATTACGTTATAAATTAAAATATAACCTAACCCAAAACCATGATATTTCCGAAAATGTGTGTCTGGCCCCACCAACAAAAATGAGCACGAGCCGCCACTGGTAAGGACAAATAATAAAATGATGTTAAGTGTGTCCAAATTTTAAATAACCTTATAAAACGTAACTATTTAACCCATTTAAACTTGTCTAACAATTACTTCATGCCTGCATCAAAATAATTTGAAGATCAAGCTAAATAGAACGATACTCAATTATGTTGTCAGTGTGTACCTTATTTTAGCAAATCTTAATTTGATAATTTTCATGCTTTTAATTAATTGACTGATTTTAGAAAGTAAATGTAATATATTTTGAGATTTATCTTCCTATAATTTCCCTTTATAGCAACTTGCATGAGTACATTATCAGCTTCTAGTTGACATACATCTGTCTTAAATTAGTTACTCCTTTCTACTGTGAAGTGTGTTTGGTCAGATCGAGCGATGCACAATTGTAACAACTGCTTGTCGTCTGATCTAGTTCCAGTCTTGCCTTAAGTGCTTATGAAACATATATATATATATATATATATATATATTAATTATTCATTTCTTGCTTGCTTATGTAATTTATATGTCCTTTTTCGTATTTACAGACAGTCAATTAGCAAGTATTTTACTGTGACAACTTCTGAGTTTTCGCTTGTCTCTCCAAACTTTCAGCTCATCCCTAAGTCTCTCTTCCAAAAATTCTGCACCTTTTGGTAATGGTGTTTTCAATATATCTCGATCATCAGCCAGTTTTTCCCATTTGCTGAGACCGATAGAAAAGTTATTCATTGAGGCCGTGTAGACATCTTTATATCTGAGCAGTGGTCTGCATTGGTGCCTCTTCCCCTTCGAAAGTTCACAGAACAACATTTGTTTTGGAATGCGGCCATTGTCCATTCTTCGCACATGCCCTAGCCATCTAATGTAATATTATATATAAACCTGCCTTTGTCTAAAACGCAAATTTACTTAGTAGTACAGCAGCTTCCCCAAGGTTTTCTCCAGATCTAATCTGGTCTGATTACTTTCTATTAGTACGTTTCCGTACATCACCTTGTATAGTAGGGGATTAACGCATCTTTACATCGAGGCGCGCACCTTTCAACCTAAGGACGAACATTTTATTGGTTATATCAGAGCGTGTAGGAAAAAAAGACATGAGAAACAAGACTTAATTTATTTTGGAGAATCAGTGAAACATATATAGGATAACGTTACCATGTAACGAGCAAAGTTAATCCGATACAGTGGATACAAAGCAAATGGTAGGTCATGCAAAAGGTGGACCTCAGATATAACAGAAGCAACGACCCTGTCTATGAAGCGCATACAAAAGCCGGTTCTAGAGATCTCTTATTATCCTGATGCTGTGAGGCAAAACAGAATTGACGAAAAGAGGGTAATGTCATTCATTTAAGAATTGTGCTGTTTGTCAACTTTCCCAACTTTTTTTAATTTCATAATTTACCATCTGAACGTAATGTAATTCGTTGATACAAAGAAATAACAGTATGTGATTAATAAACAATATTAAACTATTCAGCTTTATTTGGAACATCCATACTCACCTTCTACTTCTTCAAACCTCAAGGAATGTTGAGTTTTCACTCGTTTTCTTATACATGTATAAGAGCAGAGGGGAATCCTTTTCTTCACATTTCAACTCCCAACATAGCACATGTTTTCAATCAATTTCTTTCAGCTCTTCTTCTCTCCTACCATCCCTTCCATGTTTTTACATATCCTTTTAATATCAACATCCAGCTCCCATCTCAATGTATGTCTAGGCATTTCCCTTCTCCTCTTTCCCTGTCGGTTCCAAAACAGTTCGTGTCTTGCAATGCTTCCGGTCGGTTTTCTCAGTGTGTCGCCATAGCCTCTTCCTTAGCTCTTTCTCCACTGATATCTGTTTAGTTCTTTCTCTGAGTTCCTCATAATCTTATCATACCATCTCAGCACCTCTTCTTCTTCTTATTCTTCTTTTGTCGTCACACTGCTACCGGGTTGTTGCACAGTGTCGTGGTTTTCTGTTTTTGTCTTGCGCTGTTCTGGTGGCTTGTGTGATTGTTATCTTTGCTCTTTCACAGGATTCTGTTATGCCATCTAACCATCTTTTCCTTGGTCTTCCTCTTGCCTTCTTTCCCGATATTCTGTTGTAGAAGACTCTGTATACTGTGGAGTTTGGATGCATTCTTATTAAGTGGCCAATCCACTTCATTCTTTGTTTCTCAGCACCTCTATTCTTCGTAAATATCCATTTATGAAGAGGGAAGAGTACCTGCCTTGTTTTTTTTTTTGCGGACCCAGAAGATTCCAACAGAGTTAGGTGAGTAGTGCTATACATAGAGTTGTATAATTGATACAAATACAATTCAAAATCCTGTATAGATTTCAGCACCAATTGTAATCTAAATGTAACCAATTGTAATCAATTGTAAACTAGGGTGGTCGCTGAGAAATTGAAGAACATTCCTTCTATTGTCTATTCCCAGGTGGAAGATGTAGTTGACTGTCCACTCTTGCCGTAAAGCGTAGGGGTGGGAGCTTTAATTTGCGTTCTAGGCACAGATGAGTCGCTCTTGTTGTGTTATATCCGTGTTTATGTAGTGTGATCTTGATATTGTCTATCCATATTTTCTTGGTCTTCCCTTAGCTCTAGTACCCGATCTCTGTTTATTGTATGCTGTTATTGGTGGTTGGCTATTTTTCATTCTCATTATATGTTCAAACCACTGCATTTGTTGTCTTTCGATGTATTCGGTGCATGAAGTTATGCCCACTCTGCTTCTGATGTCCTCATTTGGTAGTCTGTCTTTCCTGGTGACTCCCACTGCCTTCCTCAAGCATTTCATTTCACACGTGGTGAGCTTTCTGTGATGTGTTGCTGTAAGAGACCAAGTTTGGCACTGTTAACAAATTGTTGGTACGAAAATACTTTTTATCATCTGTCTTTTCACTTCCATCTTGATCTTTGGGTGTTGTAGTAATAGTACCAGCTGGTAGGTCACATTCCTTCTATCCATCTAAAATCCACGACGATCAGTGATGTTGGTGTAGGCATGTCTGATCTCTGATTATAACATAGCACATTAGAACAGAGTGATGTTTCAGAGCTTCCTTTACAATCTCAGATAGCTGGTAGACAAAGAGTGCAATGTCGGTCATCTCCTGCAGAGGAGACATTGCTAGGACTCTCTTACAACCTTAGAGGAATGTTGAAGATAAAAGTGGTTGACTTTCTACGAGTAGGCAAGTAGTATGTCTTCAACAGGTTCCATCCCAGCGGAGATCATGTCGTTCCTTACACTGTTAGCCATTCATTATCATCAGGTGCGTCTCCGCATTTAAGGTTGGCTGCAATGAATCTCCAGCATCCTATGTCTTTCCCCTTGGTGTTGCACTCTGCCACACTATATCCTGTCCATTTCTTTAAATTTCCCTTATCTCTTGGTCTTCCTCTTGCTTTTCAACTTTCCCCTCTAGTAAAGATTTTATCAAGGTGTCATGCCTTTTTATGTGTCCAAAATGCTTGTCTGAATTTTATTGCTCTTAATAGTTGTTTCTTCATGTCTAGTTTTCCTAAAACTTGTTTATTTGTCTGTTTTTAGCCATTACACATTGCAAAAATGGAGCTGGATGCTTGAGGGACAGAGAGAGGAGTGTGTAACCACAGGAAACATTAGTGTGCATATCCTTCGACATCTGTTGGAGAAGACTAATCATGTATGGGTCTATCCGGTGTACTGTGACATCATCTCAGCAACAAATAACTGTTAGGCAGATGAATCTGCTACCTTCTTCTTCTTCGAACGCTCCATATCGACTACTTGCTAACCACTTTGTGTGATCCGAGTCTAAGAGCGATTGTACATTGTGACAGCTATGCGCCTACAAGTGGGCCGGCACATCCTATTTCTGCAACACTTTTTATTTACTGGGGTAGCTTTCCTAGGCCCCTACCTCATTTGCCTCTTACGACATGCCTTGTAGGTCGCAGTGGTACTATTCTTTGTTTCCTTGCGGGCCCAGGCACCACACTGGCGTGTATCTGCAACCAAGTTGCTCTACATACAAGTCAAGCAAATCTGCTTCCTAACACTAATTTCTTGTAAGAAACACATATCACATCTACACCTTAGTACTTCAACTGTACATACCACAATCTAAATACATATTAATATAGCAATGAAATGAAAATTGTGGCATATCCTATGGGACGTAGCCATCAACCACAGTAAACTAGTCATTGATTTTCTAGGCACCACTTATACATTCAGTAGTTTGCCATTGCTTTCCGAATAGTGAGGTCTATTTGTACCTTTTGTAAAAATCCCATGGAAATGAATTTGCTTCCAAACTTGCCCACCGTGGGATTTGAACCAGGTATGCTTGGGTCTGTGATCGCTCTCACTATTGCTTGAGCTACAGACACTCACAAAACAAAACAAAACAACTAATATAGCAATACAAAACAAAATAACACACATTTTTTAAAAATAAATTTTTATTGCTGCTCTGAATAGTGCTTTTTTCTCAAACTTTGGTATCTTTTACAAGAAAACCATGGCAGGGAAAGTTTGTATGTGCAATATGTAATGGCATAAAGTGAATTTTATTTCTGATAAGGACACTGCTGTAATACATATTTATTTTAGTAAAAATTGAACAATAAAAAAAAAGACAATATATTTATTACTTTAAACAAATAACAAGGTAATTTTCTGTTAATTTGTTTAATGAAGAACTGAATATAATCCATGTCTATGTAGTAGGTGGATTATTTATAGGAGCACAGTAATTTTCTGAAAGCTGCAAGGGTCAGTGACAGAGTACTTATATAGTAGTACATGTAAGGATTCTAAATTTCTCATCAACTCAGAAAATCTAAGTTTTAATGTACGAGTCACTGAAGGATTGGTTGTACAGGTAGTTGAACACTGCTCACTGGTGCTCAACTCCAGCCAACGGCTATAATTGATTGGATCATCAACATTGCACTTGAGTGAGTAACCATGTGTGCCGCAATCTCTTTCTTATGCAGGAAATTTCACTGAAAGTGCATGAGCTCTGTAGCACTGGTGCTCAACTCCAGCCAACTGTTATGATTGATTGATTGATTGGATCATCAACATTGCACTTCAGTGAGTAACCATGTGTGCTCTGATCTCTTTCTTACACATGAAGATCTCAGTGGCAGTGTATAAGCTCTGTAGCGCCGGCAAGGGTCCCAGATGTAATTTAAAAGATTGTGAAATGTTTTGAATGAGATGTTTTACGGGAATATTATTTATTAATTTGCCTGGGCAGCAGCTTTCCAGCTTGTCTTCTCGATTTTTAACTGCCAAGTGTTCTTTTACATGCTCAACTAGAACGCTGGACCTACGTTTCATCATCCATCTCCGATAAGACTAGGAACTCAATCTCACATACACTGAGATCAGATATCTTGGTAAATATACCCCAATGACTCCACCAGGGAGCGAGCTGAGTACCTTTAGAACGAGAAGTAAGCACCTAACTTTCATGCCACACCTGATATCACTACTAATGATATCACACCAAAGTTGGAAATATAAAATGACATGATATCAAAACTCATAACTAAACTCAACACAAGTTACAATATATCAAATAATTCTAGCAAAATAAATATTGCGACTTGATTGACATTTTACAACTAAATATAACCTGACTTTGACAAATTTTCAATGACTTATCAGAAAAAAGTGCACCTTTAACCCATACCATTTGGTTTGTAAAGCGCAGCAAACAAAGCTGAACAAATAAAATTCCTTTTTACTTCAAATTTCATAGCCAAATTATCAACACTGTTGGAAACATCAAGTGGATCTGATAGTATCCGGTAGTTGATATTCTTTTAAAAAGCCAAGCAGAAGCAGTATTTGACAAAGAAATGTTTAAGCTTATCATAGTGCATTCCATGCTTGAGATCATTTTAAAACAGATTGGATGAATTGAATAGATACTGTGGTTACGGAAAAGAGTAAATTTTTAACACAAGAAGCAGAAATGTAAGGGCAATAGCTGGAATGTAACTGCATAAGTTAGCAATATGTGGTAAGAATATCACAAATTTATTACAAGGAAACAAAACATATATATATATTCTTGTTGCAACATATTCAATCTCAAACAACTACAAAAAACAAGTCCCAACTTAGACATGTTTTCAGTCAAATATGGAACAGAAAGGTAACACAGAAAACATTACTAAATATCTACAATCAAAGTTTAGCTTGAACATAATAACTATTATACAATGGGGAAGTCAGAAAATAATCTTCCCTACTCTACATTTTATAATTTATTTGTACGGAAACAGACGTATCTCAAGAGGCTGCACATGTACTTTATTTTTCAACAGTCATCCAGGTGACTTGTTCATGTGGAAATTTTCCTTCCTCAACAAATATCCTTCAATAGACTAAAGTAAAACTGGCATCTTTTCCGAAACAGAAATCATGGAGCAGACTATAGTAAAATCGTTTTCTATTGTCGCACATAATTCATAGCATGGACTGTATTAAAATAAATTTTCCTTCCCTAAACAAAAATCTTTCAATAGACAGAGGTAAAACTAGTATCTTTTCCTAAACAGAAGTCATGGAGCAGACTACAGTAAAACCAGTTTCTTTGTTGCATATAAGTCATAGGGCAGACTGCAGTAAAACCAGTTTCTTTGTTGCATATAAGTCATGGGGCAGACTGCAGTAAAACCAGTTTCTTTGTTGCATATAAGTCATAGGGCAGACTGCAGTAAAACCAGTTTCTTTTGTCCCACATAATTCCTAGCAAATACCACAATAAATCAGTTTTTTTATTCTACTACAAACAACTCTTGAAATCGACTACAGTAAAACTATAGTTTCTCTCATCAAAAGTAATTCCTGGGAAAGATTAAAGTAAGTTTTTTTAATTAAGCAGAATTTCTGGGACAGACTGGTGTTCTTTAGTCACATTATAATTTCTGGGACAGACTTGTGTTCTTTAGTCACATTATAATTTCTGGGATAGACTAGTGTTCTTTAGTCACATTATAATTTCTGGGACAGACTTGTGTTCTTTAGTCACATTATAATTTCTGGGATAGACTGGTGTTCTTTAGTCACATTATAATTTCTGGGACAGACTTGTGTTCTTTAGTCACATTATAATTTCTGGGATAGACTGGTGTTCTTTAGTCACATTATAATTTATGGGATAGACTGGTGTTCTTTAGTCACATTATAATTTCTGGGATAGACTGGTGTTCTTTAGTCACATTATAATTTCTGGGATAGACTAGTGTTCTTTAGTCACATTATAATTTCTGGGATAGACTAGTGTTCTTTAGTCACATTATAATTTCTGGGATAGACTGGTGTTCTTTAGTCACATTATAATTTCTGGGATAGACTGGTGTTCTTTAGTCACATTATAATTTCTGGGATAGACTGGTGTTCTTTAGTCACATTATAATTTCTGGGATAGACTGGTGTTCTTTAGTCACATTATAATTTCTGGGATAGACTAGTGTTCTTTAGTCACATTATAATTTCTAGGATAGACTTGTGTTCTTTAGTCACATTATAATTTCTGGGATAGACTAGTGTTCTTTAGTCACATTATAATTTCTGGGACAGACTTGTGTTCTTTAGTCACATTATAATTTCTGGGACAGACTTGTGTTCTTTAGTCACATTATAATTTCTGGGATAGACTGGTGTTCTTTAGTCACATTATACTTTCTGGGATAGACTGGTGTTTTTTAGTCACATTATAATTTCTGGGATAGACTGGTGTTCTTTAGTCACATTATAATTTCTGGGATAGACTGGTGTTCTTTAGTCACATTATCATTTCTGGGATAGACTAGTGTTCTTTAGTCACATTATAATTTCTGGGATAGACTAGTGTTCTTTAGTCACATTATAATTTCTGGGATAGACTGGTGTTCTTTAGTCACATTATAATTTCTGGGACAGACTTGTGTTCTTTAGTCACATTATCATTTCTGGGATAGACTGGTGTTCTTTAGTCACATTATCATTTCTGGGATAGACTAAAGTAATACTAGTTTCTTTTGTCACATAAATATCTTGTGTAGACTGTAGCAATATTAGTGTTGTTCGTCACACATAATTCCAACATATCTCAATCATATATCATATTAGTTATATTTTCCATGAGATAAAAATACATTATTGACAATATAACTAAAATACACTAGATCTTCATGAACTCGGAAATGGTACAACAATACAATTTAAAATATTGCTAGTGTGATGACTAAAGGATATTCTATATCATTTTTATTTTGTATGCTGCCAATTACATTTAGAATATGTCTTATGTTGGTGATATGAGAAACAGTAAGACCAAGCCAGTAACAATTCATAATTTTAAGATGGGGATATATTGGCACAATAGCAGATATATATCATAAGTATTGATCGCACAAAATGCAATTACAAAAATTATTTCGTATGTTATTTAAAATAAATCTAGGAAAGATTAAGAGTTTGAGTTTTAAATATCTTCATTGCACTCCGGATGTATCCACAGGTGCCCCGATCTTATTCGCAATATCTCCAACAACATCCAGTGACAGACCGTACCAGTTTGAATTTTAATGAGCCTACTCATGTACCTGTTGTGCTGTTCTTTTCTGGTCACTCCAATCTTCAATCCCAGCTCTTGCAATCTAGTAGCTGATGTGGATTGGTTTAAATGAAAATTCTCTTTGCGGCTACACTCTATGAGGCCATTCAGAATGTCAGCTCTATCCATTGGCATGCCACTTAATATGGTCGCAGATCCAGCCAGTCTGCTCTCTTATTGCTAATGACACTCATGTGCCCCAGAACGAAGAGAAAGTGTACCATCTTAATCAAATGATAGATTATAAAAATACAATGAACTACTAAAATGTCCAATGATGATGTGCTTAAAGATGTCACAGTACAGAGAAAAACTTATGAATGTTGGAAATAGGCAGTCCTCATTTTTTCGAGCATGTAAAGAGAAAGAGAGCTAAAGAGAAAGAGAGCTTTAGAACACATAGTGAAAACCGGTAAAATGCATTGGAAACAAGACAGAGAGAGGAAATTTTAGACTGCCTAGTCTGGCTTCATGGCAAGAAGAGTGTTGACATTCAAATTTATAGTCTGTATTAAGGACAGGCATTTGTGCAGATCCATGATCCCCTATCCCAGCCAGCATGGCAGCACATGATGATTATACAAATTATTATACTGGAAATTTTCTGGAATAATATGTGGACAACTGAATATAATCAATGTCTATGAACTTAAGACTGCCGTATAAGTTTTTAGTTTCATTCAGATAACTATGTGCTGAAGTCGGCAATACTTGGGACAGAAGGTGCACCAGAAACCATAGTATCGTGCATCTCTCTTATGATTATACTGTCCAACAAATCTTATGCTGTCAATCAACCTACCAAACCATTAGTTAACTCGTTACATTAAAAACTACACCGCATCAGTGATGAGCTCCAGACAAGTTAACTTCATAATGAGAAAAAATCTGATGGCATAATCATATAAATAGCGATTGCAGGAAGAACGAGGATAACTGAAAATGTCAGCGCATATATACAATAGCTCTGGCAACTATTAACAACTTGTCACAGAAGTTTGGGTACCAGATTTCAGTAAAGTGACTGGAGAATTGACTGTACAGGGGAATGAACACAAACAACTGGTGTGCACATCCATCCAGCTGGTGTGCAAATCCATCCAACTAACATGTATATTCGCTGACTATTCTTCTGCCAATGATACCATTCTAAAATCTTCAACAAATTTAATAACTGAAATATTCATTTTGAAAACAGTTAATTAGAGAAGATATATCGCCTGCATGTTACCGGGGCTACAAGAGAAGAAAAGAATAGTGACACTGCGACCTACAAGGCATGTCGTAAGAGGTAATTGAGATATGGGACTTAAGGAAGCTACCCTATTAAATAAAAAGCATTGCAGACATCAGATGTGCTGGCCTACTTGTAGGCGCATAACTGGCATAATGTACAATCGCTCTTAGGCTTGGATCACATATAAATCACGAGTGGTTAACAAGTGGTTGATATGGAGCATTCAAAGATCTTGTTAAGTATCAGATATGATCATAAAATAATAATTTAGCATAGAATTAAGTATTTAATATTTCATGAATCTGCAGAAATATGTCGGTGATGTTGAGTTCACAAAACAAGAGGCAATCATAATTTCAATAACAAAAGAATGAAAGGGCTGCTGTTGAATTGGAACTAAAGGTGATAAGTACATAAATAAGGGCAGTTTTGTGAGAAGTATTTAACACAGAAATATGCAACAACAATAAAAACTACCATATCAACCGCAAGGCTCTCACAAAAGCACAATAAAATTAACAAATTAACTCTTAGTGTACCATGTTTTTAGAATCCATTTGGTTTTAGAATAAAAAATGCCATTTAGTGTGGCTCCTGGTAAAAAGCGCCAACCCAAAGCCACATAATGTGGCGTTTAGTCCACTAGGAGCTAAATTAAAACATTGCTACAAGAATATGACATAAAAAACCAGACAACTGTATATCGAAAACTGGGCCGACGTCCTGGAATAACTGGAAAGTCAGATTGGGAACACACCACAACATGTGACATCGACACAACTAGCTACTGTGTCAGAAGACCAATAAGGATGAAACACAGATGGCAAGGGAACCAGCTAAGACACACATAAGTCAACGGTGAATGAATCAAAAATAAATACATCAAAAGAAGTAGGACACTTTTGTGACAGTTAAAGTTCTGTACTGTCAGGCTAAAATTTGTAGAATTTTAATAAGGGCAGGGATAAAAAAAAAAAAGTTAAGTGAAACATCTTTAGTATATGATAAACCCCACCCAATATCAAATTCATAGCACATAAAAATGAAGGATACATCAAGAGATAATTCATTTATGTTCATATAAGTAGGACCAATCCTGAGAGTAAATGAACAAATATAAATAGATTAATAAACACATTGTCAAACAACAGTTAAGTAACAGATTCAACCACATCTGCAAATGAATATGTATCGTGCAGGCACTACTATAACATAACATTGATATATAAATATATCTTATTAAATACAGCAGTATCAAAATTGAAGAATGATAAGTGGATTTGGAATATGAATACATATTTTATCGCTATCAATAAGGCGTTAACAGGTGAGAAAACAAGAGAAAATAATTGACTTCGACAAAAACAGTTCATCCAACCATAACCAACAAAATAAAACATTAACTCATATGCCAGACAGTGTCGTCTCGTGGTAGAGAGAGAGAAGATATAGTAATCAATTTCTCATGGGTAAGGTGAGTAAATGGACTTTGGGATGGCTGCTGCAGCGGAGGAGAGAGCATGAATGGGAATGCCCAATGTGCCATGATGTTGATCTCATAACATAACCTCATTTTTACAAAAGAAAGTAACAACAAATTAAATGGTTTGGCCACATATGCAGATTACCAACAGACAGTGTGCATTAAAGAGCAATTTTACTCTAATACAGTGGATACAAAGCAAAGCAAAATGCTGGCCACACAAAAGGTGGACATCAGAGATAACAGAGGCGATGATAGACACTGTTTATGAAGCGCAAACAAATGCCTGTTCTAGAAAGCTCTTTATATACTGATCCTGTGAGGCAAAACAGGAACGGAGAAAAGAGGAAAAAAATGTATTGTTATCAAAATTATCATTTCTGTCTTTTCTAACCAATTATCTTCATATTCATCATCATCAAGTAGCGTGTCCCTTTCGGAACTTGGCTCCAATGACAGCATTCCCGAAAAACTCTTTTGTGCAAGTTGACCGCGTCAGCAGCAGTCATTCTCAGATCGTCAATGACATCCTGCACCCACCATTTTCTAGGTCTTCCTCTCGTTCTTCTTGCAGGCACCATTCCTTCAAAATTAATTTCTCCAGGCACTCACGCTCGTTGATGTGTCCGACCTATTAAATTTTCCTTGTTTTTATGCTTTGTAATAGCCAACTCTCTTTAATATCAGGCTGTTGCAGAACAGAAGCGTTTGTTCTTTTCTCTGTCCACATATTCTAAGTTCTCTTCTTAGCATTTGCAATCAAAGGCATTAATGATCTTCTCTGCCGCTTTGTCAATGTTTCATCATATTACAGATAAAGTTAATAGTAGGATCAACTATATCACAGAGAAGAAAAGGTTAGTAAATAGATGATGTTTAAAGAAAAGTAAATAACAATCCTGAATGTTTCATAACAGAAGAAAAGAAACTTTCTTTAACACTAAAAAGATTAGAAAGACATTGTATGGAGATACAAACATACTGTATAAGGCCTTAAATGTATAAAACATAAAAACAATACAACATGTAGCTACATTTATATATATATATATATATATATATATATATATATATATATATATATATATATATATATATATATATATATATATATGATTTATTTTATATCGTAACACAGAGGGAAGCAATCAACAGTTGAAGCTGCTTCTATAACTGTGTTTGAATACAGAGGCAAGATTCAACAAGTAAGTAATATTATGGCAGTATCATATATCTAAACGTTATTTGTTCTAAGCTTAAAGTCAGATGAGATAAACAAGCATGTTTTCTCTTCCTGATTTCAAAGTTACAAACTACATCACATTTATTAAAAAAATGTTTTAAACACTCTACATTTAAGCACTCAACCTTAACAAAGAAGCCCGGTTTAAAAATGCCACGCTTATGTACAGTTTGAGAGTGTCAAGTGAGATATTCAACAGTCTACAGCGGAGACATCTGATAGAATTAAATTCATTCAAGTAACAAAAAGATTGAAAGAGCAATCATATGTTCTCACTGATCTACAATCTAACAGCTTAGTTTTGATTGAGACATATTATCTACATTAAGCGGTGATATGTCAGACACATACATCATCGATATTGCCAGTTTTCAGCGCCAGTTTTTCGATTTGGGTCCAAACTTGAAGCAAAGCTTTTTTGGGTAGTTTTTATCCTTAGGAAGATTTGCAAAGTAGCCTTCCAACCGTGAATACCTGAAATACAAGAAGGAAAATGATAGCTATTTATCATGAGGCAAATGAAGTAACACTTTTACAAACTACAAACCTGAAACATTCAATTTTGCTCATTATGATCTGATTTGTCCAGCCTGAATTGCTTGATACTGAATTGCCTGAATCGCGACTCCACTCTATTTTATATATATATATATATATATATATATATCATCAGCTCGCACAGCCAGAGGAACAAAAGGCAGAGACAATAAATTTCCACAAAATTCAATCTGGTGCCTTTCTACTTCTAACCTAATACTATGCATATCTTTCAACTCTGCTACAAAATTATTCCACCATGTTCCCTAGGTCTTTTCTTCCACTTTCCTTGTGGTATCCATCTACTGCATAGTACGTCTTGGCCGCTTTTCTTTTCTCATCCTGTGGACATGCCTGATTCATCATTAGTGTTTTTGTTTATTTATTTATTTCATACCTTTTAGTTCTTGAAATCTGCTATTGCTAATCTTATCCTCCCAGGTATATCAAGGAAGTTGTCTATGAAGTCTCCCCTCGAATCCTCTTAACATATTTTCTATTTACTTATTTGTCCAGATGTACAGTCAAGGTCATTATATTTCGCCTACTTACCGGACACTACAGACACTTAAATAGACTAGGAATAAGTCAAACAGCTATCTGCCAGTGTCAGCAGGTGGAACTGACACCGAAGCATGCCCTGTAAGACTGTCCTATCCTAGGTGAGCTGAGAAACAGCATGTGGCTACACCCAGTCACCTAAAAACTAAGCTTTTCGAAAAAATGATAGACATGAAGCTGACTGCACAGTTTGTGGTCCACAGTAAATTAACTCTTTCCACGCACGGTTATTTCCTCAATTTTTTAAAAAAGGTTAATTCAAGGTAGGTAAAAAAAACAACAATTTACAACCAAAACAATCATAATTGCTCGTCAATAAATAAACATAAATAATCTTATTAAATACTAATTTTAAGAAAACTGGACAACCTATTAGAATAACAAGATTAAAAAGTAGTATAAGTAAAACAGTAGAAGTAAAACTAGAAAGAATTCTTATAAGGGAATCAACTCTAATGGCGCAGTGTACGGCGAATGGCGTTCAACTGACTTCCGCTGTGGCGTAGTGTGCAGCGAAAAGAGTGGAAAGAATGAAGCGCATGACCAAAGATCACTGAAGAAGAAGATATACAGTTTATCTAGTAGACTGACAGTATTCCTAACAGTCTACTGATAAAATAAAAAAAACAGTGTTCTAGTAAAATCTAGAAAGACCAAAGGCTAGCATAGAACCCCAATAATGCATGTTGTAGCAAGATGTACTGCAGTGACAGGTACTTAACCCCTTCACCCTTCTGAGCCGATATAATGGCTCACAGTATTTGTTATGATGCAAAACCAGTATACTGGATAATTCAGTATACATTGCATTATAAGTGCGCCCGAATCTACAAAAAAAAATTACAGAGTGCAAAGGTTAACATTGTGCAACAAAAGCCGGTTAAAAATAAACAGATGCACAAAACAATAACAGTAGCATCTAAAAGATATTTTACATCCCTTAATAGGCTTACCTGAGCGATCTACTAAGTTTTTCATATGTCATCTGCTTCTTGTTTTTCTTCTTCTCTCCCCATAAACGAGCCACTTCCGTTGAGTTCTTGACATGGAAAACTCCATCTTCTTTACTTATCCAATCAATGATACCTTGACTGTCTATACTGTGAAGAAGATCCCGAATGAACTCCCATAGATGGAGAACATTAGATACTAAAGAAAAATAAGAGATAATACAGAAATAAGTACAGCATCTTGAGGCAAAAGTATCTTCTTCGAATGCTCCTTATCGACCACTTGTTAAACCACTCATTGTGATTTGCATGTGATCTGAGTCTAGCAGCGATTGTTAGTTGTGCCAGTTATGCACCTACAAGTAGGCCAGCACATCCGATTTCTGTGATACTTTTTATTTACTAGTGTAGCTTCCCTAGGCCCCTACCTCATGCTCCTCTTACGACATGCCTTGTAGGTAGCAAAGTTATTATTCTTTGCTACCTTGCGGGCCCCTGCAACACAAGGGAGGAGGCAAGGATATGAGAGAATTTAAAAAAAAATTAACCAAATGGCATTTATCAAGGTAACAAGACACACTCTATACTGTGACATCCCTGGCACTTAGGAAAGCAACAAATGCACACACCATTCTTCTCTATTCTTGGTCATCCTCTTTATTGTGTTTTAGCTTGTGATTAATTTTATTAGTTTTTGTTCTACTGTTCTCCTCCAGGTTGTTTTGGGTCTTCACCTTTAATGTATTAATTGCCATGACTATGCATAAACTCACAGTGGATGAAATAAAAATTAATTCTAAACTATAACGGAAAAGTGAAAACAATAATTACTTAACTATGGATTATCATAATATAAACACAAATGAAATCAACGAAGAAATGAAAGGATGGTTTTGTTTAATGGGAATAATCACTAAAGAGAAATACAGATAAAAAAAACCAATCAAACTAATATAAATTAAATAAAGCGGAACAAAATAATGCTTTTTTAGAATGAG
Organism: Arion vulgaris; assembly: GCA_020796225.1. Taxonomy (NCBI): domain Eukaryota; kingdom Metazoa; phylum Mollusca; class Gastropoda; order Stylommatophora; family Arionidae; genus Arion; species Arion vulgaris. The sequence goes on along the minus strand of CM036761.1, from coordinate 31,698,919 downwards.
ATAAAAATTTTATAAAATAATTACCAATACATATTGAATAATCAGTCATGCGCCCTGACTCAGTCTGAATTCATAGCGGGCAAACGCAAGAAGTGCACTGGTATTTTTAGAAGAGTGGTAGAAAAATCAAAATAAGCAGTTGAAGTAAGATTTTTGTCCTACTCTAAGGTTGAATCAGTATCAAATGGGTATCAAAGAAAAACTGGGAGTAAAGGTGGCTGATATGACGTAGACCAACATCGACATCATGTGCCATTAATAAAAGAAAAATACTACAACTGTATTTTTCAATATACCAGATCGTATGAAAATATGTTCCCTACTTGTGTTAATTTTATTTCCTGTATCAGACGGAGAAGTAGCTTCAGTTTCAGATATCTTTATTGTACTCTGGACATGTCCATAGGTGCTTCAATCTTCATCGCAATATCTCCAACAGTATCCAGCGACTGACCGCACCATTTCGATGTTGATTGATCCGTTTTAGTTAATTAATTAGGGTTTCTCTAGGGCGTCATTTCTTTGTGAACCCTTCATTTCCCACTTCAATACCAGCTTTTTATTTTTGATCATTTCTTCTCAATGTACGCCCAATATATCTCCATCTTCTCCTTCTTATAATAGTTGTTACTTGTAGTTGTCCAGACATTTCTCTGATTTCATCACTTCTGAATTCATCCCGTTTTGTGTTCATTATTTTTCGCAGACACCTATTTTCCAATGCATTCAAACTTACTTTCTATATCTTTATTCATTTTCCAAAACAATATCACATGTAAACATAATTTACCTTGGCCTGGCTTACGGCCTGGCTTTCGTCTTTCTTTTTCAACAGGAGGAAGTGATTTTTAATTGATTTTTCTTCTCCTTAGGATCTGATGAGAAGCTGTGACTACTATGCGATTCCCTGTCCGAGTCTGTTGGTTGCTGAAAATTAAAGGGAAAATTTCTCATACTGATACATTGTATAAGTAACTTGAAAATCATTCCATTATATTAATTATTTAGTCTGGTTATTAAACCAATCTCACAGCACTCCAGGAAGACCCATAGGTGTTCAGTCTTCCCCAACAGATATCAAAGGGTTTGCATACTGTTGGTTCCTGTAGCTCATTGGTTAACCCTTTGAACCCTGGCCAACTATACCTTAAAAAACCCTCTCCCCTGGGCTCCTGAGCAAAAACAGCACATATCAGAATTGTTTGAAAAACAAGATAGATTGGCAGAATTAAGTGTCCTATAATTTTTATCGACTTACCCCATCATCTAGAGTATTCCTGCTTACTATGCCAGTCTTCCCATAATGTAGATCCTTCCTTTAGACACAGGAAATTTTGACAAAATGGGCACCAAAATTGTGTCTTCACTTTCTTGACTGGTCTGTCTTTGTAATCCATGTTTGGAAAGTCACTGACATGTTTGAACATCAGTCGGTTCAAATAATTCTTCTAAATGATCATCCAACTCACTTTCGATTTCGTTATCAGAATAATCATATTCTAAGTCTAATTCATCTTCAGAATCATTTAAAAGAAGTTCAACAGCTTGCTCTGTTGTCATCCTTTTCGAGTGACCATTTCCGAAATTTTCAGCCTGTCGTCTCATCTTTTAAAAATTAATAAAAAATTATAAAATCACTATGTTTCAAAACACGATGCAAACCGCCATTTAGATAAACCTTTAAGGAAGCATTTCCTGTGTTTGACGTCACACTAGTACACAAGTTATCGCTGAACACCGACAAATAACGAGTAGGGGTTCTCATCCCGATATGTAGGCACCCGGGTATACGTGTACTAATGATAATACCGTAAATTCGGGAGGCGGGTTCAAAGGTTAAACACACTTCTCTGTCTGTCCCTCAAACACCCAACTCTACCTGTACAACGTGTAATTCCAAACTGCTTAAATCGCTTGATTGATTCAACACCAATTTTAGTGTCCTCATCCAACAGTAGGTTGCCAAGAGACCACAGAACATCCCCTTATCCACCCTAAACTCCCCAACAATGTAATGTTAGTCAACAGAATCTATCCCCTCCCCCACCCCAAAAGATCCATAGATGCTCAGTCTCAGCATATGGTGATGGGCATGGTTGCTGATGGTTCCAAAGCTCATTGGTTATATAGATTTCTTTCGTCATCATAGATTATCTGCCTACATTTTAAATTATTTTAGGTTTATTTCAGCAGCCTCAGTATGTCAGTGTCATTATCATCTCTCTCTCTCTTTGCCTTTTTACCCTGGATTGGGGCATAGGCCATCAACCAACTCATGTCAAGTCTTCCTATCTCTAGCTATCTCCTGCAGCTCCCTCCTGCTCTTCTTTGTATTGTTGATCTGTGTCTCCAAATCTCGTTTTCATGTATTTCTCGGCCTCCCCTTCTTTATCTGGCCCTGCGGGTTTGTCACTATCATAACAAATGATTATACTGTTGACTCAGTATATGATAACTTTTCAGATGAAATGTTCCTACTAAGTCTTATATCCATCGAAAAGCTTTAGGTTCCAGCATGTCGGTTTTTTCACTACAGGTAACCACTGAGTGTCCAGAAAAACAGATCATTTATCTTACAGTATAAATAAGAAAAACAAGAGGATAATAAAAGTATGAAGGTCTTCATATAAAACAGTATCATATAAAGATGACTAAGACATTCAAAATGTAACAACTGGAACTAGCACCACACAAAATATTTCTAATAAAAGCGATGTAATATAACAGTAACCAACAACAACAATAAAATTATGACTCATAAAATCTATGCAATACTAGCTGTTCTACCCAGCTTCAACAGTGTACTAGGGACACACTGGAAAGTAAATATGACCTGTGTGATGTTGACGACATCACTCAACGTGAGTTGTAGGTCAAAGAAAAATATGGACCTAATGTGGTATTACCCGATATACCTCATGGTATGAAAACATGTTCCTGTCTTTTTGTTTTTTAAATACATAAACTGTATATTCAATATAGATGCCTGCGCAGGATACTCCATCTGCGATGGTATGACAGGACTACAAACAGGGAACTCTGGGATACAACAGGACACCGACAGGTGGAACAAGAGATAAGGAGCAGAAGGTGGCGATGGATAGGACACACACTGAGGAAACTCCTAGCAGTATCACAAGACAGGCTCTCCGATGGAACCCCCAGGGCAATAGAGGTAGGTTAAGACCCAGGAACATCTGGAGACAGGAGTTGGTGACAGAATGCAAGAAAATGGGAAGAGTGGAGAGATCTGGAAAGGATAGCCTTGGATAGGAGGGCTTGGAAGGCCTTAGTTTCGGACCTATGCTTCCCTAGTGGCGAAGGGTGAAGAAGAAACTGTATATTCAATTATATTTTACACAAAAACCCTTTTAAAAATTAGTTTGCATGATAGCAAATTAGGCAACAAAATTCAATAATCCCCAATTATTTAATGTGGAAGGCAGAATCACTAACTTGTAGTGATTTTCTGTATTACTAATGTACGAAAATCTTCACATCTTTTGATTTTGAAGGAGTACTTTTTCATAAGGTCTTTCAACTGTACTATATTTTAAAAAGTTTGAAAACTAAATTATGAATGTTCAACTTCAATCCTGTCTCAATCTTAATATATGCAGGAGATGTGTGCGAAAAATAATGAACAGAAAATGGGATGAACTTGGGGGAGGTGGTGAGCTGAGAGATATGTCAGATCACCCACTAGTAATAACTGTTATAAGAAAAATAAGATGTATATATGTTGGTCACATTTGAAAAAAAACCTGATCAAAGAATAATAGCTAAACACGTAAACACAAAGTACTACAGTTTTACAACATACATAAACAGTGACGATAAACAGCAACGTTTCGACCAAAGGCCTTTATCAAGCAAACAACACAACAAGAATGACGAGGAACACTACAAATGGACGATTACATGTGGAAACATAAACCTATCTAATGAAAATCTGGGAATAAAACGAACAACGAAATGAGTGCAACACAAAAACCGAAAGTGGAAAAGAAGAGAAACAATAAACAATATAGTGGATAAATGACACATATATGGAGCAAACACACATATAGATAACAAGGCACGAGATAAGACAGTACTAAGAAGCATAGGAATGTAATGCGTTGAGTCCAAGAGGTCGCAAAGTGCCATAGAATGAAATAAAACGGTTCTCCAGGGCGAATCGACTGCGATCATCGGAGGAACATGATCGGATGGCTGTGACCTGGACATCGTCAACTCCTGAATGGCCAGTATCGTTGAAATGAGTGGCCACAGGAGTCACAGAGCATTGGCGAATATCGCGTAAGTGTTGGGCGAATCGGTCACTGAGTCTCTTACCGGTTTCGCCAATATAGGACTTGTTGCATCGTTTGCAGGTGATGGCATAGATGATATTGCGGGACTCACACGTGAAACTGTCTTGAATGGCATACGTAGCTTTTGGAAAAGAGACAGTGGGGTCTGTATTACATATGCACATGTATTACAGCGCTGACGTCCGCACTGGATGGTGCCCAAGTGACTCTGGATATTAGGCTTGAGGCGACTGTGTACCAACATATCCTTGAGGCTTCTGTCCCGTCTGTAAGCCACCAAAGGATAGTGTTGGAAGACTGAACGTGTCTCAGGATCAGACTGAAGAATAGGGAGATGATGGAATAAGAACTTTTTCACCAGGGAACTATGAGGGTGGAAAGTTAAGATAAGTTTAACCCTGTCAGAATTGGGGTTCTATGTATGTGAGAAAGGGCCTCTGGCGAGCAATTAGCTGAACCCAGAATTAATAGATCAAAGAATAACAAAGCAAGCATTGAAGTGGGAGGTAAATGGTTCAAGAAAGTAGGAAACCCTACTTTACTGAGAGAGGCAAGAAATAACAGGCTCTATTCCATAGAAGAAAGTTTACCAGGATAGAGTAATATTGAGAAATTGCTTGCAGGTCCTATGTGACGAATAATAGTACAAGAGGAATATTAAAAGATAAAAAATACAGAGTTAACATTAGTATTATCAATGTGATAGTATGACTGATATCAGAACCCCAAAGATGTGCTAATGAAAGTTATGTGACAAAAAAGTACTGTAGCTATATTTACCTGGATTATTGTAAAGTACGGCAGTTTTTCTTCAGGAATAAATGTTTCATCAAAGCCTTCATCTAACATAGGGGACTCATGGTGCAGATCTGCACACTGTCTGGCTGTGTATGGTGTGGTATCAGTAATATTTCCATTGGGTACGTAATGAAAAGAGGCATTTTCGAATGAACTGTTTCCATAACCACCTGAAAAAAACATGTTAAATTACAATAACAAAAACTGGTTGAATCTTATCAATAAGTTTGTTTAGCTGGGTCATTTCTTAAGGCAAATTTGTGTATATTTAAGTTAGAGAAGTGATTGCGACAACGAGAGAACGGATTGGCTTGCATCGATTGTTGAGGAGTTTGGGAAGGATAAGAGGGATGTTCTTTGGTCTCTTGTCGACCTACTGTTGAACGAGGACACTAAAATTGATGTTGAATGAATCCAGCAATTTAAGGAGTTTGGAATTACACATTGTACAAGTAGAACTGGATGCTTGCGGGGCAGAGAGAGGAGTGTGTTTAACCAACGAGCCACAAGAACCATCAGTATGCATAGCCTGCGACATCTGTTAAGAGGAGACTGAGTACCTATGGGTCTGCCTGGAGTCAACGAAGTGACTTGTACTCGAAAGATACAATAAGTTTTTTTCAGTTCACGTTCACTTCAGATTTAACTGGTACCAAGCTTGTTAGGATAAGGAATTAGTAAGAAAAGGAACTGGGTCACTCTGTCTCTAAATAAAGGGTAGTATAGCTATAAAAAAAAATAACGATTAGGTGTTGCTGGTGCTCTCAAGGGGAGCAAAGAATAATAATACTGTGACCTATAAGGCAACTGAGGTAGGGGCCTAGGTAAGAGGCGACGGAGGTAGGGAAGCTACCCTAGTAAATAAAAAGCATAGCAGAAATCAAATGTGCTGGCCTACTTGCGCATAACTGGCACAACGTAAATCACTCTTAGGCTCGGATCACATACAAAAACACAAAAGTGTTTAACAAGTGGTCGATATTGAGATTCAAAGAAGGATAAAAAATAATAATACTTTCTGAAAATGTTCAATTGACTCATAACTCTTAGACGTAGTAGTTAATTAAATTAATACAATACTATACTATCATATGTATTTCATTATTTGACATTTTTTATATTTTTCTGAAGTGCCAAAAATATTTCGATTTCTTCCTCACTTAACGTAAGTTACAACGGTTTCCTGCTTATTATTTTTTTAATTATTATTATAGTACATAGTTATAGTAACAAGATGATCAGAAGAATTCTTAGAATATATGCTAGAATTTTAAATTTTATAGTCGACTTAATTTCAAACCAAAATAAGTAGGTTAGTAGTAAGCAAGTTGCAAGTGACATGGGTGGAACTAAAGATTAGAGAATATATATCTAAAACGGGATCAATATGTTACATATATTATTTAAAAAGTAAAACAATAGTGGATTAGTATAACTTAATTAACAAAAGACAACAAAATAAATTAGCAGTGTTGACAATTTTGTTGATGAAAGGTGACCCTAACGTGGCAATCACTCTCCGTGTTAGTGTAACTTTAACATGACATACTTCCTGCTTCGACATCCTGATGGAGTAACAACTAAACAAGTTCAAACTGTTTTAGTCTTTAAAACAATGTTACAAAACTACCTCTAAAGTCTTCCTGTAACCAAGCAGTGCGAGATTCTGTCTTCTTGCTTTCAATTCGCAAATCTAAAGGCTCAGAACAACATGAAAACATGATTTTGTGAACTGCCAAACATGATAGACTTCGCTACTGTCAACAGGTTTAATCCAAGGGACGATAATCTAGACAGGGAGAGACAGACATTTAACTATGTAGAAAATACGCGAGTTGCCGAAAAGTACACAAAAATTACCGCAAACTTGTTTGATATATAATGGGTTACTTCTCTTATATCACAATTTTAACAATTTTTCTGTTTCGGAGCATTCGTTTTCGGGAACTCATTTTAAAAAATCCATGAGATTGACATTCCTCTATGAGACTGCACCGATGCAGTCTGTTACCAGATACACCACTTATAGATACAGTACGGTCTTCTTCCTATTTTTCTTCAATAACTCTACATTAACTTGAATATCTTTAAAGAAAACAGTGGTCTGTCTCGTGTTGTTGAGATTGTAATTCAACAGGGCTGGTTTGTATAAGATGTCAAAAAATTATGTGGGCACTACCACAGTCATACTCATAAGGCGTTATTATAGTCAGTTTGTTGAATGATTTTACTTTATTCTATTGAGCTAATTTCAAGATCCAGAGATTTGAGCAGTTTGGAGTTGCCCATTGTACAAGGAGAACTGGATGTCCGAGGAGCAGAGTGAAGAGTGTGTTTAATCAGCGAGCTACGGGAACCATCACTATACATACTCTTCTATATATGTTGGGGAAGGTTTAGCACCTATAGATCTGTCCGGAGTGCAAGGACGTCAGTTTAGTACCCAATAACCAATTTCAAGTATGAATATTGCGGTTTATTCTTTTCTGTTCATCTTGTTTTGAATCCCCCACGGAAAGAGAGTTTAGAGAGCAGATGAAGAATGTAGAACATAATGAATAGCGATATTAATGAATTGTGAATTCTTGCTGAGAAATGTGGAAGCTGACACTTTTATTATTTATTAAATTACTGATTGATCTGACCCTCATCATTGCACTTCGGTGAATAACCATCTGTGCTCCGATCTTTTTCCTACACAGGAAAACCTCAGCTGTATAGAACACACTCTGTAGAACTCTTGAGGGTCACTTATATAATTCAGAAAGTAAAAATGTGTTGCATCATTTTAAAAAAAACTTGTTAATTAATTTTGCTAAGGCAACGGCTAACCAGCCTACTCTCATCAGTTTTCAACTACCATTGGTTATTTTCATCAACTTCGTTTTATCATCAGTCTCCGACAGAACTAGAAACTTGATCTCACCTACATTGATTGCAGGGATCACTGGAAAAAGTGTCTTATCGCTCAGAGCCAACTATAAATTTATAAACTATAATAAAAGTTATCTAGAGTTGGCTGTGGATCGCTCCACTCTGTGAACAAATTGAGTACCCGTGGAGCGAGGGGTGAACACTTGACCTCCACGCTGCAGGGGCCCCTTGTTTTGTAGTACTAGAATTCTTACATAAGAAATCCAAATCACTTTTCACCCCTTCCGAGCATCTTTTTATTATTACAATAGATAACTTTGCGTACATTTGTTTTGGATTACAGCTTGTGTTATCCATGCGACAGCGAAGCTTATTACTAAGCACCTTGGAAGCTTACTTTAATTGTATGATGTATGTGTGTATATATATCTATATATATTCCTCTCCTACCGTTATACGTTACATAGAATATGCTAGCAATTTCTCCATGCTGCTCTGTCCTGGGCAACTGGCTCAATCTCTTCGATGGAATTAAGTCCGATATTTATTGCCTCTCAGCAAAGTTCCTGTCAGGGTGTCCTCTCTATTTAACCTATTGCTGTTGAAACTCCAGATTCTGTTAAACTAACAGCTCATGTCGATAGGTAAAGACAGTGGTGTTAGCTAGTGAAGTCCAGAGAAGCTTTGAAATAGGCTGTATTTATCACCATTTTGTGCCGTCTCCGCATCAAAGACTGGATGCAATGAATTTCCTACACATTCTGTCCATTCTTCTGACAGACTGATTGATGTTCCATTTCCAATTGCATCTCTGTTGTCCCTTGTTCTCTTACCCTCAACTGCCCTCAAAAATATTAGTTAGTTAGTTAGTTTGTTTGTTCCTTTCGCGCCAAAGGCGGCACATAGGGCAGAGGTTTCAGATCTCCATGTGATGCGGTTCGTTGCTAGCAGTTGGAGATCTTGTATGGTTTTACATCCCAATAGTTTACTTTCTTGTTGGATTGTTCTTCGAAGAGTGGTCTTTGGTCTTCCACGTTTTCTTTTCCAACTGGTGACCACATAAGGACTTGTCGATTTTGTCTCTTTCCGTCTGATCTAAGAACATGACCTAAATATTTCCACCTTCGTTTCCGTATAATATTTGATACGGGTTGTCGGTGTGTTCTATCTCTCTATGTTGGTAGAAACGAAATCACTTCATTTTACTTTTAATAATTTTCGGAGACATTTATTCTCATAGCTGTCCAGTTTCTTATCAATTTTCTTTGTTGATTTCTAACTTTCACAACCGTAGGTCAGAACGGTAATCACCCATGACCTAAATAATTTAGCTTTTGTGCATATACTAAGATCTTGAGATTGCCAGATATTCGTTAATTCAGTGAAGGCACTAGCTGCTACAGCAATACGAGAGTTTATTTCTTTCATCGTGTCTCCGTTGTTTGACACTTTACTACCCAAATATGTCAAATGTTTAACTTTCTCCAGTGTTTGGCCATTTATTACGATGTTGAAACATATGCCAACAAAAAAATATGCCATGTCTTTTATTGTGATCGAAATAATGTATTATTCCTTGAGTAACTCCTTCTAAAAGGCTGCACTATGACATGCTTAAATACTACGGTGGCGTTCTACTCTGGGTGTCTGTAGCGGTAGTGATCACAATCTAAGCTTGCCTGGTTCAAACCCCACATTGAGCAAGTTTTGAACCAAATTCGTTTCCGTGGGATTTTTACGAAAGGTAAAAATAGACCTCACCGTTTAGAAAGCAATGGCAAACTATTGAACGTATAAGTAGTGAGTAGAAAGTCAACGACTAATTTACTGTGGTTGATGGTACGTCCTGTAAGGATATGCCGGATGAGAACAATGCGTTTTTTTGCAAGAACCCCATGGGAAGCAGCGGAAGAAATGAATATGCTCAATAAATAGACCGCGTATAAGTATTAGGAGCATCCGAAAAAACAAATGATCAAATACAGGATTTGAACCACTTATCCTTATTTCTTACGGTACATATTACCTAACCTAGCAATACGAGCGTTCTTAGAACACAACCAGCAAGCCATTAAAAAAATGACTTTACTGAGGAGTGTCAGGATATGTCACGATTTTCATAAATACTATGTTCAGGTCAATTAAAACGTGCGACATAATAACCTGAAGATCGTTATCCTGAATGTGTTTATAACAATTTTGAAATTGAACAAATTAGAACACAAGCCACAAAAAGCATGGAATGAGCATCAATAAAGAGGACTGAAGCTGCAACTCAAAGCAATGATCTCTTGACAAACAGGACACACATTTGTACAGATAGGATATTAGTGAAAAATAAAATCGTGTCATATCCTTTTACAGGACTTGGCCATCAGCAACAGTAAATGAGTCGTCGATTTTCTAGGAACCACTTATACGTTCAGTATTTCGCCATTGCTTTCTGAACGGTGTGGTATATTTTTATTGTTCGTAAAAATCCAAGGGGACTAATTTGCTTCCAAACTTACCCACCGCGGAGTTTGAACCAGATACGCTAGGGTTGTGATCGAGGTCACTACAAAGGCTATTAAAAGGATTTTGTAAACGTGACTTTACAATAGAGGACCATAATTCTGAGATATACAATAGAACGGTGCGGTCTATTTTTACTTCTCTTATAGGTCAGTTCTGGTTGATCATTAAAGAGACAGTTAGAGTAGACTAAATCACTTAGACATCAAACATATTCATTTGTCTTAACACTAGCTTGTTCGGTTTGAAGTCAACTTACGTGTGTGGTAGGATGTTAAGTGTTCATCAAACATGATAACATCCTGTGGCAGAAAACAATTATCATATTCCTCAGTCTTTAATTGCAATTCTTGTTCGTGGTCATACACGCAGGGAAAATTCAGATCATTTGTTGTCCACTGTTGATCTAGTGAATGGATACAAAAAAAAATTATAGAACTATATTTTATATCGTGTGGTATATTGGGAAATATCATGTTTTTGTTTTCTCGCTCTCTATGAAGTCATAGTTATGGCACTTAATAAGGCGTCTCTGTTCATATTTGAGTGAAGGTGTGATAGGGTCTAAAGACGAAGGATTGATTTTATTGTACCGGATATCTCCATATGGCTCTGCCCCTGTAGGCACAAGTATCACGACTCTTGCCAAGAGTGTTGCACACTCTTGCCAAGAGTGTTGCACAAAGAACTCCGTAGCAGAAGCAAAAATCTATTTATTTCCATAAAAAGTTAAACATTCACATGTTAGGTTAGTATTCTCGGTTGGGATTCGAAACCACAACCTACAGAGCGCCATGCAAACGTATTAACAACTTTGCCATACAGACCCTCAGGTTAAGGCATTCTTTCCTGATCACCAGTACCCTCACCATTCAGGCGAACCTTTCTTTTACACAGAGGCAACAGTGTACTCTATCTATCATCAGGCCTCATCGTACCCAAGTACCCATATTGCTTATATAAAAAATGCCTACTCCAATGAGATGCAATATGGTAGATCGTCAAGCTTGTCGTCTGGATAATTAGTAGCTATGTTATGTTATGCCATCGACATCCCGTCATGTTAGAAATTCCCATGTATGCTCCGTCGTCCGCTGCAGCAGTTATCACAGAGTCCACCTGCTCACCGTTCCCATGTAAGTAAGTAAAGGAACCCTTTCATACCTCGTGGTATATAGGTCAATACAGTGTTAGGCCTGTATTTTCATTGACCGTCGGCACACGATGGGTGATGTGGTCACCATCACGCCGGCCGCCTTTACTTTCCCAGAGCATGTCTGGTACCCAGTTGAGGCTGGGTCAACCTGTCGACCTGCTGGATCGACCTGGGTCGACTGGGTGAGAGCCGTCGCGGTCGGGAAAAATTCCACGCGCACTGCGGGAGTTGAACCCAGACCACCAGCCTTGAGAAGCGAGTTCACTAACAACTACGCTACCGTGGTTCTCACCGTTCCCATGGGAAGCAGCTTATTATATATTTTTTTTTCGCTCTCTATCTCTAGCACCAAGACGACGACATTGTCTGACCTGTTCCGATCTAACTTTCAATTCACACAATCGTTCTAGTGTTTGGACTCCCCCATATCCAACAACTGGGCACCGATGGCACCAGCGACATCTGATCTGTGCATACTTCTACCAGTTTAAATAAGCACATTATTTGTAAGTCAGTCAGCATGTTCTTTGTCTTGAACTTCAGCATTTCCATGTGTGTACAGCTAAGTTAGGGTCTGGAGATGTGACCGCCGATTGCTGTCCACGCATTCCGTTCATGGAGTCTGATATGATACCCGTAAGTGAGTTCTGTTGCTCAACCACCAAAGATAGAGCTAGGAAGCAGCTGTGATCTCCATATTCAGACTCGATGCTGCTGTTTCGAAGGTTCGAAGGCACAACATTTAACAGTACATAATCCATTGTCTTTTCGTTTCTTTGTGCTGATTACGCCCGCGCTGATCCGGACCCGCGTTTGACTGAGTCATCGGTGTACATAATAATATCCCCTGAATGGGAGTACCGCTCCCCAGGTTCCTTATTCTAGCATCCACGAAGATAGTAACCCACTCCTATAGTAACGGTCAAATGTAGTGACCATCTGGTATACCCAACCATGGGTATCCATTCCAATTCGCACTTCATCTCACATTTCAGACCAGTCTGAGATCTATCGTCGTTTTTTTCCGGTCATCCATCATCGGCCTCTCTTCCAACCCCTGCCTTTTTGTTTATCTTAGGCACTGTGTGGAATATTATTCGTGTCTTTCATGTATGGTTTTACATGTGCATAATACATAAACACAGCTAGTAGACTTTCTTTGTGCTTGTTCCCTGGTTTATCGATCTTACTGTGGTATAGCTGTAGCCCTAGCTGTAGGTTGATCAGGTCATGATCGTTGTTGTCTGAGTTATTCGTATCCATGTCACCCATAGTTATTCTTATCTGCAAATGATGGCTGCAATGAAGTAGGTTGGTTATTGTCAAATTCAATTATAATTTATGTTGGAAATATGCAGACTGAACAATCATGTATTATTGACACTCGCATACACATTCACACTCGCATATACACACATACGCATGCATGAGCACACGCGTGCACGCTTACACAAACATGTAAGTAAATGTACAGTAGTTCATATTACCTATATGAGCACAACTTCATCCGTCTTATAAAACTACATGTATGCCCCTACGGCAAGAGATATTGGTTTCGGTTCCATGGAGGAAATAAAGCGAGTTGCCCAGGATTGAGCGGTATGGAGAAATTGCCTGCAGGCCCTATGTAACGTATAACGGTACGAGTGGAATTATTATATTATTATTTATGCCCTGAGTATCCAATATTTTATCAACGCGCACACACACGCGCCTTACAGTACTACATGTACACTATAAGAACTTCAGTCAGGGCTCGACCGCATAAGTAGGTTGTGTGGAGAAGCAGGATCACTGGTAGACCCAACGAAGGAAGCGCTGACATGGTTCTTTCTGAATAATTGTTTTGTCAGTACAACGACAACAACTCTGACTTTGCATTAAGGGGCGGTGAAGACCACACGAGGAAGGTTATGTCCACGATAAGGGTTATGACCCCAACAAACTGTAAGCAGCGTCACCTATGCCACTTATACCGGCTTCTGGTCCTGTCTGTGACTGAGTTTGCTCTGGTGATCCTCACTTTACTTTATACGCAGATAGAAAGTCTGGAAAGAATACCTAACCGGGTTATGCGCATCCTACTTTAGCTCATCAGCCAGAGAGGTGTCTTATTTTCCTGACTTTCCAGCCATGGGAGATAGAGATATCAAGCAGTGTACCTACGAGTCAGCGCTGACACACATCATCCACTCCTCAGGGAAATCAGGAGAGAAAGCGGCAGCAGGCTAGAAAATAGAAAATCTTGAATGCATCTGGTTGAAGACTTTATTCAACAAGTGTGTTCACTTGGGGACATTGAGCCTTGTGAAGATTGGGTGCAAGTACAAGAAATTAGAACAAAACATCCTTTTCAGTAGGTGTCAGGTTGATGAAGGAATATCGATAAGAAAAGCAGGTGACTAAGAGGCAGATGTTCAGGCGTTTACTTTCGAGAAATCTTCTGAGGACGATGTGACCACTTACACAGATATGTCGGTGGTTCGGTACATGTGAGGCTCATGTGTCATCACTGCTCATGACGAAATGAGTACTGTGAAAGAAGACAGTGATGATTTTGCGGTAACTACAAGCACGTTGACTATAGATTCCATGGAATTAACCAAAGCAATTACGTGGCTGGAGTCACAGACTTTTAATAATGCATGTTTTCCCAGTGATTCAATAAAAATGATCAGGAAGATTGAGATGGATTGAGTCTACAAGGTCTAGACTGACAACAATCTGTTTTTTGTGTGTGTGTGTGTGCTACGGCACGCAATAAATTGGAATGAAATGGCCAGCTTGCTAGTATGACTACTGTAGAAGCAGAAAAGTAAACGACTAAGTTGATCTTCTTCTTCTTCTTTACGTTCGTTCTTTACGACCAATTTTAATCACTCTTTGTGATATGTTTGATCTTTGCCAAGAACGTGTATACGTTGTACATTGGTTTGATAGGCCCCTAAATGCATAGACTTGTACATGTTTAGGACACATGCATGCGATTTCAGCTAAACCTCCTTAGTCGCCTCTTACGACATGTGTGGCAGGTAACAGTGGTTCTATTCTTTACACCCCAAATTTGGGCCCCGGTAACCACTCGGGCGACCAAGTTGATATTATGAATGCTGTAATATAGAAATAGCTTGTAAAAGCTTCAAGGATGAAAGTGAATATGCAACTCTAACCGGACAAGAGGGTTATGCTGGAATCAATAATACGCAACTCTAACCGGACAAGAGGGTTATGCTGGAATCAATAATACGCAACTCTAACCGGACAAGAGGGTTATGCTGGAATCAATAACTCACGCAACTCTAACCGGACAAGAGGGTATGCTGGAATCAATAATACGCAACTCTAACCGGACAAGAGGGTTATGCTGGAATCAATAATACGCAACTCTAACCGGACAAGAGGGTTATGCTGGAATCAATAATACACAACTCTAACCGGACAAGAGGGTTGTGCTGGAATCAATAATACACAACTCTAACCGGACAAGAGGGTTGTGCTGGAATCAATAATACACAACTCTAACCGGACAAGAGGGTTGTGCTGGAATCAATAATACACAACTCTAACCGGACAAGAGGGTTATGCTGGAATCAATAATACACAACTCTAACCGGACAAGAGGGTTGTGCTGGAATCAATAATACACAACTCTAACCGGACAAGAGGGTTATGCTGGAATAAATAGAAGAAAAGTAAACGAACAAATAATTTGAGTTGTTAGTTGTCACACGTTGAGAAACATCTTGAGAAAGATATCGGGATAATGTTGGATTAATTGATTGGATGTTCAGTGATGGTGATATGTGTCTTAAGTAAACTATGTTAATATGGACACTCATTTGCAAGCACACCCACTTGTCTTACTTCTTCTTTTTAGAACGCTCCATATCGACCATTTGTTTAACCACTCTATGCAGTGGCGGCTCGTGATCATTTTTGTTGGTGGGGCAAAGCATTTTTGTCCGAATAAATCATGGTTTTTGGGTGCTATATTTTAATTTAAAAAATAATAAATACACGTTATACATTATTTTTGTGGGGCACGGCCCCACTGGCCCTTAATGACGATCCGCCACTGACTCTATGTGATATTTATGTGATCCAAGCGTAAGAGCGATTGTACGTTGTGCGAGTTATGCTCTTACAAGTAGGCCAGCACATCCGATTTCTGCTACGCTTTTTTACTTACTAGGTAGCTTCCTAGGACCCTACCTCCGTCGCCTCTAACGACATGCTATGTAGGTCATAATGTTACTACTCTTTTCTCCATTTGCTGACCCCGGTAACACAAGGGCGACTTGTCTTACAATACTGTATGTACTGTTTGGATAGCTCATCTAGACGCACACCCACACACGCTTTACAATACTGTATGTACTGTTTGGATAGCTCATCTAGACGCACGTCCACACACGCTTTACAATACTGTATGTACTGTTTGAATAGCTCATCTAGACGCACGTCCACACACGCTTTACAATACTGTATGTACTGTTTGGATAGCCCGTCTAGACGCACGTCCACACATGCTTTACAATACTGTATGTACTGTTTGGATAGCTCATCTAGACGCCTACCCACACACGCTTTACAATACTGTATGTACTGTTTGGATAGCCCGTCTAGACGCACGTCCACACACGCTTTACAATACTGTATGTACTGTTTGGATAGCTCATCTAGACGCCTACCCACACACGCTTTACAATACTGTATGTACTGTTTGGATAGCTCATCTAGACGCCTACCCACACACGCTTTACAATACTGTATGTACTGTTTGGATAGCTCATCTAGACGCACACCCACACACGCTTTACAATACTGTATGTACTGTTTGGATAGCTCATCTAGACGCCTACCCACACACGCTTTACAATACTGTATGTACTGTTTGGATAGCTCATCTAGACGCTCACCCACACACGCTTTACAATACTGTATGTACTGTTTGGATAGCTCATCTAGATGCACGTCCACACACGCTTTACAATACTGTATGTACTGTTTGGATAGCTCATCTAGACGCACGTCCACACACGCTTTACAATACTGTATGTACTGTTTGGATAGCTCATCTAGACGCCTACCCACACACGCTTTACAATACTGTATGTACTGTTTGGATAGCTCATCTAGACGCCTACCCACACACGCTTTACAATACTGTATGTACTGTTTGGATAGCTCATCTAGACGCACACCCACACACGCTTTACAATACTGTATGTACTGTTTGGATAGCTCATCTAGACGCACACCCACACACGCTTTACAATACTGTATGTACTATTAGGATAGCTCATCTAGACGCCTACCCACACACGCTTTACAATACTGTATGTACTGTTTGGATATCTCATCTAGACGCCTACCCACACACGCTTCACAATACGATATACACACTAACGATATACATAATCTAATCTTACCAGATTCTGAATGAACTTGGCTAGTGTTAATAAAATCTGTACATAACAGCACATCCCCCAAGCTACTGCTGCTACTACTTCTGCTGACGCCGCTATCTTCACTACTATCACTCTCATGACTAATAGTATCGTTCATATCAGCCATTGCTTGATCAGAACACAATTCTCGGTGTTTAAGTGGGTGAAGAAAGTCACCATCTCTGAAACTAGTACCAAAAATGCTGTTGTTATCCTTATCTGTGGTGCTTATGTCGGCAAAGACTGGGTCTTCGTTCCAATTGTAACTTGTGAGTTTATAGTCATTGCTAATATTTTTTGGAAACATACATTCGTCATTAAAATTAGAATTTAATTCATTGTTATGGCTGAAACCTGCATTGTTTGTATTTAGCTTATTCACGTTGTCACTGCTGCTAGATTGACTGTTGAATACATTACCAAAACTGTTATATTTAGTAGTATAATCAGCGTCTTGCATGAAATACTGCGGATACTGCTCTTGTGTTATAAAACGTTGCTGCTGTTGATGTGGTTGATATGGATGAGATGAAATGTAGTCAGATGGAAGGAACCAATTTGGCGTTGTCTTGTGAAGCAGAGAAGGTACAGATGATGGCGATAGTTGTGAACTTGTGAATTGATTTAATGTCTCGTAAGTTTGTGTTGTAGATTGTTCGCTAGGTTGATAAGGCATTTCCATGGGGAAGATGGAGCCGTTTTCTGCACATGAGAAGCGACAGGGTGAGATATGTGCATTATCATTCTGACAATGAATGTCTGTTGTAGATGGTCCAGACATATCCAAAAAATTATCTGTCAATCTTGTTTTCATCTTGTTTGACACGTTGTTGTAGCTGGAGGTAGTATGGTTAGAAATCTGCAATAAAAAACTAAAACAGTTAGAATAATTCTTCTTAATTCTACAACATAACACATTGTGCTCAAACTAGTACATGATCCTTACACACGTTGCACGAAAAAAGGTATAAAGCCGAAGGATTGACTTCATTGCACCGGGTTTTACACTATATGGCTGGTCCTCTCCGCAGAAATGGCACACCACCAACCGAGAGTATTGGGAAAAACACAAACTGCATAACTCCGGCAACAATCCTAGAAGTTCTTGAACAAAAATTCACTAGTAAACATAACAGCCCGTTACGGATTCGAACACATGACACTCGAAATGCAAAGAAAAGGATTATTCACTTTGCTACAAAGACACCCCGGACATAATACAAAAGAAAAGAATGAATGCACTCAATATGCACTGCAGGATCTTACGGTTGTTGCTGTAGAAATTGCCTGCATATGTTGCTGCCATATCTAGTCAGAGCATCGCAGTCGTTAAATCAAGATAGTTATATGTTAAAAACAAAGCTAGATAACAT
Organism: Arion vulgaris; assembly: GCA_020796225.1. Taxonomy (NCBI): domain Eukaryota; kingdom Metazoa; phylum Mollusca; class Gastropoda; order Stylommatophora; family Arionidae; genus Arion; species Arion vulgaris. Next base: position 31,680,438 of record CM036761.1, on the reverse strand, counting down.
ACATTCTCTGAATCGGTTCATAATTAATTTAGTGTTTATTAAATTTATGAAGTACCTCACGATTAAAATGTAGAAGTGAAATAAATCGTTAAGTTCTCTTGAGCCACACGGGAAGTAAATTTAGCGAGTAAACAGGTGACGGGCGTGTCTCACAGGTGACCTGTGAAATTACTAAAAGTATGCAATTTAACAACTCCATAAGCACTCGTAATATATTTTTTGGGCAACTACCCAGGACAGATTTCGATTTATCTGTATTCTGGGCACAATATGTTGATTAATGAATGACAATTTTGGCATATCCTAAAGGACGTAGCCATCAACCACAGTAAATGAGTAGTTAATTTTCTAGGCACCACTTATACGTTCAGTAGTTTGCCATTGCTTTCTGAACGGTGAGGTCTGCTTTTACCTTTTGTAAAAATCCCATGGAAACGAATTTGCTTCCCAAACTTACCAAACCGTGGGGTTTGAACCAGGTACGTTCTGTTCATGATCGAGCTCACTACCGCTTGAGCTACAACGCTAATAAAGCATTTGATTAAGTATTTTTGATAAAAGGTGAAAACGATGTCGTATTCTTTAGAGGTATAGCATGTTTCAGATGTGGTCATCTCCGCCCTGTTTGAAAAAAGCTTGAATAAGACAATAGTCTGTTCAGAAATGGAGTCTAGTTGCTTCCATAGAAATGATATCTGATCAATTATTTATAGATTTTGTTTGTGTGTGTGTGTTCGCCCGCTATAAATTTTGACTTAATTAGATCACATATTAAGGCATATTTGATTGATGTTTGCGTGAAGGCTTTCTTTCGTTTACTTTCCTTATGAGTTTCCTTATAATATAAAGTGTTATCTCTTGCAAGAAATTTCTTTACTTATTGCACTTCTCGATTTAATATCTGTTTTGATGTTACATTCGCTACAAAATAAAAAGTAATTTTAACAAGACTAACATACCAAACACCAACGACAGAGATTTGTGGAGATTCATGATCGCCTAAGCCAGCCGGCACGTCACCTGATGATGATGAGATACCTCACACCAAAGTTTCGAAGTTACCAGCGATTTTATTTTGGTAAGCGTAAGCATTTCCTTCTATCTATATCCTCTTCCTCTGGTCAACCACTAATAAGAAATGTTATAAGAAGGAGAAGATGGAGATATGTTGGATATACCTTGAGAAGAAATGTCTGGTCAACCACTAATAAGAAATGTTATAAGAAAGAGAAGATGGAGATATGTTGGACATACCTTGAGAAGAAATGTTATAAGAAGGAGAAGATGGAGATATGTTGGATATACCTTGAGAAGAAATGATCAAAGGATATCAAAGTAGGGGAAAATGGGAGACAACGTCTTAATAAAGAGAGGAAAATCAGGAAAAGAACTTTGCTAAGAGAGGAGGCAAAATATTGGACCCAATTTCAGGAAGAGATTGAGCCAGGACAGAGGAGTATGGATATACTTTCAGACCCTATGTAACGTATGACGACAGTACGAGAGGTATATATATATATATATATTAACCCTCTTCGCGTCCTATTTAACAAATACGACTTCCACAAAAGATTCACATGGTTGCCATTCTGTTACAACCTATCTATTAATTGTTTTCCCCGTTAATCTACATATTTTCTTTGAACTTTGGACATTCAACCTGTTTCTTCCCATCAGCTGTCGATATGAGAGCTGTCTCAACCATTGCTCCTACTGACATACTACACAACGTTTATGATCAATCCCTCTCCACCTTCTTCTATTGATGATGGTCTCAAATGATGTACATTTTGTTCGTTTTAAAAGTTAAAAAAGGTATTTATTTATTGTTCATAAATTTATTTACATAAAGTAGAATTATCCTCTAATAACTAATCGTGAGGCAGTTTGGAAGCAAATTCGTACGTGTGGGTTTCTACGAACGGTAAATATAGACCTCACCGTTCAGAAAACAATGGCAAAGCACTGATAGGATAAGTGGTGCTTAAAAAATCGATGACTCGTTTACTTTGGTTGATGACCAAGTTCTGTAAAGGATATGCCACGATATTCATTTACATCAGAATTACCTGCATATAATCAACCTTGTGTTGCCGATGCCCTCAAGGAGAGGAAATAACAGTAACACAGCGACCTACAAAGGCATATCGTAAGAGGCGACAGAGGTAGGGGTCAAGGTAAGCTACCCTAGTAAATAAAAAGCGTCACAGAAATCGGATGTGCTGGCCTACTTGTAGACGCATAAGTGGTACAACGTACAATCGCTCTTAGGCTCAGATCACATACCCATCACATAGAATGGTTAACAAGGTTCCCTTTCGTTCAAAGAAGAAGATCTGCAAATAACAAACAATAAAAAACAATATTCTACATCGGAAGAATAACTTGTTACTGGTAAAGTGTTTCTCATTTATTTTAATACAAGGCTGTATTGTAACAATTTTAAATCATATTTAAATCAAGACGGAGAAACTGTATAGAAAAGCATGTCTAGTACACACTAGACACCAGGGACAATATTACACAACTGTGTAAGCTACACCAGGAAAACTCGAATCTTCATTGAATTGTTCCCATTCATGAAAAGCTTGACGGCAAGGTCGGACACCTACTGCTGAATGATACCTTTGTCCTAGTAACAAACAAAGATCTATGGAAGCGAACTTCTTCGTCTTCGAATTCTCCATATTGACCACGTGTTAACCACTATTTGTGATTTGTATGCGATCTGAGCATAAGAGCGATTGTACGTTATGCCAGTTATGTGCCTACATGAAGGCAAGGACATTCGATCTTTGTTGTTTACTAGAGTAGCTTTCCTAGGCCCCTACCCCAGTCGCCTCTTACGACATGCCTTGTTGGTCGCAGTATGACTATTCTTTCCTCCCCTTAGGAGCCCTGTCAACACACAGCCGTGAAAGCGAGTTGATTGATTGATTGATTGATTGATTGAATGGATTATATCACTGAACTTTGGCCAATAACTATGTGTGCTTCAATATCTTTCTTGCATATAAATATCTCAGCACCAGTACATTAGCTTTTTAGCACAGGCGAGGGTACCCAATGCAATTTTTAAGATTGTGTAAATCTTGTTGAAAGGTTTTTCTATAGTTGTAATGAATATTGCACAGGAAACAGCTTTGCAATCAACTCCCATAGATTTTCAACTGACAAGCGTTTTTTTTTAACATAGTAAACTTGAGAACAGTACCTACAAATGTTTTCGTCTACCTGCAATAGAACACGATCTCACCTACACTGAGATTAGTGATCTCTGGACAAATATTCTGATCGTTCCACGGGGGGAACGAACTGAATAGCTTCTTACCTTACCTCCACGTCACAGACACGAGACCCAAGTATCTTAGTGTGATTGATTGATTGATTGGACAATCATCATTGCAATTCCGTGAGTAACTATGTGTGCTCCAATATCTTAGTGTTTTAGAAGCTAGAGACAAGCTCCGTACATGAACGTCTACAGCAGCGCTGGCGGCTCCTTGGCACGTGTGATACATCCTTAGCGTCTTAGTCTAATCTTACGGCTTTAACGTTAATGATAATATTAATTTCAAAAATATGTTTAAAAATAGCAGTATTTTTTCACGTAAGTACAATATTAACAAAATTAAACTTGCAGTTAATTTTCATCTGATATTAATGTTATTCCTGTTACAATTAATATTACTTATTATTATTCGCCCGAGTGCTTACCGGGGCCCAAATTTGGGGTGTAAAGAATAGAACCACTATTACCTGCCGTGCATGTCGTAAGAGGCGACTAAGGAGGTTTGGCTGAAATCGGATGCATGTGTCCTAAACGTGTAGAAGTCTTATGCGTTTAGGGGCCTACCAAACCAATGTGCAACGTATACACGTTCTTGGCAAAGATCAAACATATCACAAACAGTGATTAAAATTGGTCGTAAAGAACGAACACAAAGAAGAAGAAGAAGACTTATTATTATTATTAGTAATATTATTGCAATGGCCACAGGGCACCTGCGTCTCCATAGTCATTAGTCAGATTCGCCCGAATAAATGAAAACTTTGGATAGCACTGGTTCGCAGAGACCATCCTCTCACACAACTAAATGAGAGATGTGTTATTTGAAACATTTAACATGACATTTCTACATGTGCATTGTTTGTACTCAATAATACCTCTAGATATTAAGGATGCGTAAAGTTTACAATGTTTACAGCACTACACGCTGTGTCAGTATCAGATTGTACTAGACAACACTATTACACATATTCATATCAATTGCATGCATGAATAACTTATTTCTCTCACAGTGAGACACGCGGGAGACATGCAGTTGTACGTCCACAAGTAATATGTTGTGATTCATAGCAACAACTCGCATGAAAAATGCAGATAATTTTTCTTGTATGTTTTCATTTCACATAATCATGTAAATAGGTGCGAATCGTCTTGAAAGTTAGTGTGTGTGTGGGTATGTTTATATATACGAGTATATATATGAAGGCCCGCCTGCCCAGTGTGTTGGGAACGCGTTGGACTGCGGGTGACAATCCCTCTGTGAGTGCGGGTTCAATTCCGCGGGCTGGCAGTAAAGTCACAGGTTCCCCAGATTCATGATGTTCGTGGCCCCGAACCGAAGGGTCACGATGTCCATGGTACCGAGCCGAAGGGTTACGATGTCCATGGTACCAAACCGAAGAACTGAGAGTTCAAGTGCTTCTGGATCGTGGAAAAAAATATAGGTAGAAGACCATCATGGAAGGAAGCATACCGGCAAAGAGAAGAAGAGGAAGACCACGGAGAAGATGGATTCAGCATGTAACTGATGGTTGGAACATGACGGCTGCAGAGGCGGTAAATATGAGAGAAAGAATTTCCGGAGGACTGTTGGAGTGGCAAAGTTCTGCTCAGGACAAGCTATTTGATGATGATATATATACATAACACACAGAGATATACAAAACTTAAAAGGTGGCTGAGAATAAGCATCGACAAAATCGATGTAATAACATTCGCTAGAGAGGAAAACGCTACCAGTATCTACATCGACAAACACCCATTAATACACACGAAAGACTTTACATAACTGGTGAGCATTATATTTAGCAAATGATATAATAATAAAAGAAATCCAACTTAGATGCACTAAAGCAAATCAAATCATAGGACAAATGATACCAATTTTGAAATGCAAACATGTCACCTTGAACACTAAACCGGCATTGTTCAACACAATCTTTCTCCCCAGATTATGCTTTCATTTTCAAACTTAGACCCTGACATCAAACGATCAAAAAAAGAATAGTCACAACGGAGATTAAATGTATACGCAGAATGATGGGAAAATCAAGAAGAGACCGGTTTGGAAATGAAGAATTAGGAAAAAAGTGGGTACTGTACTTCATAAATAAACAACAAATTAAATGGTTCGGCCACATAAGCAGATTACCAACAGACAGTGTGCATCAAAGAACAACGTTACTCCCATACAGTGGATGCAAAGTAAGAAAGGAAGAACAAGAAAGAAGAACAACCGGCTAACATACAAAAGTATACAGAATATGAAACCCGATTAGCATACACCGCAAATAAAACGTAACAGCAAAGCAACACATAAAAGTTTACAGAACATCAAAGATAAATAGCTAACTGAATATAAACAAAACTTCACATACTGCATTCTTACAAAGTTGTACGAAACTTAACAACATGCTAGCGTAACTATGATATACACAATGTAATCGAATACTACCTTGCATGAGGTATACACAACAGAAATGTTTGCAAGCATGCAGATATAAAAATAGCTCGACATTAGACTTTCAGTCCAGCAAGTTACATAACTCAACATCAGACGACACTCTAAAGAAAATACATAACTTTAAAGAACGTATCATTTCAGTAACAACACATCAGTATTGAACTTTATCAAGAAACAAAAAATCAAATGGTTTGGCCACATAAACAGACTACAATAAGACAGTGAGCCCCAAAGAGCAATTTCACTCCGACACAGTAGATACAAAGCAAACGGTCATCCACGCAAAAGGTGAATCTCAGAGATACCAGATACGGCGAAAATCCCTAGTTATGAAGCGCACACAAAAGCCCGTTTTAGAAATATCTTATCCTGCCACTGTGATGCAAAATATGATTTGAATAAAGAAGAAACGCAGACTAAAAAGAAACAAAATGCCGATTAAAGAAGAAATTAGTAATAACTATTTTATTTAGTAACAACTTCAAAAGAATCACAGCGATTCTATTTGGTCATCTATCACACATAGACTTTTTATTCGCTAACATTTTATTTGCACAAGTTTATTTAAATTAATTTTACTAACCTTTTTGCTAAAACATTTTAGCGCTTAAATTCCACAATTAAAAACGCAAATTAACTTTTAATACAGCTTTATAACATACCATATTTGTAGTTCAAACAGTAGAGTCCATGAGAGCCAGTCTATAGCTACTGCACGCACAACTCTTACAGACTGATATAACTCTGATATGGGACAGTAGTAATTCTGTAGTGTGATAACTCTTAATTATTTTTTGGTTGGAAAGTTGACAGCTTTTTATAGCAGGTTCAACAACCATTTAAGGAAAACCACTTAGTTTTCATAACTTTGCGCATGCGCTGATTTGACCTACTTGCCCACGTCAAAATAGACCGTTAGTCGCTAAAACATTTATTTTTATTTGCTAATAAAAAACTAACACAAGTTTCCAAAATGCTAATTTTAGATTTGGGGTAACCCTGCTTGAGAGTGTCACGGATCCGGCTTCTGACCTTGAAAATACATGTGTTCTACATGTTGCATGTTGATTAGTACAAGGGGGGTATTCAGCAACTGGCTGTTTCTTGGTACTGCTTAAAGTGGTACATTTCATAGAATATCTAATGGGACAGGTTGTCCTGCGAGAGGAAAATTGTTAGGGGTAAAGTGGTGTGGGTAGATAGGGCACCAATACCACACCACAGGGAACCAATACCACACCACTTGCTTTTTTTTTTTTTAACTCTTCTTTGAAATCAAACCATTTACTCGTTCACATATGTCAGCACAACATACCCAATGTATTAGTGAGCATAGACTTCAAATAATAGATACAAGAATCTAAGAGTTTGAGTGCTATGTCGTAGTAGTTGTAGTTAAATCTGCTCGTGATATTGCAGCTGTCTATCGTAGATCTCTGATATCGCAATAAAGGACGTGCACCTGATTCAAGTAATAGAGGTGAATCTACAACACTAACTCACCTTCACAAAGGTGCGTATCCTTTATATGACGTTGCTCTCTTTGCAAAGCATCTCAAATTCACCCTGTCTCTAGCCAGTTCACCCACTTCGTCGATGGTCATATTCATGGTTTCTTTAATATCCTGTAGCAATCTTCTTCTTGGTCTGCCTCTGCGTTCTGTGACCATGCCCTCTAATATTGTTCTCTCCAGGCCATTGTGACACTTGATGTGACCAAAGTATCTAATTTTTCTGTGTAGTATGTTGTTTATTAGCCAATTCTCTTTAACATTTAGTTCTATCAGGACATCATTGTTCTTTCTTTTTTTTCGCTTCATGGTTTTCGAAGGATCTTTCTGTAGCATTTAGTTTCGAAGGATTGGATTTTCGTTCTTACTGTTTGTGAAATGGTCCATGATTCACAACCATAAGTAGCCACTGGAAAAATGCTTGGTCTCAATATTTTTAATTTTAAGATTTTGCTGGTGCTTTGCCACATGTACTTCATAGTGTTCAACTTCCTGATTGCTATTGGCAATCTTCTTGAGATCTCTTTGGAACAGTCGCCGTTAATGTTAATTATTGAGCCCAGGTATTCGTAGCTCTCTACAGATTGAAGTTCTTCATTGCTTATTTGGATGTTATGTGAACCTTTTGCTTTGTCAGTTGATATTATTTTTGTGTTTTGTGTATTCAAATATAGGTGTTGGTCTTCACTATGTTTCTTGGTCGTCATGATTAGGTTTTCCAAACCCTCTTTGCTGGTGGATAATAATACTGTGACGTCTGCGTATCTAAGCTCTGGTATGCATTTGCCGCCTATAGTGAGAGGGTCGTAATTCACATAGTTGGCAACGTCTTTTACATTCCTCATAATTTTCTCCGCATATATGTTGAATAAGTATGAGGACAAAATACATCCCTGTCGTACCCCTTTTTGAATCTCGAACCATTCAGCTATTTCATCTCCTATTTTAATGGTTGCCTGTTGTTCGTGGTATAGAGATTCTAAGAGTTGTATTATGTGTGTTGGAAAATGCATGTCTTTCATGATGTTTCACATTTTCTGGTGTTGTATATGGTCGAAAGCCTTGCTATAGTCTATGGAACATGAATGTAGGTCTATGTTGTATTCTCTGCATTTCGTGATAATGAGTCTCATGCTAAAAAAATATGGTTCTAGTGTCTCTACCTCTTCTGAAACCTGCTTGTGTTTCGTGTATTTCATCTTCTAATTTTTGTTCCATCCTCTTCATGATGATTCTTAGTAGGTTTTTTCTGGCATGACTTATAAAGGCAATACTTCTGTATTTGATGAATAGTTTCAGGTTTCGCTAGGAGGTTTCTATTTCGGTCACTGTAAGAGGACGTCCGTTATTCTTCAACGTTATGCCGAACTAGAAAAAACTGTAGAACTTTCGCTTATCAAATAGGACAAAACAGGAGTGTGGGTTAATTTCGAACACGCGTAGTTCAACAAGTGAGCAAAGAAATATTTCCTCAAGCCTCTAGCATACTTGGGGGCTAGAAATATGAAATTACAGACACTTCATACTCTTCTTCTTTTTCTTAAGAAACCACTTTTATACCATATGGCATATATGATAATATGGTGTCAGGTATACTCATTGGTTGTCGGTACACGATGGATCATGTGGACAACTTCCATGTTTCAGAAGAGGTAGAGACACTAGAGACCATACTTGTAGCAGGAGACTCATTATCACGAAATGCAGAGAATACAACATAGACCTGCATGCATGTTTCATAGACTATAGCAAGGCTTTGACCATATACAACACCAGAAAATGTGGAACATCATTGAAAGACATGCATTTTCCAACATACATAATACAACTCATAGAATCTCTATACCACGAACAATAGGCAACCATTAAAATAGGAGGTGAAATATCTGAATGGTTCGAGATTCTTCTTCTTTGTGTTCGTTCTTTACGACCAATTTTAATCACTTTTTGTGATATGTTTGATCTTTGCCAAGAACGTGTATACGTTGCACATTGATTTGGTAGGCCCCTAAACGCATAGACTTCTACACGTTTAGAACACATGCATCCGATTTCAGCCAAACCTCCTTAGACGTCTCTTACGACATGTATGGTAGGTAACAGTGGTTCTATTCTTTACACCCCAAATTTAGGCCCCGGTAACCACTCGGGCGGTTCGAGATTCAATAGTGGGTACGACAGGAATGTATTTTGTCCCCATACTTATTGAACATATATGAGGAGAACGTTGTGAGGAATGTAAAAGACGATGCCAACTATGTGAATTACGACTCTTTGACTATAGTTTCTGCCTTTACTTCCAAGTGACGTCTATGTGGTGCCAGGGCTAGTAAATAAAAAGCATCGCATAAATCAGATGTGCTGGCCTACTTGTAGGCGCATAACTTACACACTGTGCATATACACATCACACAGAATGGTTAACAAGTGGTTGATATGGAGCGTTAGAAGAAGAAGAATTTCAAGTTCATTTGCTGGCACCAAATTGATGCTGGGTCGTCCTGAGAGCAGTCACAGGGTAAAAACAATTCTACACCCACTGTGAAATTGAACCCGACCCTATCCTAAGAAGCTAGTTAACTAGGAACTACTACTGCGGCTCTCACTTCATACCCATCTGGAACACAACACATACAACAAATATGAATAGAGAAAATGTTGAAGCCCTTGTTGCTGTAGTATGTGTTAAGTAAATCACAGACAAGAGAAAGAGAGAGAGAGAGAGAGGGAGAGAGAGAGGGAGAGAGACAGATTTATCAGATGAACAACAAATATCTGGCAATCTCAAGACCTTAGTATATGCACAAAAGTTCAATTATTTAGGTCATGTGTGATTTCTGTACTGACCTACGGTTGTGAAAGTTGGAAATCAACAAAGAAAATTGATAAGAAACTGGGCAGCTTTGAGAATAAATGTCTACGAAAATTATTGAAAGTAAAATGGAGTGATTTCGTTTCTAACAACACAGGAGAGATAGAACACACCAACATATCAAATATTATAAGAAAACGAAGGTGGAAATATTTAGGTCATGTTCTTAGATCAGACGAAAGGAGACTAAATCGACAAGTCCTTATGTGGTCACCAGTTGGGAAAAGAAAACGTGGAAGACCAAAGACCACTCTTCGAAGAACCATCCAACAAGAAAATAAACTATTGGGATGTAAAACCATACAAGATCTCCAATTGCTAGCAACGAACCGCATCACATGGAGATCTAAAACCTCTGCCCTATGTGCCGCCTTTGGCACGAAAGGAACAAACTAACAAACTAATTGTTCTGCCATGTCTTCTATTGTCCTTTTTTCCTGTAGATTCCATTACACATTAGAATAAACAATAAGGAAGATGAGTATAGAAAGTGAAACATTTCGATGATGTTTCCTAGAAAATGCACTATTCTCAAAATATCAGTCGGAAGAACTTGACATTCGTACACATCATTTCCAAAATATCACGGTGAATACAGAACTCGGTGGGAGTACGTAAGCAGGGACAATTGTAAATATGAGTACCATTGAAGTACTCAAACTACAATTAAGATCACTTACCCTACCAGATAAACTCAAAGCCTCCGGGAACTTGACACTTCCTAATAAAATAGATACAAGTATAAGCTTAATTACTGTTTCCTTTGGAGTCAATTAAACACTTCAAATGTACACAGATCTTGCAACTGGTGTTTAGTTTAATAAAACCGTGCATGGAAAATGTCAAGCTGTGATAAACGAGACAAAGTGAATGATGTCCATATTTATTACATGTTCGTGGATTATTGTTTTGTAATAACCATAATCAAGAAAATTAAATATTTCGGACACATCAAACGGCATGAGTGCATAGAGAAGATAATTTTATAGAGAATGATGTCTGGAAGAAGAATGAGAGGAAGACGATGAGTGAAAGATGATGGGTGAAAGATGCCATTGATGATCTGAGAATGACTGCTGCTGACGCCGGTCAACTTGCACAGAACTTAGTTGTTCAGGACTGCTTTCATGGGAGCCAAGATAATTTTATAGAGAATGATGTCTGGAAGAAGAATGAGAGGAAGACGATGGGTGAAAGATGCCATTGATGATCTGAGAATGACTGCTGCTGACGCCGGTCAACTTGCACAGAACTTAGTTGTTCAGGACTGCTTTCATGGGAGCCAAGATAATTTTATAGAGAATGATGTCTGGAAGAAGAATGAGAGGAAGACGATGGGTGAAAGATGCCATTGATGATCTGAGAATGACTGCTGCTGACGCCGGTCAACTTGCACAGAACCTAGTTGTTCAGGACAGCTTTCATGGGAGCCAAGATAATTTTATAGAGAATGATGTCTGGAAGAAGAATGAGAGGAAGACGATGGGTGAAAGATGCCATTGATGATCTGAGAATGACTGCTGCTGACGCCGGTCAACTTGCACAGAACTTAGTTGTTCAGGACTGCTTTCATGGGAGCCAAGATAATTTTATAGAGAATGATGTCTGGAAGAAGAATGAGAGGAAGACGATGGGTGAAAGATGCCATTGATGATCTGAGAATGACTGCTGCTGACGCCGGTCAACTTGCACAGAACTTAGTTGTTCAGGACAGCTTTCATGGGAGCCAAGATAATTTTATAGAGAATGATGTCTGGAAGAAGAATGAGAGGAAGACGATGGGTGAAAGATGCCATTGATGATCTGAGAATGACTGCTGCTGACGCCGGTCAACTTGCACAGAACTTAGTTGTTCAGGACTGCTTTCATGGGAGCCAAGATAATTTTATAGAGAATGATGTCTGGAAGAAGAATGAGAGGAAGACGATGGGTGAAAGATGCCATTGATGATCTGAGAATGACTGCTGCTGACGCCGGTCAACTTGCACAGAACTTAGTTGTTCAGGACTGCTTTCATGGGAGTCAAGATAATTTTATAGAGAATGATGTCTGGAAGAAGAATGAGAGGAAGACGATGAGTGAAAGATGCCATTGATGATCTGAGAATGACTGCTGCTGACGCCGGTCAACTTGCACAGAACTTAGTTGTTCAGGACTGCTTTCATGGGAGCCAAGATAATTTTATAGAGAATGATGTCTGGAAGAAGAATGAGAGGAAGACGATGAGTGAAAGATGCCATTGATGATCTGAGAATGACTGCTGCTGACGCCGGTCAACTTGCACAGAACTTAGTTGTTCAGGACAGCTTTCATGGGAGCCAAGATAATTTTATAGAGAATGATGTCTGGAAGAAGAATGAGAGGAAGACGATGGGTGAAAGATGCCATTGATGATCTGAGAATGACTGCTGCTGACGCCGGTCAACTTGCACAGAACCTAGTTGTTCAGGACAGCTTTCATGGGAGCCAAGATAATTTTATAGAGAATGATGTCTGGAAGAAGAATGAGAGGAAGACGATGGGTGAAAGATGCCATTGATGATCTGAGAATGACTGCTGCTGACGCCGGTCAACTTGCACAGAACTTAGTTGTTCAGGACAGCTTTCATGGGAGCCAAGATAATTTTATAGAGAATGATGTCTGGAAGAAGAATGAGAGGAAGACGATGGGTGAAAGATGCCATTGATGATCTGAGAATGACTGCTGCTGACGCCGGTCAACTTGCACAGAACTTAGTTGTTCAGGACAGCTTTCATGGGAGTCAAGTTCAGGAGGGGACAAGCTACTTGACGATGATGAAAGATCATAAAGTTAAAGAGCTCAATCACAACCCAAGTGTGCCTGGTTCAAACCCCGTGGCGTAGTGTTTGGAAGCACATTAGTTCCCGTTGAATTTTACGAAATGTGAAAATAGACACAACCGTTCAGAAAGCAATGGTAAACTACTGAATGTATAAGTGGTGAATAGCAGATCGACGACTCGTTTACCGTGACTGACGCGACGTCTAGTATATGTCATGATTTTCATTTCAATGTTTATTACGCTACATTATGTTTCAATGTCCTGCGCGTTTTCTAGTTTATTATATATATATATATATCCAGTGGCGGCTCGTGACTATTTTTATTGAAGGGGCCAGACAAACATTTTTCGGAAAAGCCATGGTTTTGGGTTACTATAGAATTTAGTATTTATTATTATTTGTATATTCCGGGAAGATATTCAACTTTCAAAGCTAATCAGTTTCACGTTAAAAGTAATAATTATGAAATAATAAATACACGTTACACATAATTTTTGGTGGGGCCCCGCCCCACTGGCCTTTAATGACGAGCCGCCACTGTATATATCCATCCCGAGAGAGAGAGAGAGAGGCGAGATACTTCACCAGATTAATATACACCGCTGCTGTGTTTTTATATCAACGTTGCTATACGGATCAAAATGATGTAGAATAATGTAGAAAAATATGTCCAAACTTTCCAGCTTTTATATAACATATCTGTGAAAGATCTGAAGGGGTTCTGTCAAGAACTATGCACAGAACTATTAACAGTGTACAGAAAAAACACAGCATATGAAGTTGAGATGGATCAGACATCGGTAAGTCATGGAAAATTAACCTGTCCAATTGTTTGGGTGAACAACTATACAGAACAAAACGTAGAAGACTCAAACCACACTGGAAAAAGTAGAACATGAACTGAAAGAAAATAACCACAGCTTTGGCCTAATATAGAGAACATGAACTGTAAGAAAGTAACCACAGCTTTGACCTAATATAGAGAACATGAACTGTAAGATAGTAGCCACAATGTTGGTCTAATATAGAGGACATGAACTGTAAGAATAATCACAACTTTGGCCTAATATAGAGAACATGAACTGTAAGAAAGTAACCACAGCTTTGGCCTAATATAGAGAACATGAACTGTAAGATAGTAATCACAATGTTGGCCTAATATAGAGAACACGAACTGTAAGATAGTAACCACAACGTTGGCCTAATATAGAGTACATGAACTGTAAGAAAGTAATCACAATGTTGGCCTAATATAGAGAACACGAACTGTAAGAAAGTAATCCCCAACGTTGGCCTAATATAGAGAACATCCAAAAACAGAGAAGAATGGCTTGCAAATGTTGCATGTCCTTCGGAATTTCTCTCTCTCTCTCATAGTTCCGATGTTCCTCCTCTGTTGCCGTTATTCAAAACTCACCAATCACGTTCTGAATACATTATATCCGTTTTCTTTTTCTTCTCTTTTTGGCCTGGATGTCTCCTTTCATAATGGTCTTTTCCAATACTTCGTGTCTTTTTTATATTTTCAATATACATCAAATTTTCTCCTTATTATTTGTAACATCAGCCAATTTTCTTTTATTAGCAGTTTCCTAGAGATAATTATTCATCAATCTGGAAAATGGGCGCCTACCCCTCTCCCGAATCAGGCGTGAGGTGGTATCAGGAGATCGTGAAACGTTATGACAATTTTGTGAATTTTGCGTTTTAATAAGTTTTTATAAAAACTTATTTCTCTAGCTTAATCCTTTTTCCCACATTAAATTTAGGCTCAAAAATTCTTTAAAATATAACATAGAGTACATCACTGATTTTGACTCATGTTAATATTTTCATCAAATTTATGGCTAAATATTAATTTGCGTAATGTTTACATTTCTCTTTGCCAATGTTATTGTGTTTAGAAGGCAATGTTGTTATGACGCTCAGAGTGAGAACATGTATTTTTATTTTTTTTTATTTGGAAATTGCAGTTAATTCAGTGGTGGAAAAACGAGAAAAAAAGGTTGACGGTGTGGAGTGGACAGCTTGTCTGATATTTAAGGAAGGCACCAGCTGAAAAATGTTGACAACCACTGCTCTAGATAGATCTATTTATTCTCTTGGCACGCAATACGGAGAACTCTTCTGTAACACTTTCATTCAAAAGCACACACATATATATATATATATATATATGTAGTGGGCATATAATAAGCAGATTAATTCGCTGTTTTTTTATCATGCGTTTCAAATAAAATACATCTTCCACTTTACAGATTCCAAGTACAAATGAAATTATGTCAGTAACGGATATTCACGGTTCTTCTTCTTCGAACGCTCCATATCGACCACTAGTTAATCACTCTGTGGAATTTGTTTGTGATCTGAGCCTAAGAGCAGCTGTACGTTGTGCTAGTTATGCGTCTACAAGTAGGCCAGCACATCCGATTTCTGCGATGCTTTTTTATTAACTAGAGTAACTTCCCTATGTCCCTACCTCAGTCGCCTCTTACGACATGCCTTGTAGGTTGCAGTGTTACTATTCTTTGCTTCAATTGTAAGCCCCAACAACACATGAGCGTTTCTGATCTGCAGCACCCAAAATTCAGTATACAAAGTAACTTTTCCATAATTTTCGTGAAATAATATATATATCATCTATTTTAGTTTTTGAATGTTCTCAATGCTGTTCCTAGCTCGCCGAGTCAACGACAACGGTAAGGAAAGAGAAAGTCAACAAATCACATCATCTTCCTGTGACTTTCTTAACACTTCAAACTATTTTATCACTTTACTCTACAATGTGTCAGAGACCATAACAATAGAATCTTAACATGGGCGTGTCTGTGTTTAAATATATCTATTTATTTTTGTTTCAGTTTCAGTTAGGAATATCTTCATTACAGTTCTTACATGTCCATAGGTGCTCCGATCTCCGTCGCAGTATCTCAAACAGCGATTTCTATCTGTATCCTCTTCCTGTCCCGTTTGAGACATAAGGCTTCCACAAAATACTTTCATTATTGCTATTCTGCTGCCTTTTTTATTAATTGTTTTTCATGTCAGGCCATAATCTGTCATCTCTCCTTTCCCGCCTAGGTGGTGCAGGGGTTTGCAAGGGAAGCAAAGAATAGTACCACTGCGACCTACAAGGCATGTCGTAAGAGGTGACTGATGTTATGTTATGTTATGCGATCGACATCACGGCACATTGGGCA
Organism: Arion vulgaris; assembly: GCA_020796225.1. Lineage (NCBI taxonomy): Eukaryota > Metazoa > Mollusca > Gastropoda > Stylommatophora > Arionidae > Arion > Arion vulgaris. The sequence goes on along the minus strand of CM036761.1, from coordinate 31,664,297 downwards.
TTCCCATGCATGCTCTGTCCTCCACTGCAGCAGGCATCCTAAAGTCCATTTGCTCACCGTACCCATGATAAGTTGATTCACCCCATTCATCTTCTCACCCTAATTTGATCAGAGCGTACCGCATTGATGATATCGGCTCTGTCCATACTTCTGCCCGTTTGAGTCGGGGCATTGTTTGCAAGAAAGTCTGCACGCTCGTTACCCTGCACTTCAGCTGATGTGACTGATGTAGGACCTAGTGAAGCTACCGTAGTAAATAAACAGCATCGCAGAAATCGGATGTGCTGGCCTACTTGTAAAGGCATAACTGGCACAACATTCAATCGCTCCCAGACTCAGATCACATACAAATCACACAGAGTGGTTAACAAGTGGTCGATAGATAGCATTCAAAGAAGAAGACAGTCTCTCTTTTAATCCTTCTTCTCAATGTTTTTTTGCACTCCTACGACTTATTTTCCCATGTCCTGTCCATCTCTCTCTGTCATGATCCCCGCTTAGATTGATGAACCAGGCTTCTCCATAAATCTTATTTATGTGGAAATCTGATTCATGCAGCCTTAGCATTGGTGTGTTTTACGTCACATCTCAGCACCATTTGGAGATCTGGTGCTTATCCTTCGGCGATGTGTCCGGTCTTAGTCAGCGGTCCTGTCCATCTGAAAGCTGTTCTTACCAATGTTCTACTGACATACTACATACATTCTCAATTCACTTCCACCTTCACCTTTTAATGATGATCTCCAATGACGCGCAGTATGTTTGGTTTCAAAGGCTCTTTATTTGAAAATTGCTGTCGCATTTGACCAGAAAATTTACAGTATTCTTCGTAACCATTTATTTAGAAATGTCTTCAACGTGACTATAATTTTATGTCTCATTTTTCAGCCCTCATTACTATTTAATGTAATGCTCATTTTAATTGGGAGGATTCTGTAGGATTTTCAGCTTATTTTCTTCTTACCTTTGGCCTCTTTCCGTTCATTATATATATTTGACTTTTTTTGTTTTTACAGACAGTGATTTACCAAGTGTGTTAATGTGACTTCTAAGTGTACGCTTGTCTCTCTTGCCTTCAAGCTAGTTCCTATGTTTCTTTTCAATAGATTCTGCAATTTTGCGTAATAGTGTTTTCAACAAAACTCGTTAATTAGCTGCAATTTCTTCCCATATTTTGCGACTGATAGAGAAGTTCGCCGTTGAAGCCTACCTGATATCCTTATATATCAACAGTGGTCTGATTTGGAGCCTCTTCCGAAATTTCACAGTAATACACATGTTGAGGTATTCGAGTATTTTCTAATTTTCTCCGCTATTCTTTCCCAATAATAAAAAAAAAATTGAAACCCGAGTAATATACTCTATTAAGAAAATCTAGGTACGGAACAAACAAACGAAAATACTCTAGAACACAAGGCTTATATAATTTTACGTATCTGTACCTACTTACCTACCTCCGTATTTGCCTACCTACCTGCCGTCCTATATACCTACCTACCTACCTACCTACTTACCTACCTACTTACAAACGTAACGACCTACTTATCTACCTATCTACCTACCTACCCGCCCACCCACCCACCCACTCGACAACCACCTACTTACCTATCTACAAACCTACCTATATGTATGTTTTTCATTATGTTTGCTTGTCTGTCTGCCGCCCGGCCTGCATGTCTGCCTGCCTGAATGTCTGTCCGCCTGCTGCCGGGACTGCATTATTGCATGTCTGTCTATGCCTTAAAATCTGTCTTATAATATGTTCAATTCTTGCTCATTTTGTCGACTAAATCTTGGTTGTACACGCAGGAACTAAATAAAACAATGTGGCTTTCATTTTCGAAGACAGTCAACGTTTCTGACAGTGAAAATGACACAAAACAGTATTTTTTAAAGAAATGTTTCATAAAATAAAATTGTGAAAATAAACAACATGTGTTATACATGTCTTCTTCTTTCCTTTCAACTCCCAACGGAGCACTTGTCTTCAATAAACTTCTTCCAGCTCTTTATATCTTTTACCATCCCTTCCAATATACATGATTATAAAAAGGGGTATAATGGTGATGGATTGATTTCACCGCACCGGGTTTTCCTATATGGCTCCGTCCCTGTCAGCAGAGATGGCATAGTATCTGCCGAGCACATTGCACAAAGCATAAACTTCGAAGCTCGTTAACAATCCTGGGGATCTCGTGATACAATTTCACATGTGCCGCTGTCCAGTTTTAAACCCATAACCTTCAGTACGACAGGCAAATGACTTAACCACTTCGACATTGAGACCCTCCTATTATACATGCGTGTGATGGATAACCGATAGCGAAGTTGATAACCAGTAGCGCTAGTGACCAAGGACAGTAGAGATTCTGAAATTCGAGGCCAGCTAGGGCCAAAAATTTGCATATGATAAGCATTTTGGACTACAGGAATCAGTGATCACATACTTGGGAACCTAAATTATAAGGACCCCTGAAGTCAGGGAAATGCTTGTCTGAATGATGAGGGACACTGGTGATAAGGATTACAAACCTTCACGGAAAAATCATTTAGATTGGCCACCATGGCTACCCTGAAATCCATAACGAGTGGAAACAAAAAGTGAATGTATGTTATAGTCTATACATTATGGTGTAGATATATATATGTATGAAATGAAAATCCTGGCATATCCTTTACAAGACATCACCATCAACCACAGTAAACTAGTCGTCGATTTTCTCGTCACCACTTATACGTTCAGTAGTTTGTCATTGTTTTCTCAACGGTGAGGTCTATTTTTACCGTTCGTTAAGATCCCAGGGAACTAATTTGCTTCTAAACTGCACTCAGCGGAGTATGAACCAGGTGCTATTTGGTTGTTATGGAACTTACTATCGCAGACACCCACTATATATGTATTGCGTTCTAGACCTGCAGTTTTTGTTCTTATTAATCTTCTGTAGTCACGTAATTTTTCGTTTAAGATAATCACGTTTGTTCCGTAGACAAAGTCTGGTAGTTTGAACGTTGCAGGTAAATAATGATGTTGCGAACACAATGACATACGGCATATAAACGTGAAACCGACAATTCAACTAATGAGCTTTATCAAGGCCAACAGCACAACAGATAAAGGTTTGATGTAGCTACTTAATTACTTCAACAGGATTAAGTAGCGATTTAAGCAGTTTGGAGTTACCCGTTGTTCAAGTCGAACTGGATGCCTGAGAGGCAGAGTGAGAGGTGTGTTTAATCAGGCCACAGGAACCATCAGTATGCATACTCTTCGATATCTGTTGGGGAGACTGAGCACCTATGGGTCTGCCCGGAGTGCAATGACGTCAGTTTAGTAACCAATAACCAAACCAATAAGTAGCGATTATGATGTACAGGGGGGAGAGAAACAGTGAAAGAATGCGCCAAGAAAACATATATACATAATTTTTTTCAGATGCTTAATTCCTACACGACTTGGGAGCATGATCCGTGCGCAATGTATTCATGTAATCGGCGTAAACTACACAAGCCAACGTGTGGTTAATTTGGTTGATAAGAGCAAATGCAAGCGAGATGAAGAAGAATCAAGGAAACATGTGGTGACAACCTTCAAAATTAATGTGGTACCGGGCTGAAGATTAAAAGTTAATTGCATATCCTTTACAGGACTTTGCGAATCAACCCCAGCTTTTTAACGCTGTTTGTGATTTTTCTAGGCATTATTACGTTCAGTAGTTTGCCATTGCTTTCTGAACGGGTGGTGTCATCGTCCTATTTATAAAAATCCACGCGAAACAATTTGCAACCAAACTGTCCGCAGCGTGATTCGAACTCAGGGCGTCGGGGTTAATAGACCGAGTCACTATCCCCAAAGCCACAGACTCCGCCGATTACAGAGGATTACAGAAAAAAAAGAGAGACAGTTACGAAACTACGGAGCTCGTGCTTTGTGCAATACTCCGGGCATATGGCGTGCCAGGGATAGAGACATATGAGGAACCCCAGTGCAACTGGAACATTCATTTGCATTTAGACCATTAGAAGAAAGCAAGAAAGCGAGATAGAGAGATATAAAAATAGATGGATAGATAGATATATAGCTAGATAGATAGAGATGGGATAGATAGATAGATAGAAGAAATAAAGAGCTATATATAGAGAAATAGATACATCAGAACTGATAGGTAATTACAAACAAAACACGTCTGTATGGGATCCATGATTGTATACGTCACCATGAACTGCACATCGATATTTTTTTTTTTTTTTCGTCCGCTTTCAACTCAGACGAAGTTTCATCTCTGAAACTGATTTTTGCGTGAAAATCTGTTTTTCCAATTTCTTACAATGGCAGCAGCGTGCACATTGTAAATTACTTTACACTGGCAGCCGTGTGCTCAATGTACTCGTAATTAGTATTCCTCGCCATACAGGCAGATTTTCTCCGACTTCAGAGGTACTCAGGGACTCGAACAAATGCCGGACAGTAGGTTCGAACCCGAGCTATGAGGCGTCTCACAGCTAGCAGGCCGAGCTACTATCAACTACTCTAGGCAGTCCCCGCACATCGATATGAAAGACAACATTATACAAGCATGCTCTTGCACACATCACCTTCTTCTTCAAAGGCTCCCTATCGACTACTTGTTAACCACTCTGTGTGAATTGTATGTGATCTGAGCCTAGAAACGATTGTACGTTGCGTCAGTTATGCACCTACAAGTAGGCCAGCACATCCGATTTCTGCGACGCTTTTTATTTACTAGGTAGCTTTCCTAGGTCCTATATCAGTCATCTCATTCGACATGCGTTGTAGATCGCAGTGGTACTATTCTTTGCTTCCCTTACGGGTCCTGGCACTAAACGGACGGCTTGCACTCATCGTCATCATCATTATAACCTATGCCGGCTGGCACAGCTAGCAGGCCGAGCTACTATCAACTACTCTAGGCAGTCCCCCGCACATCGATATGAAAGACAACATTATACAAGCATGCTCTTGCACACATCACCTTCTTCTTCAAAGGCTCCCTATCGACTACTTGTTAACCACTCTGTGTGAATTGTATGTGATCTGAGCCTAGAAACGATTGTACGTTGCGTCAGTTATGCACCTACAAGTAGGCCAGCACATCCGATTTCTGCGACGCTTTTTATTTACTAGGGTAGCTTTCCTAGGTCCTATATCAGTCATCTCATTCGACATGCGTTGTAGATCGCAGTGGTACTATTCTTTGCTTCCCTTACGGGTCCTGGCACTAAACGGACGGCTTGCACTCATCGTCATCATCATTATAACCTATGCCGGCTGGCGTAGGTTATCATGGATCTTCACAAATCTTTTGGCGCTTGTTCTAGACAACGTGTAAAGCAGGTTAGGCGAACAATAATAATTTAAAAAAAAAACCCATCAAAATTAAACTCAAGCTGTGTGTGTTTAATATCACGTGCTCTTCCTTGTTGCTTACTAATTTGGTATTCCCCTTCACTATATTTTACATTAATTTGTATTTTTGAACATTAAGAGCAATAAATAATTTGCAACCATCTACACATTACCATTTAAAGTCATATTAATACGATTCTTTCAAGTTAGTTCACAAGAATTGATATAAATATGAATTAGCATGGTCTATTGTCTATTCCCAGGTGGAAGATGAAATTGGTTGTCACCTCTTGCAGTTAAACTTAGGGATGTGAGCTTTAATATGCGTTCTAGGCCCATATGAGTCACCGTTATTGTGTTGTATCCGTGATTATGTAGTGTGGTCTTGATATTGTCTGTCTTTTTCTTGGTCTTCGAGTTGCTCTAGTACCCGATCTCTACTTATTGTATGCTGTTATTGGCGGTTGGTTGTCTAACAATTATCATGATTATTTTTTAAAATGTCAGCTGATTATTTAGTGTGGAGACAGATAGTAGTTTTATATTGAGTCAGATGATAAATCCCGCCTATCCAAGGCCATCATTTCTAGATCTCTCCACTCTCTCCCCATTTTCTTGCATTCTGTCTCCAACTCCCTTCTCCAGGTGTTCCTGGGTCTTCCCCTACCTCTATTGCCCTGGTGGTTCCATTGGAGGGCCTGTCTTGTGATGTTTTTAGGGGGTTTCAAAAGTGTCCTATCCATCGCCACCTTCTGCTCCTTATCTCTTGTTCCACCTGTCTTTGTTCTGTTCTATCCCAGAGTTCCCTGCTTGTAGTCCTGTCATACCATCGCAGATGGTAAATCACATAAGTACGATAAAGAATAATTTAACAAGTGTTTGATATAGAAACATCGAGAAGTATAAAAAAAAGTAAAACAAGGAACCCTTTCATGCCTCGTGGTATATAGGTCAATACAGTGTTAGGCCTGTATTTTTCATTGACCGTCGGCACACGATGTTTGATGTGGTCAGCATCACGCCGGCCACCTTTACTTTCCCAGAGCATGTCTGGTACCCAGTTGAGGCTGGGTCGACCTGAGAACCGTCGCGGTCCGGAAAAATTCCACGCGCATTGCGGGAGCTGAACCCAGACCACCAGTCTTGAGAAGCGAGTTCACTAACAACTACGCTACAGCGGCTCTCATCGAGAAGTATATTGAAACTATTATCCTCTGGTCTGTAGTGGTTAAACGTCTAGACCGGCGCTGCCCAACGCGGTTCCTGCGGATGCTATGGAACCAGTGTCATACATTCCTGGTGTCCTATTTAATCCACCGACTTCAGCGTTAATCATATTTCTAGAAAACATACTATTTTTAAGTTTGTTCATATCAGTATCAAGAGCACGATGTTTCCTTTTTTGCAATTTTGTGTTATTTTGTGTAATCAATGTACTGCCCCTAACCTCACCATTTTCTTTTCCCCCGAAGAAGTCTTTGGCATCTAAACTATATTAATACTGCTATTAATATTACTGTCGTTATTATTAGTAGTACTTTTGCAATCGTTACAAGGCGCACGCGCTTTCACAACTATCTGCCAACGTGCGCCCCACTGTATAAAAACGATAAACAGCACTGATTTGGACGTCATCCCTGTTTTCTTTCCAATAATTATTGCAATCAATAGTAGAACAAACAGGCGATTGATTTGTTGTTTATTTACATTATAAAGTAGCGATTCTCAAAGTGGGCGATATAGCCATTCTCATCCCGGACGCGATAAAACGCTGTAAGTGGGCAATCATATGTAAAAAGCAAATATGTGTAGGGCGATTACTGGTCAAGAGGGACTTACTATCTCATGATCTGATACTATTTATTTTATGCTTATTTTAAATATATTTAATAATGAGTTACATTTGTTTTAAAATGAATAAATCGCAGTTTTTGTGAAAATTAACGAGATGAAAACATTTTCTAGTGTCAGTGAGATCATTATCACTGTTACGGTCCACGTGACTTATTTAAAACTTTCGGTGCTTTCTAGTATAGATCCGAACAATGAATTGCTTCCAGAATTCTCCGCAATAAGGAAATCGGGACATATCCTTTACAGGACGTAGCCATAAACAACAGTAAACGAATCGTCGATTTTCTAGGCACCACTTTTACGTTCAGTAGTTTGCCATTACTTTCTGAAAGGTTGTTGGTTTACCTTCCTGATATATAAAAAATAAGTATCAATTCTCTGTTGAAAGGGCCGGGGTTCAGCTTAAAGAGGTTTTAATGACATACAGAACAAACAAGTATAGAGCAAAAACAATGTTGTTACATCATCATCATCATCAAATAGCTTCTCCTGAGCAGAACTTTGCCACCCCAACACTCCTCGGAAATCTCTCTCTCTCATAGGCCAGATGTCCTGCCTCTGCAGCCGTCATGTTCAAACCATCAGTTACATCTTGAATCCATCTTCTCCGTGGTCTTCATCTTCTTCTCTTTGCTGGTATGCTTCCTTCCATGATGGTCTTCTCTAGCCCTTCATGTCTTATATTGATAAATGTAAGCAGTAAACTATGCTACAGAAAAATGGCGAAATTAGTAGAAACAAAGAAGACGTTAAAACAGTACTCTGCTGAATACATACAATTTTGACGCATAAAATCAGCAATAAAACTGAGCTGTTATCTTCGTCTTCTTTGTGTTCGTTCTTTATGACCAATTTTAATCACTCTTTGTGATATGATTTGATCTTTGCCAAGAACGTGCATACGTTGCACATTGGTTTGGTAGGTCCCTAAACGCATAGACTTCTACACGTTTAGGACATGTGACTGAGCTGTTATTTTTTTTTTTTTTTATGGATTTTGTGTTACTTCTTTTAAAAATATGTTTATTAACCGAGAAGCGATTGGGAGAAGGATGGCGGTTGTATTGAGTTTAAGGGTCAAATGCGGCAATAGCCGGAACAGTTTGAGAAACAACATTGTAGCATACATAAATTAATTTGATAATTTCACATGTAATCACAAGTCACACAAGATTGTATAATATGGACTAGTTTGATAAATCGAAGGGATTGATTGCTACTCAAACTGCGAAAATGTTTTTTTTTTTTTTCCATTTCTTCGAATGTACCATTTCATATTCGTTGTTGACATATGTCACTGTCTCGAAGAAGACATTTTAAGAAAAGAAGTTACATCATATTTTCAGGGAATATTGTCACCTACCTGGTCCAGGGGCAGAAAGGAACATGAACACACACACACCCACAGTCAAATTACAGAAGTAGTGCATCTGAGTAGGACGATGCCAGGTTTTTTTAGGGCACCAAACATTCTTTCAATAAGGAAGAAAATAAACTAATTATCCATTCTAGGTCAAACGAAAATTACTTTCCTGCAGCTCTTGGCTAACCACTAACTTTGTAGAAACGTGCAAGTGTTGTCATTATTGTTTTGTATTGTCAAAAGATTTTCAATGTATTATAATCAGTTTCAGGATTACCATATCTGATAGTTTTATCACTGCTCTCAAACCTAATCTATTTGAAATGATTTCTTAGTACCATTTTCAAGACATTGCCAAGGTCAAATATTTAATAGAATGGAAAAATGGAGGCGTTAGGTTAATGAAATTTAGACTGAAATTAAAGTTGTGAAATGTTTTAGTCATCTTTGATAGAAAAATTGCAGCAAAAATTAGATTTACTTCTTGTTGGAAAATCCTCTCCAAAAAATAGATTTTAATCAAAAAGTATTTGTTGAATATGCATAAATTCTAACTTGAATTATAAAAATAATTTTAACAAAGATATTTCTGAGGAAAGTATTTTTTACTCACAAAATTATTCAAATATAAATTAACAAGCAATAGTAATAAAATAATTATTTAACAGAATAAGAGTAAAAGACTAGAGAATTAAGCTCTTTCTCCTCGGTTATGTGTTCTATACAAGATTTATTTTTGTCAATACATAATATTAATATATTATTAAAATATAGCGTAAAGAAGGGTAGTTGTCATTGTCCTTCTATTAAATAAACTAAAGTGTTTTAAAGCAGTTCAGTTAATATAAAACAATTGATCATGTTTTTGGGAGAAGAAATGAAATTATTTGCTAACTTTGAAATATTTCGTGAACTGATCAACATTAACAAACAATTACAGCGCTATTGGTCTAATTAAAAAATAACCAAAAAAAAATAGAGGTAGCCCGCAAAAGAAAGTTCAAGCAAAAATTAAAAGACTTTACACGTGGGACTGATCAATTAAAAATGTAAAAAACAACTTTTTCTCACAGAACTGACCAAGTAAAGATGAAACAATTGTCAAAACAATGAAAAATTTACCTAAGAATTGTCAATAAAAAAAGTAAGAAGTTTTTCCCGCAGAAAAACTGCAACAGCAAAAATGAAAAAAAGTTATTTCCACCAAATCTGGCACAGAAAAAGAAGGAAAGTTCTATCACTTACTTAGCTGATGAACAAAAAAGAAATTACTTACAGGAAACCAGTCAAGCGTAAAAATGAAGAGTGTTACTTATACGGGAAACGACATCAAACAGAACAGACATAAGTAACTCATGCAGTATTGGTTAAATATCATGAAAGAATTGGCTTCCTTGCAAAAGGTCGAAAAATTTTTTTAGTAAATTGCTCAAAACACCAATGAATAATAAAAACTAATTAGAAATTTGATTAAATAGGACAGTTAAAAAATAGTGGAAGAGATTAGTCTTGCGACGGGACACAGACAAAGTTAAAGGTGTAATTAAAACTATAGGGGCCAAGAACAATTCAAGTAGTATCTCATTGATGACCAGTAGAAAAGGAAAGTAAGAAATAATTTTAACTGCAAAGGTTAAAACAAAACATGACAGAAGTAACTGACAACTTAGTTGAACAAGAATGAAAGAAGAAAATAACTAGTGGTCAAGAAAACAAATGGGAAGAAATCACCGTAATGAGTGGTCAGAAAAAACTGAAGGATATAACATTGTAAATAATGGTCAATGAAAAAATAATTTAAAAAAACAATGTAATGAGTGGTCAAAGAAAAAAAACCACTGTAATGACGGGTCAGAAAAAAACACTGTAATGACGGGTCAGAAAAAAACCTGAAAGAAATAACACTGTACTGAGTATTCAAGGAAACAATGACACAAATAAAACAAAAATGTTTGGTCAAAGGAACCAAATAAACAAATAAAACTGTAATGAATGGTACAGGAAATCATAAAACAAATAAAACTAGTGAATGGTCAAGGAAATAATAAAACAAATAAAACTAATTACTGGTCAAGGAAATAATAAAACAAATAAATTAATGACTGGTCAAGGAAATAATAAAATAAATAAAACTAATGACTGGTTAAGGAAATAATAAAACAAAATAAAACTAATGACTGGTCAAGGAAATAATAAAACAAATAAACTAATGACTGGTCAAGGAAATAATAAAATAAATAAAACTAATGACTGGTTAAGGAAATAATAAAACAAATAAAACTAATGACTGGTCAAGGAAATAATAAAACAAATAAACTAATGACTGGTCAAGGAAATAATAAAATAAATAAAACTAATGACTGGTTAAGGAAATAATAAAACAAATAAAACTAATGACTGGTCAAGGAAATAATAAAACAAATAAACTAATGACTGGTCAAGGAAATCATAAAACAAATAAACTAATGACTGGTCAAGGAAATTATAAAATAAATAAAACTAATGACTGGTTAAGGAAATAATAAAACAAATAAAACTAATGACTGGTCAAGGAAATAATAAAACAAATAAACTAATGACTGGTCAAGGAAATCATAAACAAATGACACTAATGACTGGTCCAGGAAATCATAAAACAAATAAAACTAATGATTGGTCAAGGAAATAATAAAACAAATAAAACTAGTGAATGGTCAAGGAAATAATAAAACAAATAAAACTAATGATTGGTCAAGGAAATAATAAAACAAATAAAACTAATGACTGGTCAAGGAAATCATAAAAAAATAAAACTAATGACTGGTCAAGGAAATAATAAAAAAAATAAAACTAATGATTGGTTAAGGAAATAATAAAACAAATAAAACTAATGATTGGTCAAGGAAATAATAAAACAAATAAAACTAATGATTGGTCAAGGAAATAATAAAACAAATAAAACTAATGATTGGTCAAGGAAATAATAAAACAAATAAAACTAATGATTGGTCCAGGAAATCATAAAACAAATGACACTAATGATTGGTCAAGGAAATAATAAAACAAGCTGTAATGAATGGTCAAGATAAAACAAGTAAAACAGTAATGATTGGTCAAGAAAACAAAGAATAAAAAAACTATAGTGAGTGGTCAAGTAAGCAAGAAAATAAATTCACATGTAATGAGTGGTCAATGACAAAAATAAAAATAACACTATAATGAGTGGTCAAGGAAAAATGAAACAAAAAAACTGTAACGAGTGGTCAAGGAAAATAATTAAACCAATACGACTTAAGAAGAGAGGATGGTCAAGTAAACAAGTAAATAAATACATCTGAAATGAGTGGTTAAGGGAAAATTAAACACATATCTCATTTGAATAATTAAGAAGTAATATGAAAAAGAAATTGAATGGAAGTTGTCAAATAGTAAAATAAATTGAAGGCATCATGGACAAGAAATAGATGATAGAAATAACTCCCCGAATTGACCAATAAATAGATCAAAGAAATCGCACACTCACGAGGTCAAGACGCAGTTCAATTTAGTAGCTCTCACTGATCTGATCAAGGAATAGAAGAAACAATTAACTCATCTGACTAACCAAGAAATAGCAAAATAAATTTCGCTCTTGAGAGATCAAGAAATAATTTAAATGAGTAGCTATCACTTACCTAGTCAAGAAATAATTTAACTGAGTAGCTATCACTTACCTAGTCAAGAAATCGATGCAAAAAAGTAATTTTTACTTTAAAGGTAAACAACATATTTAATTATATCGATTAAGAAATCTAGGAAAGAAGCAACTACTATCAAGTTGCTGCCAAAAATATATGAAGAAATTTAATTTCGCTTGACTGGTTCAAAACAAAAAGAGGAAAGAAGCAATTCTCATTTGACTGGTGAACAGTTAGACGAAAAAAAGGTATTCTCTGCTAATTGGTCAAGACATTTATAACAAAACAAAATAACAATAAAAGAATAACAGAGTAAAACAATGCAACAGTATCATCAGGGCCGTGCGGTATATTTTCTCACTATGATGCAAGTTTTCGAAATGTTTCCGTCTTTAAATGTTTTTCTTTAACATAACCTTCAATTGTGATTTTGATTTCGCTACTTATGCCGCCGCCCCCCACCCTCTCCCTGACGGTGCCAGCTGATGCGGCCGACCCTCTGTATCATAGCACGGAACGGTCCCAAGTATCTCATTTCAAAGCATCTCATAAGACACTTGATACGTTCACAAGAACCGTTTTAAGGGCGGTATAACTAAATTTCTTGAATTATATGGACAGTGCTGTTTATCTCTTTAAAGTTATTGTCTGTGTCATTTTAATTTGTGTTGTTAGGTACGAACTTATGTCATTCTTTTTTTACCTGTAGAACCTGGTCAAACCTTCCAGTTCTGAATGTCACTAGACAATGACAAAATCGAAAGTTGACATTTGTTTAATTGCAAAATTTAAACTGCACGAAACTTGAAGTAAATTGGGCTGAGATAACGACCTTCAGTTCTATAACTTCGCATAATCCTTCTAATAATCAGGACCGTGTCGTGCAATGTCATAGAGAGGCAGCCGCATCAGGCAGAACCGCAAGAGGGGCGGCATAAGCAGCAAAATCAGAATTACAATTGAAGGTTATTTAAAAGAAAAAAAGATTTAAGAGGCGGCATTTCGAAGACTTGGACCATATTGAAAAAATACACCGCACTATAATCCTTCTAATAATGTCCCCCCATCTCCCTTCTGTAAACGCCCATTTTTAATTATCCTACGACAACAAATTCTTCTTCGTTGTTTGCTTTTTTGTTTGGTTCAAGAAGATAATGACTGTTCAGAAGTGGGTTTACAATTCTTCTAGTTGGTAATATTACTACTTAAAGGTAATATTCGAAATACAGTTCCCTGTAAATATCTTTGACTTTAGTTTTACAAAATATTACAGATCATTTCCGTTCTTAGATAGAACATTCATCGACTTCATTTTTGCTATCATCAAAATAAAAAAATTAAGAAAGAAATGATATCACAAGGAAGTGAATATTTTTCTTAAAATAACAAAAACAAATTAAAACTACAAATACTTCAGTCTACGAACACCTGCAAACTCTCTCTACAGTTATTCTAAACACATATTCTTCTTATAAATCTCTGATCAACAATGGTTATGACAGACCTACAGCAGAATGTAAGTAGGCAACAAAATAAGCAAGTGCTTATACCGCTCATTTCTCAGTTATTCTCGTATGACTCTTTCACAAATGTTTATTTAAATAAAATATGTTTGAGTTATTCAACAAAGTATTAATAAAATACCTTAGTATTCACGGATATGCATTTACAATTATATAACGACTGATAATAACGTTCATTTAAAATTTAAAAAAAAACAACCGTGACACTTTGTAAAATTATGACAGTGCTAATTTGTTAGTTCACCGTGAAATGTCTATTAACTTCCGCACTACCCACTCACTCAGAACAATTATTTTAGTTTTAATAGCTCTTCAAAAGGCATCAAATCAAGGAAATGAATTGTGACAAAAAAAGTGAAAGAAGATAGCGATGTTAAAGTGAACGTGTGGGTGACTTGGTATCATAAATCTTTTCAGGAAGACAAATCGTTTTGTTTTTTTAGGTTACTGGCCCTAACTACTGAAAGTCAATCAAGGAACTAATTTGGAACACTGAAGTGGAGATTTTTGCGGAACTGCAAGTGAGTGTCTGAAATGTGTTTGTTGTTCACAGTATCTTTAGAATGAGTTTTTTTTAATGATTTAAGATATCAATGACTTTGGTTTTGCTGACTGTAAGATATACACTTCCTGCTGGGATATCACAGTAAACATGGCATTTTCTTTATGGCATTTTACAATTGGATGACCTTTATAAATTTCTTTTTCTTCTTCTTCTGCTTCTGCGATCAACTTCTGCTATGCAACTATTCCGTTATGTGTCATAAACAGGACGCACGCTTGAGGTCTTAACCGGTCCCCCATAGTTTGTTTTGTAGGGTTGTTTCTGTTGGCCATATTTCCAGTCTCACACTGCTCAGGCTTGGACAGGCTTGGGCAGGCTTGCAGGATGTGCTCTGGGGACTGCTTTGGTGCTCCATAGGTGCAGGCAGCCGAGTCCCTTAAACCCGTTCTATGGAGGTGTGCTCTGAGACCGCAGTGTCCCGTTCAAAGTCTGAACTTTATAAACTATAACACATAATTATTAAACGTGTTACTAAAAATGTATTTTTATGTGTTAACTAATATGAAAATCATAATATATTACTTTTTGTTATATGTTTTTAAATATGTTAGTATCGAACTGATTAATTAAGCTCGTTGAATCGGTTGGAAACATAAATTAATATTTCAAATTTTTGTTAAGACTTTGAAAAGAATAAAGGATTTGTGGTTGTCACGACAAGTAATATCTGTCCATAGAAGAAAAAGACAAAGTCTTACTTCTTTTTCCTGCAGTCCGTCTTGATTACATAATACACTCGGGGGTGTCAGGGCTTACAAGTGAAACAAAGAATAGTACCACACCGACCTACAAGGCGACTGATTTAGGATATAGGGAAGATTTCTTAATAAACAAAAAGTAATACAGAAAGCGGATGAGCTGGCCTACTTGTAGGCGCATAACTGGCACCACGTACAATCGCCTCGGGCTCAGATTCCATACAAATCACAAATAGTGGTTAAGAAGTACTTAATATGGAGCGTTCGATGAAGAAGATGATATAATCGTGTGATGAACGAAGAACAAATCAACATGTTGTCTTCAAGGATGAAACCTACTGGAGACGGATTTCATGTGTTTAATTGTTATATAGAGTATTAAAGCATCTTTAAGCCGAGTCACGCTCCTTCATCCTAAGGACGAGCCTTGTTTTGGTTATATACGAGTGTTTAGATCAACAATCATGAAAAATACGAATTAGCTTCTTTTGGAGAATCAATAGTTGATGTATCTTCTATAGATTTTCTATAACGGAATCAATCTTTTTATAATCAGTGCGCTGTGGTTGTAAGAGAGTCGCGTTATAACGTTAGACTTTGTAGTACAAGTTTGCCGGAGCTCATCGGCGGGATATTGTAACAATTATAATGTTGATGAAAGTAGTCTCTTGGGAGCTGAACTACAGTTCTGGTAGAAAATTGCGAGCTCGGTGGATATTGTCAACAATTAAATGTTGATGCAAGTAGTCTCTGGGAGCTGAACCTAAGTTCTGGTAGAAGACTGCGAGCTCGGTGGGATATTGTAACAATTATAATGTTGATGCAAGTAGTCTCTTGGGAGCTGAACTACAGTTCTGGTAGAAGACTGCCGAGCTCGGTGGGATAGTGCAACTTCTTTTTCTTCTTTGCGTTCGTTTTTTACGACCAATTTTAATCACTCTTTGTGATATGTTTGATCTTTGCCAAGAACGTCTATTGCACATTGGTTTGGTAGGCCCCCTAAACTCATAGACTTCTACATGTTTAGGACATGTGCATCCGATTTCAGCCAAACCTCCTTATTCGTCTCTTACAATATGCGTGGCAGGTAACAGTGGTTCTATTCTTTACACCCCAAATTTGGGCCCAGGTAAACACTCCGGCGGGATATTCCAACAATTATAATGTTGATGCAAGTAGTCTCTTGGGAGCTGAACTGCAATTCTGGTAGAAGATCAGAGCTTGGTGGGATATTGTAATTTTGATGCTAGCTGTCTTTATGGAGCTGAAATACAGTTCTGGTAGCAGACTGACGGGATCGGTGGAACATTGTAATCTAGATGCTAACACTCTTTTGGGAGCTGTAATACAATTCTTGTAGAAGACTGACGAGCTTGGCGGAACATTTTAATTTTGATGCTAGCTATCTTTTGGGATCTGAAAGACAGTTCTGGATTAATATCTATCCATTCAAAAAATCGCTAAGCGATTCATCGACCCGGAGTCGAGAGCACAGACGATGCTGTATAACTCAGGAAAGAAAAGTGCAAACTCGTTCTCCGTTGAGGATCGATACAGGATTATTTTACCAGTAGTCAATTCTCGCTGTTGTGTACACCGAAAGTGGACGTTTGGCGTGGGACTAGCTACTACACTCTGTATAAACACTTAGCTTTAAACAACACTGATCAAGTGTATGAGAGTTTGCAAGTCCTTGGTTGTGGACATATGCCTGCTTGGAGGTGAAAGGGGGAAAGAAGAAGAAAAAGAAGAGGAAATGCTCGCAGTTGATAACGTTTCTTTATCATATGTCAAAAATCTCTAATATGTAAATCGCTTGTTTAAGTTGAACGCGTAATCGAGCCATTGACAGTGAAGAATCTATAAAAGTAGACTGGAAAAGGTGTGAATGAGGAAAATATCATTAATAACATGTTAAACTAATTGTCCACACATTAGTTAACATTTTAAAACAAAATTACTTCGGTGAGCCTCTAAGGTGCTACAAATATTGTGTACTGCCGTTGAGATCCGTTACGTTCTATGCAAGAAAGAGATCGAAGCACACAGTGGCGGATCGTGGTCATTTTTCTTGGTTCGGCCAGGCACAAATTTTCGGAAAAATCATGTTTTTTTTTAGTATTTACTATTATTTCTCTTTTCTGGGAAGTTATTCTCCTTCGGTTTTGGTGGGCCAGACCCACTGGCCCTTAATGACGAGCCACCCTGGAAGCACATATGATTATTCGTTGAAGCACAGTAATGATGATCCTATCAATTAATCAGTCAATTCAATCAATCTTCGATGGAAGAAATTTGAAATCAATTGTTGTACATGAGGGTTAGAGTAGTAATAATGTTTAACATTCGATCGACATGAAATATCAGTCAGTAGATGTTTTGAGTTTCACGTTGAATACTGAGAATATAAGAGTCTGGTTGGAAGTACTATACTATCAGATTAGTAGCCAGCAGAAAAAGAGATGAAATAATTTCTCATGAAATGGAACTTGATGTGTAACAGAAAGTCATTGTTATTAACATTAAAAACATTCGTGTTTAAGGACACAAATAAATTTAACAAAAACATAAATTTAGTTTTTATACCATGCGGTCTGTTTCGAAATGTGATGCTAACCACGTAAGTTTTATTTTTCAACGTTACTCTTTGGGTGATGCCGTTAGTATCTCAGTCGTTGCCTTTATTTTTCCCAGAGTTACTCTGGTACAAAACTGAGTGGTACAAAATGCCGATTGCTATCTAATAAAACTTGCACTCCAACAGGGCATCGAACCTAGACCACCAGTGTTAGAATACAGTACAGTAATCTTTTTTAGCTCAATTTATTGAAATCTTGATTTGTGCTTCTTCAGTAAGACAAAGAAGGAATCAATGACAATTATGCTTGATGGAGTTTTGCAAGACAGCAATTCAACTTTTTCTGAAAGGATTTCTCTGAGCATTTTTGCGTAAGTAGCCCGTGAATGTGTTCTGAGTCTTTTTTTTGTAAGTAGAACATACATGTTACACCATTCACATGTTAGTTTCCATCAGGTGGATCTCCCTCCTGTCAATTGCTGACATGATACTGGCCAGAGTCCTCCTCAATTGTTTAATTGATCACCTGGAACAGGACTTACTCCCTGAGACCCAATGCGGCTTCAGAGCGGGTCGTGGAACAGCAGACATGCTGTTTGCGTTAGATATTTGCTGCTCGCCAACTACAGGAGAAATGCCAAGAGCAGCACCGTAAACTCTACATGATCTTTGTCAATCTGACGAATGCTTTCGACACGGTCAACAGAGAGTGTCTATGGAAGATTATGGAAAAATGTGGATGCCCAGTGAAATTCATTAAGATCGTCCAACAGTTTCACCAGGGCATGATGACACGGGTACTTGATGAAGGGTTGCTGTCTGAAGCCTTTCATGTCACCAACGGCGTAAAACAGGGTTGTGTACTGGCCCCAACACTCTTCAGCATGATGTTTGCTGCCATGCTCACGGAAGTCTTTTGGGAAGGCGACGAACATGGGGTAAAGATTAGATACAGGACAGACGGTAGTCTATTCAATCTTCGGAGGTTAAAATCCTCCACCAAGGTAAACGAATCTACTATCTCAAACCTGTTGTTTGCTGATGACTACTCTGCCAGCTCTGAGAAAGAAATGCAGACTTACATGGACAAGTTCTCAATGGCCTGTGATAGGTTTGGCCTCACCATTTACACCAAAAAAACAGAGGTCATGTTCCAGCCCACCCCTAGAGAGCAGTACTACGATCCAGTCATCAACGTTAAACACCAGCGTCTCCAGTCAACGGACAACTTTTCTTATCTTGGCAGCCTCCTATCCAGATCGGCAAACAGATTCTGAGGTCAACAATAGGATATCCAAAACCAGTGCTGCGTTCGGAAGGTTACGTGTCACTGTGCTGGAGCGGAATGCGATAAGCGTAACCACAAAGCTGAAAGTTTACCAGGCCATAGTGCTAACTACGCTACTGTACGCAAGCGAGACATGGACAGTGTATAGCAGACACGCAAGAAAATTAAACCATTTCCACACAAGCTGTCTACGCAGAATACTAAAAATAAACTGGCAGGACAAAATTCCAGACAGCGAAGTCCTCACAAGAGCAAAGATCCCAAGCATCAACACCCTGTTGCAGAAGGCCCAAATGAGATGGGTCGGTCACGTTGCTCGAATGCCTGATAAACGCATCCCAAAACAATTGATGTATGGCGAACTTGATGGGGGCAGATGTTCAGCGGATGAACAGAAAAAACTCTTTAAAGACACTCTTAAAGTGTCTCTGAAATGCTTCGATATAGACACCGCGTGCTGGGAATCCCTTGCGCAAGATCGTCAAATGTGGCGCTGTAACAACAAAAAAGGAACCCATTGCTGTGAATCATCGTGTTGTTGAGAAACAGAGAAAACGAGCTGCGCGAAAAGACAGAGCACACAACACACACGTCTAACCTTGATCATGTATGTCCCACCTGTGGTAGGGGATTCTGTTATAGGATTGGACTCTACAATCATCTCTGCACACACCAGAGAGGTGGAGAAGCACAAGTCTGAGATTGTTGTCATCATCGCTTGCGATGGACGGCTATTATATAGTTTCTATCAGCCATATAAACTTTGTTTTACGTGTTTCGCCATTCCTACATAGTTTTACCGCTGTATTCACTTATAGCGTTGCGTTAGGTAAAACAATCAAAATAAAAAGAAATGACTTTTGTTTCAGAAACTATACAAAGAAAAACTATATTTGTGTTCGAATAAATTCAGTGATATATTTTATTATAAAACTAATATAAAATACACATATAAACATTTGCTCCCATAGGCTTCAAAAAGCCATAACATGAAGAAGAAACAAGGAATATGTATTAGTGTCGAGAGAGCACGTACAATATTGACATGTACTAACAGATTTAGTTATATAGTTAGTTTGTTCCTTTCGTGCCAAAGGCGGCACATAGGGAAGAGGTTTTAGATCTCCATGTGATGCGGTTCGTTGCTAGTAGTTGGAGATCTTATATGGTTTTACATCCCAATAGTTTTCTTTCTTGTTGGATGGTTCTTCGAAGAGTGGTCTTTGGTCTTCCACGTTTTCTTTTCCCAACTGGTGACCACATAAGGACTTGTCACCAATAGCCGAATTTCGAACACTGCTTACTATTTAATAAACTATAACGGGTAGCCATTTCACATAAATAGAACGATACACATTAAGATAAATCCTCTAGTAACAGATATACATAAGGAAAAAAGTGTGTGCAACATCAGTACTCAACTTCATCAAGAAACAACAAATTAAATGGTTCGGCCACATACACAGATTAAACGTGGGCCAGAGATGACTTGCACGTGGGACTACATAGGGAGAAACTCGGATCTGTAAGGAAGTTGTTCGAGCTGAACGTTGTGTTCGGTGGAAACAAATAGAAACGTAAGAAACAGTAGTGTAGGAGTCATCTGTGAACGAATCTCAACTCCCCAGGAGTAAAGGGCTGCAAGCAAATTGCCAGCTGTTTGCAAGAATCAATAAGAACGATGTGTAACGAATCAAAAGTCTCGGCAATTGTCTCTGAAAAAGCTGTAACGTACCGTGTCGACACACGGGAAAATTGCGGTCAACTCCGTATCAAAGGCTTAGCGCAGATACATTTCGATGGGTAAGGTTGGACAAGTGCAAATTATAAAGATGCGTTTTAGAGCCTAACAAAACTGCCCTCCCTGGGCAACCGGGCAAGGTACTGTTGCATTAACAACTAACATCCCCAGAAGAACTGAGGTGGGTGAGGCCTAACGGGTCTGCCCTCCTTCGGACAACCGGGCAAGGTACTGTTGCATTTACAACTAACATCTCCGGAAGAACTGAGGTGCGGGATTATGGCGAGCGCAAAATCTCAGTTGCATTGCTAGCGGCGATTGAAACGACTCTCTAAAATGTCTGCGCGCAGCTAGTGTTTCCTGGGGCCAGTGAAAATGCAGAGTAGTAACTGCAAATTGCCAAATGTCGACATGCGCCCCGAAAAGGCTGAGAATGTTCCTACTCCGGAACAAACTCGAAGTAGGCAGACAAGTAAGGCCGAAAATGTAAAGGTTTGACAGGCTGCCAAATCCCAACATTGGCGAAGGCCGACACTTTGCACGGTGTGTTATACGAGTTAGACGCCGTCCTAGGACTAGCTTGCGTGCCTCAAAAAGCCGAGAAATGTTCCTTATCCGGAACGACGTCACGGTCAGAAAGGGCGTACAGTGTGGACTCACTGTTTGGCGTAGATCACAAAGCCCAAATATACGGCTAAAAGATGATTATAAAGACGTAGATCCAAGACTGGATCGTTCTAGGGCTAGCTACCGTAGTAAATAAACAGCTGGCTGAAATCGGGTGGGCGGGCCTAGTCACCATGGGCGCATAATCGCACACCGTAAACCAACGGTCTTGTCAAAGATTAATTATATATCACAAAAGGAATGATAAAATTAGTCACGAAGAATGAACGCAAGAAAAAGAGAAGAAGAAATAAGCAGATTAAAAACAGACGGTGCCTCAAGGCTCAACGTTACTCCGATACAGTGGATAAAAGGCAAAAGGCAAAATCCACACAAAAGATGAACCCCAGAGATAGCATAGGCGACTTACATCACTGTTTATGAAGCGCACACCAAAGCCCGTTCTATAAATATCTTCTTATTCTGACGCTTTTGGGCGCAACAGGCTTAAAGAAAACAAAGAAGAAAAGGAAGAAATATTTTCGTTCCACTACAAAATGCTGCATTTGAGTGTTCGAATTTCTTGCAAGAACTGTATATACTATACATTGTTAATGTTATATTAACAATTATGTTGGTACAATGACGCTACAGCGTAACTTACATTGCTAAAGAAATAAGCAGAGAGTTACATGGCAATATATATATACACATATATCCTCTTCTCCTTTCAAGCACAAGTCTTTAGCAAGCTTCGCCAGATATTCTTATCTCTTGCCATCCCTTCCAATTCTTTCTACGTCTATATTTTTTATATCAGTCGCTAGATCTTTATTCCATGTATTTCTAGGCATTCCCTATCCTCTTTCTCTACTGGATCCAAAACAGTGCCTTTCTTACAATTCTTCCTATCGGTCTTCTCAATGGATATATATATCTGAATCAGGGGCGGCTTGTCATTAAGGGCCAGTGAGGTGTGGCCCCACCAATAATCGAAAGGTGAAAGCTTCCTGGAATAGACAAGTAATAGTAAATACTCCAAAAACCATGATTTTTCCGAAAATTTGTATCTGGCCCCACCAAGAAAAATGACTACGAGCCGCCACTGATCTCAATCCTATATATAGATACATATATCTCCTCTTGCATGCATTTTTAACTTTGATTGGGTCATAGAACCTCAACAAACGCATGACAAATAATCATATTTTAAAACTTTCTTTTACGTCTTTCCCCATATATCGTCAATCTCTGCTTTCAAATCTCTTCTGTGTGTCATTTTAGAATATCGCCCTTTTTGTTAAATATTGTTCTTGCTTGTTCCAGGAAAGAGTCTATTTTGTTATAGTTTTTTTTAATACTTTCTGAAGGTGGGCTCTATCCAGCGCCATCATCATTTCTTAACATGATTCTCAGGGATATTTCTCTTTGCATCGCGTCATTCGTTTGATAAAAGAGCCTCGTTTTCGTTTTCTGTTACAGATATATTGTTTTCCTTGAA
This sequence comes from Arion vulgaris, assembly GCA_020796225.1. NCBI lineage: Eukaryota > Metazoa > Mollusca > Gastropoda > Stylommatophora > Arionidae > Arion > Arion vulgaris. The sequence goes on along the minus strand of CM036761.1, from coordinate 31,641,559 downwards.
TTAAATTGTTCATGATTTGCTGGAATTGGTAGCTGAGGTTTTCTACTGAATTGAGTAAATATCCTTAAACCGACTCCTACATTAAGCGCCCATACGACATGCATTGTAGGTTGTAGTGTTAATATTCGTTGCTTCCCTCGCGGGCTTATGCAACATCTGGATGTATATATATATATATCAGTGGCGGCTCGTGATCATTTTTATTGGTGGGGCCAGACACAAATTTCGGGAAAAACATGGTTTTTGGATTAGGTTATATTTTAATTTATAAAATAATTAATACACGTTAAACATTATATTTGGTGGGGCCCGGTCCCATAGGCCCTTAATGACGAGCCGCCACTGATATATATATATATATATATATGCAGTTATTGAGACAGTAATTCATGCAATTTTGGAAATGCCAATACTTTTTTAGTTCCAACACTGACAGTAACTTGGTCTAGTTAAATCCTACGCGATAAATTTAGGTTATGGAGGCAGTGATTCCGGGAAAAAAACATTTTCCATGAATGAATCTAGAGTTATAAATAGTTCAAGGGTCAACGTTTTTACATATATGAGGAGCATGAGAGAGAGGGAGAGAAAGAGAGAGAAAGAGAGAGATGTAGACAGGATAACGAATTAGAAACAATTGGTACGTGTAAGCGCCCGTCTGGTACCAGGGACCGCAAAAGAAACAAAGAATAGTACCACTGCAACCTACAATGCATGTCGTAAGAGGCGATTGATGTATACCCTAGGGATGCTGTCCTAGTAAATAAAAAAGCAATGCAGAAATCGGACATGCTGTTCTACTTGTAGATGTTTAACAAGCACAACGCACAATCGCTCTTAGGCTCAGATCACATACAAATCACATAAGAGTGGTTAACAAGTGGTCTATATGGAGCATTAAAAGAAGAAGAAGGTACGTATATAAAAAGAGACTACGAGTGCAGGGGATACAGGTGAGATACAGGTGAGATACAGGTAGATACAGGGAGATACAGGAGAGATACAGGAGAGATACAGGAGAGATACAGGAGAGATACAGGAGAGATACAGGAGAGATACAGGAGAGATACAGGAGAGATACAGGAGAGATACAGGAGAGATACAGGATAGATACAGGAGAGATACAAGAGAGATACAGGAGAGATACAGGAGAGATACAGGAGAGATACAGGAGAGATACAGGAGAGATACAGGAGAGATACAGGAGAGATACAGCTGAGATACAGGAGAGATACAGGAGAGTGTAGATGAAGAGAAAGACAGTAATATTAAATGAATAAGTTGCACGTCAGAAAAAAAAATAGCAATATAAAAGAAGAGCACACAAGATGTAGCTACAATAGTTCGAATAGTACAGCGTTTCCCAAAGAGTACCGCCCTCCGGTGGGCGCTGAAGCGTTCTAGGGGTACGATAGAATTTGGGTGTGGGTTCAGAAGAAAAGGGGGGTGTTCAGACGATTAGGTGTCTCCTTAAAGAAGAAATGAATAATAAATATTTTAAAATAAATTATTTTCGTAATTTTGCGATTGAATAATCATTAAAAATTTGAATTTTGCATTAAAATTCATCTTATGCCCATCTTACACGATCCATTTTTCATCAATTTTCTATTTAATGCATATAATCATTTGAAAATTGACCATGTATAACAGAAATATATATCAATTTCCTATGTCAAGAGAAAATAGTGCATGGATATATGTGGTGGGGGCGTTAGCAAATGTTATAATGTGGGCGTTGGAGTTAGTGCAAAGGGGCGGTGGGCCGAAAAAGTTTGGGAATTTTGGAAAGAAGGTGAGTGGAGTTTTGTGAGAGTAGTACACACAACACATTAAAAAAATATAATCGCACATGCGTGTTGACCCATCTGTCCGACGTCATGCTGGGGTGAAGGGCAGTGAGAGAGAGGATGCACTGGCGAGCAGTGCTGCCATCGAGAATGGGTCTTCTGTGGACAAATGCGTCATCATCAACGCTCTAAGAGAAAACATACGCTCTGAAGATTTCAACGAATGTAAAGGATATTCTTTATCAAGATTGCGCAGGTTATGCATACCAAAATGGGGCAGCAAGACGGGAAAACAACGAGAGAAACTCCAGTAGATATATCAATCAACACAGAACGGTAGTTGTTAGTCTAAACACACTGAAATACATGCTTGAGAGGAGATCGGAGCCTTAATGTCCGAAGTGCGATGAAGATGATCCTCGGACGAACAATGAACAATGTGCAAAAGTTGACTGAAAAAAAAGTTAATTACATATTCATTACAGGACTTTGCAAATCAACCCCAGCTTTGTAACGCTGCTTGTGATTTTTCTAGGCATTATTACGTTCAGTAGTTTGCCATTGCTTCTGAACGGGTGGTGCCATCGTCCTTTTGTAAAATTCACGCGAAACAATTTGCCACTAAATTGACCGCAGCATGATTCGAACTCAGAACGTCGAGGTTAATAGACCGAGTCACTAACCCCTAGGCCACAGACGCCACCTAAGTTGACTGAATAGAATAGAAATAAAGAAAATCAGGGATAGAAGTAAACAGACAAATATCAAACCAGATTACCATCATTAGATAGCTTGTCATGATAGCTTGTCATCATTAGATAGCTTGTCATATGCAGAACTTTGCTACTTTAACAGTTTCTTTAGAATTTCTCTATTATATGCCAGATGTGTCATCTATGCAGCTGTGATGCTAAAATCATCTCAGTTAATGCTGAATCCATTTTCTCTGCAGTCGTTCTATTTTCCTCTTTGTCGGGATATTAATAATTCATCTCGTACCGTTATACGCTACATAGGGCCTTCAAGTAATTTCTCCATATTTTTTCCATCCTGGGTAAATCGCTCAATCTCTTCCATTGAATTAAAACCGATATTGCTTTCCTCTCTCAGTAAAGTTCGTTTCAGGTTCTCCTAGAGCGTTCCTCTTTCCTGAACCCTTTGCATCACACCAATGCCTACTTTGGTATTTTTTTATCATGTCTTCTCAAGATATGTCCAACATATCGCCATCTTCTCTTTTGTATAACAGTTGTTACTAGTGGTTGACCAGATATTTCTCTGATGTCATTACTTCTCATGAATTCGTAACATTTTTACGTTCATTACTTTTTTGAAGACCTCTATTTTCAAATGCATTTAATTATTTTGTTTTCTATATCTTTAGTCATTTTCCAACTCTCGCTGGCATATGTTGGACTGATACAACATTTGAATTGAGAATTCGTAATTTAGTTTTAAATCTATTTAACTTGCAGTTCCAAATGTTATTGAGACTTTTAAAAGCACTGATGTTGCTTTGACAACTCATAGCATAATTTCTTTTTAAACATTTTCTGTGCAATCAAAATTGTTACCCAAATAGGTGAACTCGTCTGTTATTTTTATCATTTTATGTTCAAGATCGATATCTGCATTACTTGCCATAGGTGTCTTCATTATATTTGTCATTTCATAGCTTATCTGCCGTCCAAGTTTTGATGCTATAAATTATACATTGTCTGTTTTTCTTTGCATATCTTGGTTGTTTCTACTTAACAAGGCAATATCATCTGTAAAATCCGAATCTTCTAGTTGATTATTTTCTACCCAATCGATGCCAGTTTCGCCCTTGCAACATTTTTCCAGCAACCAGTCAATGGTCACTCCAAACAATAGCGGAGATAGAATACAGCCTTCATTTTCATTGCCGGGATGCCTCCTTTCAACTGTTCATCTCCAACCCTTCATGTCTCTTTAAATATCTAAAATACTTAAATGCTCTCATACTTATATTGTAGCATCAGCCAGTTTCTTTATTTTGATCTCTTTCGAGAGAGTTCTATTTGTTCTCTTCTCTGTCCATGATATACAGAGGACGCTTTTGTAACACATATTCAAAAGCACATATATTTTTATCCACTGCCTTGTTAAATGTCCATGCTTCACACCATATTTTCCCACTGGGATAATGCATCTCTTAGTATTCTGATCTTTGTTTTCCTATCAGTTTCATTCCATACTATTTTTAATTGTTTAATTTTGTGTAAGACCATATTTGCTATTCTAATAATGTCCTTCATCCCATTTCCATCTTTTGTTAGCCGTGAAACAAGATATTAAAAAATGTTCACATTTTCTATCTTTTATTTTGTCATTCTTGTTTTATCCGTTGTCATTATGTTTGTTTTGCCACATTGAGATATACATTTTGTTTATCGCTTTTCATTTGCATTTCCATTATTTTTGTAAAAATCTCTTTTTGCGATGTTGACAGTAACACTGTGCCGTCAGCATATCTTAGTTTATGTATTTCTCTTCTTCCGATTATAAAAAGACCAAAGTTTTCTTTTTCGCTATCTTCTGTAACATTCCTCAGGATGTTTTCAGTATACATGTTAAACTTTAAAACGTTTATGTTAAACAGACAAAGCGACATAATGTAGCCTAGTCTGACTCCTTGTCTAATATCAAACCAATCTGCCGTATTATTGCATGTTTCTATAGCCACCATTTGATCACTATATAGTTCTCTTATGATCGGTATTAAATGTAATGAAAATCTCATTTCTTCCAATACTTTCTATACTTTCTGATGTTCTACACAATCAATTGCATTTGAGTAGTCAATGAAGCGTGAATATAGATCTACACTATTCTCTCTAGATTTTTCTATGATAGTTCTCATATTAAATATATGTCAAGTGTACCTGCGTTCCGTCACAACACAGCTTGTGTAATATTAATGATATCATCCATTTTCCTACAGCCTTCTCATAATTGTTAGTAAGATTTTACTTAATTGGCTAATCAATGTCACTGTTCTATAGTTGGTACATACTGTTATGTCTCTATTGTTAGGTACTGTGATAAATATTAATCTTCTCCATTCATTTAGCCATATTCCTGTTTCCCATACATTTTTACATATTGCCTGTTTGCCATTTTTATGCTTTGTTCTTTTCCATCTTTGATAATCAATGCTGACATGCTACGTCCTGATGATTTTCCTGTCTTCAAGTTTTTAAATTGCCCATTCAACTTCATCTATCGATGGTTCTGGCTCTTTCTCGGTAATTATTTCAGTGAATGCTCTATTGTAATTTTTGCCTCGATTCATATACATTTCTCTGCAATATTATTTCCAACTGTTAAGATTTTCTTCTTGATCTGTTAGGAGTCTCCCCACACTTTTATTTATTAGGCATTGTTTTAAAAGTTATGGCCATTTCTTTTATTTCTTTAAATAGTTCCGGTTTTCTCGCCCTTTCTTCTGGTGTTATTCTAACCTTGCACAACGGTCTTGTAGGTAGTGCTTTTTATCTCGTCTTATGTTCTTTTTTATTTGTTATATTTTTTAGGCTATCTTATTTTCTTTCTTAGTAGTTCCCGGGACCTGTTTCTCCTTTCTCTGTTGTATTAACTCGAGAACATAATTTGCCATCCACTCATTCTTTCTGTCTTTTCTCTGTAGAACCCTATCTTTTGCTAAGGACAATATGATATATTTAGCGTGTGCGGATAATTCTTCCGATATCATCTCTTCCTGGACTGTCATCAGTATTTCAAATCTGTTCTTCTGTTCCTGTTGAGTTTTTTTTAGTGTTTACTTTTTCACATAAAAGACCTTGTACAGACAAGTTGTATGAAACGTGTAAGAGTTTGGAACACATAAAAGACCTTGTGTAGACAAGTTGTATGAAACGTGTAAGAGTTTGGAACACATAAAAGACCTTGTGTAGACAAGTTGTATGAAACGTGTAAGAGTTTGGAACACATAAAAGACCTTGTGTAGACAAGTTGTATGAAACGTGTAAGAGTTTGGAATACATAAAAGACTTTTGTTGACAAGTTGTATGAAACTTACTAGTTTGGAATACTAAAGACCTGCACATTGTTGAACGTGTAAAGTTTGAATACATAAGACCTTTGCAGACAAGTTGTATGAAACGTGTAGAGTTTGAACCATAAGACCATTGTAGACAAGTGTATGAAACGTGTAGCTTTCGAATACATCAAAGACCTTGCAGACAAGTTGCCTGAATCGTAAGAGTTTGGAATACAAAAAGACCTTGTGTAGACAAGTTGTATGAAACGTGTAAGAGTTTGGAACACATAAAAGACCTTGTGTAGACAAGTTGTATGAAACGTGTAAGAGTTTGGAACACATAAAAGACCTTGTGCAGACAAGTTGTATGAAACGTGTAAGAGTTTGGAATACATAAAAGACCTTGTGCAGACAAGTTGTATGAAACGTGTAAGAGTTTGGAACACATAAAAGACCTTGTGCAGACAAGTTGTATGAAACGTGTAAGAGTTTGGAATACATAAAAGACCTTGTGTAGACAAGTTGTATGAAACGTGTAAGAGTTTGGAATACATAAAAGACCTTGTGCAGACAAGTTGTATGAAACGTGTAAGAGTTTGGAACACATAAAAGACCTTGTGCAGACAAGTTGTATGAAACGTGTAAGAGTTTGGAACACATAAAAGACCTTGTGCAGACAAGTTGTATGAAACGTGTAAGAGTTTGGAAATATATTTTGTCTGTCATGTTCCAACTTTCTTATCCGTATAGTAACGTAATAGCTCACAGCTGCTGCATATATTAATATTGATTCTAAGGCTGTATTGGGCTGATTTTCAGACCATCTGAAGGGTCATGAATACTCTGTACACCTTACTCAATCTGCTTTTAAAGTCATTCAGAACCTCCTTCGTGGCTGATGCCATTTCCAAGATATGTAAAATTAGTTGTATTCTGATGAATTTTATCCTCTAGTTTGACTAGTGCATCTGTGGTAATTTTCATATCATTTCTTTCTTTTTCTTCCAATTGGTTTTCAATCCGACCATCTAACTGTACTGGTTAAGGTCACAAGCCTTTTCTTGGATATATTAGAATTATGTGTGTGTATATATATATATATATATATATATATATATATATATATATATATATATATATGAGATAGAGATACGATGTCATCAGCAAAATCTAAGTCTTCTAGTGTATATGCGAGTTCATTTGCTACTTCTTGACTGTCTGCAGTTGTTTTACATCACCAAAATATTAGATAGTAGAGTTGAAATTACACATCCATGTCACACGCCTTTATTGACTTCAAACTTCAATTTTTAAGCTTCAACACCACATGTGCATTTATTTGTTGTTATTAGCATTTCTTGATAAATATAAAACACTTTGGAATTCCATAACATCTTAGAATACGTCAAAGACTTTCACGGTGTACGCTTTCAAATGCCTTTTTGAAGTCAATAAAGTTTATATAGAGTTTGGTTTGAGCTTCTATACTTTGTTCCATGATACTTCTAAGAGCAAATATTTGCCTTTAGAGCTTCGTTATCTATGAAATCTAGCTTAGTCCTCTCTCACTCAGTGTTTTATCTACCGCACCAGTAATGCTTTGCACGATTATTTTGCTTACGATTTTGCTTGAAACAAAAAGTAGGTTTATTCCAAGCCAGTCGTTGCAGTTGCTAGCGGTGACACAGCACAGGATATAGCTGTTACAGCTATAGAGTTGAAGAGCAGGCGTATGTCAGCCGCGTGTTTCTGTTCTCTAGCGGTACCCCCGCTAAGCTGATCTCACATAGGTGTTGTACACTAGTTAGTTAGGGTTATTCCTTGGCAGTTGTTGCAGTCTGTTGGCCTGACATGCACTAATTGAATTGCTAATTTAATTTGTTTATGTGTGAGTGATTATTCCTGTTGCAGTTGCTAGCGGTGACACAGCACAGGATATAGCTGTTACAGCTAGGGTTAGGGTTATTCCAAGCCAGTCGTTGCAGTTGTTAGCGGTGACACAGCACAGGATATAGCTGTTACAGCTATTACTGCACGATTTGCATAGAGCAAGGCGTCATGGACTGCTTCCGACGATAGGATTTCTCGTGTCTCACTAGACAACTACCACTCGTCTAAGCTGTACAGTCCTCAGCCACTAGGGTGTTGTCTCGTTACGACTCCCATATTCGGGGCATTCTTGAAGTATGTTCTCTGTAGTCTGTGGTGCCTGCCCACATGTACACATAATTGAATTGCTAATCTTTAATTTTGTATATATGTGACTGCGGAGTCGATTCTATCCTTTTTTGAGACACAAAATGATAACTTGTTCTAATATTCGCAAATTTGAGTAGTCTTTTTGTGTTAATATTAATGATTTTCCGATTGCTTTAATCATCATTTGCTTTTGATGATAGGCAACTCATACATCTCGTTGCCCCTCTTCAGCATAATTCGGGACCATTTGTTCTGCTGTCTCATTTTACGGTATTCCACAGTGAGACAATATCCCTTGCAGGATGACCTTGCGCTGGTTACACAATTCCAACAGTAGGGTTGAAGCGTGCCACTACTAAATTCTAATACAATGAATTCCCAAATTTAGACATCATGAAGATGATTCCAAAAATTTTTCCTTTCCTGTTTACTGCACCTGGACACTGGAATTACAGCTGCTAAAAGACTGCCTCTGTAAACCAAGTGAATGTTAGATACGGACACGTCATGGCATCAACTTCCTGTTTATATGTGACCTTGATAAGTGAACCCGGAAGATTAGTATAGATAACAGCTTTAACAATATATGGTCTTAAATTGCACTAATTTCATTATGATA